>BLFK01001075.1:2004754-2011708 GCA_014634185.1 Astreopora myriophthalma
CGCTCTGACAACAGCTGTTGACTGTGGATACGCTCCACTGCGAGGGAGGATCACCCAATTTGAGCTTAAAGATGGCACAGCGGTGATGGGTAACGAAGTTGCAGCAGTCGGGACCCTCATCAAGTTCTATGGTCGCACATCGGGCCTCGTTAATCGAGGAACTGTTCAATCCGTGGACTGGGCGGGCGTAATTGGCGGGAAACAGTTCCGAAATCAGATATTGATTTCCCAGCCGACGCAACCTGGTGATTCTGGTTCTCTTTTGATCAACAGAGAAAATAACAACGCCATTGGTCTTATTTTCGCCAGTAGCAGTGGACAGGGGGTTTGTAATCAGATAGGCGACGTCCTTACCGCTCTTGACGTTCAAATTGCAATATAAACAAACTCAAGAAACCTTGATTCAAATACAAGCAAAAAAATGTTTTCTCGGTGAGTTCTCCAAATATTGATTCAACAAGGTCTTCAGACTTGTAAAATTATCTTATTTTCCCTTGTCTGGAGTTTTCAAATAACTGTGTAACAATATCGTAATTTACCCATGCACATTCACTAAGGAGCATAATTCTCCGAATGCACCCTACTCCGTCATTTTTGCCTACCTGGAAATTATACTTCCAACCAACTCTGAGTAAATTTTGTTGCGGTGAATGTAGGTTGCCACATAGGGGGGACTTATCCCTGCGACGTTCCTAGCAAACAAACAAGTTTTGCTCGAAATCGTCCGCAACCTGTTCGCAATCTGGTTTGAATTCTGAGAGGACAGTCGCCTGGATTTTCTTGTTATGTACTGATCATGGGACATGGCACTATGACCAAATGAAAGAATAAAACCATCACAGTGAATAACAGTCTTCATAAAAAAAATTCCATTTCGTCTGTTCGCTCAAAGGTCCTCTTGTTCCCCGAAATAGCTTTCGTGCAGCAACTGTGCTTCAGGTGTCCCCGTGTAATCAATCCCGAGAACAACCGAGGAATTCCGGAAACAGAGCCCTTGTCCATGCTTAAATGCCTGTTTTCCTACTGGTACCTTTTTCTATACGTAGTCTCGTGAAATCCGAACCTTTTTACATACCGTGAGCTTGGAAAGGTACCCCTTTCGGGCGTACCTTCGTATACTTCATGGGGTACCCTGCCCCTGGGTTTCTCAGGGGTACGCAACGAGACAATTTCAGCAAAATGATTAGTTGCGAGCTATCATTTCTAGCGCCTTAGCTATGATACCTGAGCGGCAGAATCCTCAAAGGGTTGGACACTCGTACACCGAGCTCACGAGCTGATGGTGGTGGTACGGTTCCGCAATGCTAGCTGACCCTTTTTCATGAAAAATATGAAAATATAGAATATGAATTTTGTCATGCCGTATCAGTTAGGGGGACGAAATTTGAGCAAGGGCGGGGGAGAGTTAAAAGGAAACGACATTTCGAAGTAATTTACTACTGGTATTTCCTTAACCGGGTTAACGACTCTTTACTTTGGCATGGTACGTCGCCCATCTTATTTTCTATAAATTGGCTGGAGTACACAAGACAAAAATTCAAGACAGAATAGAACACAGCATTTCGGCATTACTTTCCGATCCTATCAAATCATTTCCTTGTTTCCAGTCTACTGCGAGATTGACGCAATGACGCGCGTTCCAGGGATCGAGGCTTGGTCTTTGGGATTTGGAATGATTGAGTTTTCCTTTGAGTATAGTGCTATATATTTTTTCAAGGTAAAGCCGTCGTTCCTAGAGGATTGAACGGTCAGTTGCACAGTTGCGCGAACATATGTACAGGAGCTCGTCTTCAACAGCTTCAGGTGTTGCGCCTTATCCCACCCACTTCAGTCGACCGTAAATTTTCTGACCACAAACACTCTTCCCTTTGATATTTGCGAAAAATTATTCTTTTTTTGTTTCTTGTTTTTGTTTTAAGCGAACCATAGGAAACCCGGAGAGAGAAAAATTTTGCCGCCCTTGACCGTATCTCCCACATTGGTCCTTTTACGGGGCGTCATTTAAAGGACGTTATTTTTGTTTAAATGTGTTTTGTCAAGAGAAAATAAAGGGGGGAAAGAGGGCATCCCCCACAGTTATTTTTAGATCGACTCCCGCGCTGTACCTATCCCAAGGGGATTAGGCAACAGCCAATTATATTCAGGGTTGTCCAATACACCTGAATAGACACGAGTCGTAAAAAGGCTGTGCAGTTATTCGTCGATTCGCACTAGCAGTACATTTGATGGACGACCCGTCGTCGAGTGGAGAAATGCATCTCATTAGCGGGATTTAGATTATTTGTAACACGCTGTATGATTATGCTAAGGGCCGATTTACACGATACAACTTTTGCTTACAACTGCTGTATGCTATTTTTTCTGCGCGCGCAGCTGCTCGTGCCATGTAAAATACAACTCTCGCTACTGAACACAAACTGTCCTTTTGATTGTCGTAGAGTTTTAAAGCATGTTTTAAATCCTGTCGCATTTTTTGTGACGTGCACGACAATCGTAAGCGAGTTTTACGTTTGATTTAAATGAAACAATTCGTGCTGTAGACCTGTCGTGAGCTTTTCGCATGCAACGAAGTTCTACCGTGTAAATCGGCCCTAACAGTCGCCCTAACAATTCGATCCCGGAGTCTCTCCTTGGCGACAACCCGCTGACCAAGGGACCTGAGGACTCTGCGCACGAGATTGGTTGGGGTCCATGGCGTCCCGTCCCCGAATGACCAGCGAGGCCCGTGCTCACAGGCATGTTGCATCATGGCCGAGGGAAGAACGAAAATAAAAGCTGTGCAAGAAAAGCATTTGGATCGTCTCCTTGCTTGGCCAAATGTGACTGCAGTGGACATCAACTACAGGACCAAAGGTGGTGTGAAGACTGATCAACTCTGCCTTGTGATCTGGGTCAGAAGAAAGAGACCAGAATCCGGGATACCTGCCGAAGAAGTTCTACCAAGAGAAATTGAGGGTGTACCTGTTGACGTATTTGAAGGGGAAGCAACGTTAGGCGAAGGATTCCAATGGCCAAATATTGCTGCGAACAGACACGACAAGAGCCCTGAGGTATAACTTTACATGAGAAGCGGGGTGATTTTCATCCTGGGATAAACTCATCCCAGGATGAAATTCAATTTCGTTTACTTCTAGGATGAACAGTGACAATGAGCAGTTTCGTTCAGGGACGAAATCAACATCGGCCACTAAACAGGTACTTCTGGTCACGGCCAGCGATGAAAATTGTGAAACTTGTTTACATGGATTTTTCATCCTGGTGCTAAGGACTCGGATGAAATCATCCCGGGATGAACACATTTTATTCAGGGAGCATGTAAACAGGTACAGCCAAATGAGCAGACACTGAGATCAAACTCAACCCCGGACGAGTTTTGTCCCGGGATGAAACCTCTCATGTAAACGGTACCTTAGTCTTGGAAATATAACGGAGAACCAGAATGGTCCTTGAGCCAACTGCTTGAGCCATTACTGCAGTTGGCTCAAGAAGCATAATTTTTGGTTATAGCTTAATCGCTGGTATATACAAAGACGTTTGATGATTTAATAAGTCAAAGCAGTAAAAGTTATTGATGTATCTTTCTGATAAAATAATATTTCCCAACCGCGACTTCTCACCCATGACAGATACACTGTGTACTACATAAATTTCTTAATTAGATCCCGATTTCACTTTGGAAAGGAACACACGTTTATCGGGAAGGTCATGAGTTCAATGGCCGTTGTAGCTTTATTTTTATTTTCCCTAACAAAGCAATTTCTAAAATCACTTCCCACAATGATGACCACTTCCTTCATTTCAGACGGATTTATGCACCCAGAAAACCCTGTTGTTTCCCTAATGCACTTTCAGGAGGTTAAAAGCAGGCGGGGCACTGGATCGTAACTTTGGAATTCTCGATAAAACCCAAAGGGATGAGCGGAATTAGCAAAGAAATGTTGATGGGAATAGTGGACCTCATAAACTTTACATTGGTGACTCGATTAACTTCTAGATCAGGGCCCAGTTGTTCGAAAGGTGGATAGCGCTATCCACTGGATAAATCACTATCCACTGGATACGTCAATGGGTTTTGCTGGTACTTATCCACTGGATAGTGATTTATCCAGTGGATATATAGCATTATCCACCTTTTGAACAACCGATGCCTGATGGAGTAGGAAGAAAAGAATTGCATTTAGGTTGAAATCAACACACTAATCACAGATAATGTGAGTAAGCAGAGTTGAATAAAATGTATATTAGCTTAAGTCGCTTGTTTAGTAGTTTGCAGAATGCCTTCTTCTGATTACGTGGAAGAAATGATCTCATTAAACATCAACCACCGTGCTGGGACAACAGCTTTACAGGCTTGAGTTCCTGTGAATGACAATAATAGTTATCTCTACAGTTGTACCAGTTGCTTACTGTAATTTTGAGACCTAATTAGCCAATTTCTCTCTTTCAAAAATAGCTTTTGTTTGCTGAATCAGAGATTGTGGATTGAGCATTATATATTAGTTAGGCAACTATAATAAAGTAATCGTTTAAGTAAGACGTTCTTAAGACTAGCAAATTTTGCAAATCCAAATGCAAGGCAACAGTCATGAAAATGATTCAAGATGGCAACAGTTTGAAAATGCTTAGAAGCTTCAGATAGATCCACAGTCTATGCTGTCAGTGATTTGGTTCAACTGCAAGTGGCATGTTGATTTCTGAAAAGAATGCTATCAACAAAGTGTAGAATAGCAATGGTCTGAGTTGTGTGATAATTGCATAAAATTTCCCAATATGAGCACAGGAGCTGTTGATCCAAGCCAACTTAACAGCAAGATATCAGTGATTCACTGTTATGCCCACACTTTGAAACAAGAGCGTAAATTCCACTACCAGATCAAAGATTTAAGTTAGAGGGTCAAAGATGGACTCCAAGGCAAAACACAGAGTTAATTGAAAAGAGCGTCGCATTCCTAAGAAGCTTGATACTGTACAGAACATTAACTTTGTCTCCTTGTCATACTTTAATCAGTCTGCCTGATGAACCAATTCAGGGGGCCAATTACTAAAATCAGCCAATCACAATTATTCTCAGTTGCCATTCCTGTGCAGTCCAATATTGTACATGTATTGGACTGGGTATTGTCCCAAGAGTGCCCAAATGCTATTTTCATTATCACTTGGCACTATCTCCTTTAGTAAATTTCCTAATAATCTTCTTTTCAGACAGAGTTTATGATTCAGACATGTATTGAATTTTGCTATCTTCTTTCCATGTTGGAAATTCCAGGAAGTCAACTCCTGCTCCCAATCAGAACCTAGGCTGTCCATGTTTTCTTTGGCTTATTTTTATGCTCAATTTTATGCACATTTTGATTGGTCCCATTCTGTAATCTGTCAGAGGAGAGATGCATAAATGACAGCACTGTTTACTTTTTCACCTCTTTGTTGTACAAAACAAACACCAGTAGATTCCATGTTGCCGTGGGTCTGTTCAGTAATACTTCACAGAATATGTCAAAATGTGGAACATCAGTGACACCCCCTGTGTAATGGCTTGTGTGCCACTTTTTTGTTCTTCGCATATTTTGAGGTCATCTGTGATCTATTACTGATGAGATGGGTGGCAACATAAAACCTATTATTTTGATAAATGGAATCCACTATATTTGCAAAATGCCAGTCATGTAATAAATCTCTTATTAACCAAGCTTGCTCAGAACCATACCGGGAGAATATCAGCCCTCGATCTTTTATGTATATGGAAGCTCACTTTAATTTGCTTGGTCCGTACTGTCAAGTCCATGATCCAATGTTCTACCTGTATGGCCCTCACACTTGATTACTGAGATGTATCTACTGCATGGTCATGTATTCAGAAGAATCAAATCATATCTTTGGAAGTGCTAAAGCTTAAGATCCTCTGCTCCACAAGAACTACTGCAGCCAGAGTAGCAAACCACGAACTGTCACCTACATATATTGACTTGACGAGCTAGGGTTAAGGAGTTGTCACGTGCAGGAACATTAATTCCAAAAACATTAAATGATTGGCATGCTGATGCGTCTTATTACCCTTAAAAAACACTTTCTTTACACCACTATCACAGTGCAATTTTAACCAGAACTAAGATGTGATACAAAGGCTTTCCACAAATGTTTGGCCCGAAAATATTCTAAACAATTTATATAAGTTTGTATTTTTTTTGATTTTGTAGTAATTAGAGCTGGCACCACCACTTTACCTTCAGTTTTGCTATTATCAGTGTGTGTGTTTTTTGTTATTTTATTGCATTAGCACCATACGATATTTAGTATGTGGCCTTTAATGCTTTTGTGAATTACATGTGCAGAATTACAAGTGTTCATTTCCATACCAAAACACCACCCTGTGTCACTACTTCACCACCCAGTGTCACTTTTAATTTGTCCTTACTTAACACTCCTCCAGGGGCCCACTTGTTTGAAAGCTCATTAATGCTAATCAAGGATTAAGAGTTGATCTGCTTCTAAACAACAGGGCACAGAATGTCGGGACAATTTAATGTAATATTAGGAGATTAAGATCCAGAATTCGTACACCTACCTTGCTATGATCCTTACTTTCTTTGGAAAGTACGTGTTGATTTCTTCTAACGTTTTCCAATACTTGACCAACTAACATTTGGTTGGTAGGAAGGTTTAATAAATAGTCCTTCATTGAATGTTACTGATATTTTTGTATTAATAGGGAACAGTCATTATTGATGAAGGATGGGGCAACCACTGAGCATAAATTAAATTGTGCACTTTGAGTTGAAGACTATGGAACGTCGGACTGGTGCAGCCGTAGATGTGCATTTTAGGAAGCATTCATTTTTTAGAAGGGGGGGGGGGTGGGCCGGAGGAATTCATGGGAGGGTCATTAACTTCTTTCCTGCCCAAAAAGGGAGGGTCAGCATAAATTTGACACAACAAAGAGATGGGTCACTATAAATT
>BLFK01001075.1:2011718-2050143 GCA_014634185.1 Astreopora myriophthalma
CCCCCCCCCCCCCCCCCCCCTCCGTTCTAAAAAATGAATGCTCCCTTAGTACTGTTATAAGCAGAAGAGCATTCAACACTTGTACTTTTGTAATATCTGAATTGGTTAAAGGTTATCACCAGTAAGAGTATGTGTCAGACAGATAAAACCCTGGCTCATGCAAATGATTAAAAGTGTCACTATTTTTAGCCAATAGAATCTTGATATCTGAACATATCTGCTTTCATGCATCTGTCCTCTTATTGATGATAACGTTTGTCGTAACATCAAAGTTGTGCTGTGGACCCACATGCCTACCGCTTCTAGAATCACAATGACTTGGACAATGTTACGATACAATTTTGTCATTAATATGAGGACAGACCCATGAAAAGCTGAATTGATTTCTTAATTTGACCACACAGGGCACGTAAACATGTAAACAAAGCATGCAATATTATTGAAATCCAGGAGGGCAGGATACGGGCTACTTGGGAAAATCTATTTGAGACCCTTTCTACAAATTCTGGCACCATGAGATCACAACCCTACTTAAAAACCTACTTTAAGAAAAGAAGAGCCCCTACCTTACCTACCTACGATTATTTATCTGTTTTTAGTACTTGCTTGATAGCTGTGACTAAGAGGCAAAATATGAGCTAAAATCAAACAAATTTCATGAGTTTTTGGTAAACAGCAAATTTCAGCCTGACGTTTGCCGTAAACGCGATGCTTAATCTCTCTAGTTTCGTAAAACGTCACCTCAGAAATAATTTGGAATTGCAAATGGAAGGTACAGGGCAAAGGATTAAACTGACCAATTTTTCGGGATCAACCTTTGCTTGAAGTTGCCCGGTGGCGTTTTCGATTTTTCATAATTCCGTAGTCTGTAAAAGTCTGTATAAGTCTGTAATTTTTTTCGAGACTCGTCCAGAAATGCATGCAATGCACATGTCCATGTTCATGTCTTCCTATTTGCATTGGCACTGGAGTTGCTGGCGATTTTGACAAATTCACCATAGTTGTCAAATTCGCCATATTCGCCACTTGCAAACCGGCCCCTCTTGCCTGTTGGCGAATTTGGCAATTTCAACGTATTAGTTCGCCATCTGCCAAGGGGTCCCTCTTGCCTTTCATTTGTACAGGCTTCAGAATTGTTGGCGATTTTGACGAATTTGCCATATTCGCTGCTGGGTGCATTTCTGGACATAAGTGCAACTACGGAAAATACTGACTAGAGAGGTCCCAATGCAGCAGGCACAAAAATCACTTACGAGGATTCTTGGCCATTCGGTTGATACTTGCCTTGAGCAAAAGAGCTTCAGTCTGAGCTTCACTTTTTAAAATACCCTGAAATTACACAAAATGCCCTGACAATGTCAATTGAAGGGCTCCAAGCAAAAATATCGTAAGTGACTTTTTTAGTGCGTTTCGTGATTTTGCGAAATTGTGGCCAAATTTTGTGCAATACACAGAAATTAAGTTATGAAATTACCTATCCTAAGTAATGTGAACAAAATAACTTCATTTGTTCTTTTGTTGTTAGTTTTATGGTTAAAGGAAGCAACCTTTATTCATTTATTTATTTAGCTTTTTCTTAATGTCTAATTTTGGGCAAAATCTTATTGACGAATTCAACCTTTCGTTCAATTTTGGACAATACCGCTAGTTTACCCCGCGCGCGCAATGACGTCAGTGAAAAACAGATTTTTTTTTTAGGCCTACAAAGGAACAGACGTATTGGAGCAAATGAATGATTTCGGGCGCATTCTTTTTATCATGATATGAGTCAAAAAAGCTATACATTATGTATACATATGGATTCCGAAGACGGTAAAGAATGCTGAAGAACAGGAGAAAAAATGTCAAAGTTGTACTAAGCATGTGAACTTTGCGCAGTCTTTTAATATCAGGAAAAAGAGCAATATGGACTACCCACCGCATGCGGGCCTACGAAGTTCACATGGGCTCCCAATTACGCCTTTGCTATCTTTATCCAAAGTTACGCTATTGCATACTTTTTCTAATGGAGGCGAAGGACAGGCGGCATTTTCTTTTTCGAGCTGTGACTTCAAGGTTGTCGGCAGCAAATGTTTGTCGAAAGAAAAGAAGAATGGCAAAAGATCAGCATTGAAAAAGTGGTTGCGTCAACGAACGAATGTCGTTCGAGACAAAAAGAGGTGCAAGTATCTCCGTACAAAAGCAAGGCACAATCTCTGTTGCGAGAAAGTCTTTGAATGTCCCCCGAGGTTTGCAGGCTAGTCGCTTGTCTGAGTTTTCAGAGCATATCATGTCGGTTACAACAGACACTCTTCCAATTACTGCGTGTTTCAATAAAATGCGGACTCTAGATCCTTTCAGCGCTTTGTTTTTTAGTTGCCGTCAATCAAGCGGCAGATAGACAAAGTGGATCGAAATCCGCCAACCACAAAAGAGCCATGTAGCCCTTTGACCCAATTCACTTCCGTGATCCCAGACCATACCCAAGTCATATAGTAGCAGCTACTATAGTCGTAGTAGCCGTAGTAGCCGTGGTAGCCGTAGTAGCCCTAGTAAAACCAAGTCGCCAATTACTTCGTTTTGTGGTTGGCTGAAAGGTGTCTTTCTTTAAGAATATGATTGCATGGCTCTGGTTTTACGACAGTCGCTTGAAAACCGCTTTATCCCTGCAGAAGAAGATCCCTACCTTGTATAGTCCATAATGGTATTGAGCCAGCAGTGGGCAAATGTAAAAACTGCCGTGCGATCAGCCAACTCTAATTAAATCTCCACGTATGATCTGTTGAATGAGGTCATCCCTTTCAAGGTCCACCGCGGCCGTGTCTTCATCGAGAACGAGAACTTTGCTTTTACGGAGCAGCGCACGCGCTAAACACACCAACTGACGCTGACCCACTATATGAACAGTTCAAAATAATACATGTACGTCTTGGAATCAACAAAGTTAACGCGGTAAATTAGCCACCGTACAGATTTGGGAGTCAAACGAATTCACCTTTCTGGCGTAAATATGGCGACCAGCGTGACGTTTATTTGATCAAATATTCTCATCATAAAATTACAAGTATTTGACGGTATCTTCAGCAAAGGTGGGGCACGAGAAAACCCTCCACATGGAAAATGAAAATTAGAAAGATATGGGGCCGGAGCTGGGGAGGAGTTGGGAGATGGCGTTGCCGCAGAATGGTAAGGAGGCCGAAACTAATAGTGCAGGCAAACTAAATAGTAACAGGGAGCCCGCCCACTTGTATCTGATTGGATACACCTTAGCGATATGCCATTCCCTGCTCCAACCAAAACCTTGTAACTGATACACGTAGTACATTTAGCCATGAAAATGGCTCCATATAAAATTACATTATATGGGCAGCATATAATGTTTGTTTTGACTCTTGGATGTCTTCCACCCACACACTAGACATCGAAGCCGTACTTGTTCTTACTTTACAGTGTCTATCGATTAAATAAGATTGTAGTAACGAAATAGCCTCAGTAGAAAAGCCGTAAGCTTGCAGTCAGTTACTCAGTAGTATAAGGTGATGAAGGGAGTCCAATGCTTTCGACATATCGGTTGATAGTACACGATCCTACAAATTCCTGACTGTACTATCAACAGCCATTTTCCATTCTTCCACTAACCCAAGTAAGGACGTTTCGCAGCTGTGACTCTTTTGATAGGCAGTCACGGTTTTGCTCACGAGCTCCCTGAAGTTGGATAGTTAGAGACTTAGCAGCTGTTCCAACATTTTGTCAATGGCACTTAGCAACGTGAAGGACCACTGAGTTGCATGGTTTTCCTTCACATTGATTACTTTTGAAAGAGTACATACCATCCTTGAAGTGTTTTAACTTATGTTGAAAAGTTGTAGAGTTATCCCTTCTAAGTGCCCCGGGTGTGCCAATAGACAGTTATTCTTGTCACTGAATGGAAAGTGCCCTCAACTAACTAGCAAAAGACAAAGCTAGAGGGTTATCATATATAGCTTTTGAAGGCAGAGCCTTGAAAAGCTTAAAAGAGTTTCCGGAAGAAAAAGAATGGCGCTTCACCATGATCCCAAATTTCATGATTCCAAAACGCATGATTCCAAATTTCAGCATCAACGAATGCACAAGAAAGCGCTGTTCCCGTAGCCTCCAATTAAGATAACCTTGCAACTGATGTTAACAGTAGGAAGTTTACGAAACGGCGACAACTACTGCTACGAGGGCGTCATCTGAAAGTACAAGTTCTCTTTATTGGTAGCACTACACCACTATTTCATGTCGTTTTGTGTTTAAAATTTGTAGTAGAGGCGTACAGAGAGAACTGAAAATTCATCGTCATGCGCTAACGTCCCCCACAAAACCTTAAAGTTGGTAATTTCATGTCGTTGTTTAGGGTATGACGGCAAAGAAATGTACCAAAATGTAAAACGCCCGTGCAGAACGTGCAGAGCCATTGCTTTTGCTCACTAAACCTATTGTTTTGTGGCGTTCTCGTTGCCGTCGGCGGCCTCGTTTCGTAAACCCCCTAATAGTACTTTTGAGAGACGAGAGTAGTGGCCTTGATGGAATGCATTTTAACCTGTTGAGAGTTACCTATATTGTGCCAATTACAAGTCTAGGTCATCAATTCTGGCCTTTTTTTGGCGCTGATGGAATGCATTTTAACCTGTTGAGAGTTACCTACATTGTGCCAATTCAAGTCTAGGTCATCGATTCTGAGATGACTAAGGGGACTTTCTGGTTGAGACTGCATGAGATTGCCGATCAGGCGTCCGCCTGTATGAACTGACTGGATTTTCCGCATGTTGTTACGTAGGTAAAGGACATCCTACTCACTCCCTAAGATGTATCTGGCTATAACAGTCCTTTCCATTGGTCTTGGATTTGCTACCTTTGCTGAATTGAGTCAGCAGCAAGCACTTGTAAGTTCTTTTGAATTGTCGCTCCCAAGAAAGTGTGAATTGAAATTAAAAGCCATCACTCGCAAATTGCATGAGTATGTTTCCCATGGATAAGTTAAGAAAGAAATTGACACCCGAAATAGAGACAGATCGATGGAAATAATTATAAGTAGGGTCGACTTCTTCTGCTCAGCATTAGATGAGCTAGAGAGCAATGTTTAAAATGAATATATATCATAGTCTAGCGCAACAGAAAAGAGACGGATCTTTAGTGGATTAGCATTAGAAAACATCGAGTGAAACCAGATGAGTGACCAGTGACTGTAGCAAGAGCTCGAGTAACCAGGGGTACCACTGTAACTTCGGCATGGTATATCATACGTACTTCTAACGCTAAATCCTGATACCGTGCAACCCTCGAGTTCTCTGTTGTCACAACATTTCTGTCATCTGGCACAGTTACATCAATCATCACCCACTGGTGCTGATTATTATGAATATTAGGATTATAATCGTAATTATGATTATTATATTTACCAAGTGGAAATTCAAGGAGCAGGCCTATTGAAAGGAACCAGGGACACAAAGGCGTTTTGGAGGACATTCCAGCCGTTCTTACACTCTAGGAACTCTAAACAGGTGAACGACATCACGATAATAGAAAAGTGCACTGTTCTCACCTCTTTAAAAAAAACGGCTTATTACCCCGCCTCTGGGGCCAAGAGCTCTGTGGAGAGCCCCGCATAGCGGAGACATCCGAACCTAATGAAGAAACAACTCAAATCGGGATCGTTGGTCTACTCGATGTAAATTTGGTCTACTCGATGTAAACTTTGACTGCTTTTCGTTCTTTTATTAAAAACTGCAGCCTCTTTAATAAGCTGGAATCTCCATTTGCGCCGAAAGCTGGCCTTCAATATGCCGAATTTACGATACAAAAGTCCACTTTCATTTTGATAAGCCAGAGTTCATGTAAAATCGGCATTGTGTCGGATATAGCAAATGGGTCATCCCCAAAGCTACTTCTGAATCATATGGATCTTGGTATTATATGAATACTAATGGACGTGTGTTTTTAATGTCATTCACAACAGGTTCAGCACATAAAAAGACCTGTCTTCCGCCGGAAAACGACACCAAAACGTCGCTAACGACCCACCTTTTATCGCATACTCTATAGATACCTGAGCCGATATCTCAAACGCTTCGTACAGTAAGGTGGATTTAAAATAAGGTATTTACTTAAAATAAATTTCAAATTGATAGTGATGAAAACGCTTCTAAATGCTTTTATTCCAAATATCCTCGACAATAATTCACTCCGTATGAACTTTGATCAACTTAAACTTAATTATAAAAATATGTAACTACCTTGTCCTTCAAAGATATTCTCATCATGATTCAATCAGTTAAACTTAAAAAAAGGTAGATAGGCAACTTCCCCTATATACCTTCTCCATCAAAAATATTCTCATTATGATTCTGTTACAACTTTAACAGAGTGGGTAGGCAACTTTCCCCAACAAAATGTGTATCAATTGGTGTTGTTCTTAACGAAAGCTGACTTGACACCAAAGCTGCCTCCATGCAATAACCTATAGTTTACAGAGAATAGGTGGTTACTATCTTGGTTGATATGATCTTTATCTACACACATGAAAACAGAGGTGAATTTCACTCATTTCAGTCCTGAGATGACAGATTTACCGTACTGGATTGTTTCATCAGATTGAAAGCTTTGCTGTTTAGCCCCCACTTTAGATGATCGCGTGCTGTTAAATCACCGCCCCACGGCCCCGGTTTCAAGGGCATTTTGTTAAATCCACCGCCCACTGGTGCCAACGCGCCGTTAAAAATGCGTTAAATCCCGGCTATGGATGTCCCGGGGGTCGGGGGCCCGGGGTTTTAGTTGACTGATGCATTATTATCGGGTTTCAGTTGACTGATGCATTATTATCGGACTGTCTCAGCATACAGAAGACACAACAGTTGTGAGACGACATTACTCCCACTAACGGAAGATTGGAAGGCTAGCCGAGACAGGAAGGAACTGGTGGCCGTAGTGTCGATTTGCATTTGATATAATACCGCATGCACTGTTTCTCGCCAAACTATCAGCGTACGGTTTGAGTGGCAGCGCTTGCGCGCCATTTGAAGACTACTTGCGCGGGGGGATGCAGAAGGTGAGAGTTGGCTATGCGTATTCGAGTTGGCAGGCTGTTAGGAGAGGTTGTACCACAAGGAAGCGTACTCGGGCCGATGTTTTTCAACATCTTCTTGAACGACCTTTTCTACAACATCAAGAAAGTGAAACTTCATGCGTACGCAGACGACGAGCAGTTGTACGACTTTGATTCTGATCCTGTCGCCCTTGACATGCGCATGCAGCGGGAAGTGCGGATGGCAAATATGTGGTATTCGGAAAACGGCACAGTGATCGTCAATCCTGACAATTACCACGCCATGGTTCTGGGGTCTACTGATCGCCAGTTCTCTTTCACCACCACTCAACTAAACCTTCTAAAGTTCAAGGATCATATGAGACTTCAAACCCAAGTATAAATTTGAAATTGGGAAGTTGCCCAAAATCTTTGATTCATTTTTTGTAAAAACTTCTAGCATGCATAATGTCAATACTCGTTTTGCAAATAGATCTACTCACCATCTTCCTAAAACTCGAACAAACTATGGCAAATTTAATATTCGATTCAATGGACCTAAAATGTGGAATGAAGTTGATGGGAGGTTCAAAACTCTTAACCCCATCCTTATTTAAAAGAGAATTATCCTTGTATTTTATTAATCACTGCTACTTTTCTCCTTAATTGTTACTGACTATTAGTAAACTTACTCCGCCTACAAATATTGCTCCTTTTCGTTATTTATTCTTTTGATTCATTATTTCTGTGTGTTTTTCTTGAGTTTAATACTTATTAATTATTTCCTGACCTTTAATTTTGTTTCTCTTGTGTGTGTGTGTGTGTGTGTGTGTGTGTTTGTGTGTGTGTGAATGATCTATAATATGATGTAATATGCATGTATTTGTATATATAGGTTACTTCATGGTTGGTGAGCGCGTACGATTTTTATTCGCGAGTTGCAAAGAATCGGAAACGAACGAGCGAGTCTTCGAGCGAGTGAGTTTGCGATTCTTCACAACAATAATAATCGTACAAGCGAACTAAGCATGAAGTAACTTGTTTATTATATTTGTACTGAGATATTACAAATGTTTGTAGCTTTAAATCACAGTCAACTGACCACAAAAGACAAGGAAGTCGCGAACTCGATATCACTTTTATTTAGACCCAATAAATACTGTCAAAACGCCTAAAATACCGAATTCGAATATGCTTACAAAGGGGAAACTGTTCAAACTCGGCGTCTTTCATAATGCTGAATCCGTAATTCTTCTTCTTTAAATACCGTTCAAAACTGGCCATCAAAGAACGTAAGGAGCTGGGTTCATAGTCTTCCTTGCTGATGTCTTCTATAAGACTTGACTCGTTCCTTAGCGTCAGAAATTCCTCAAGTAAAGCAACATTCTGTTGACTTTTCTTTCTTGTATTTTCGTTTTCTTGGTCCTCGATAAATTGTTCCGCTGAATTAATGTCTGCAAACCTTGAAGCCATGATTCTGGGAAAGCAGGGAACGTTGCAAACATTCACTCTCAGTTACTTCGCATGGCCGCCCCGAAAGGCGGGAAAAACCGATACGAATTTTTCTCACTTGTGAAAAAAATCGTATCAGTCTTCTGATTGGTCATACGATATTCTTCACTGGTGAGAAAAATCGGATGACCAATGGGATTGCTTGTCATCAAAGAGAGACGATTTTTATTCAGTGAGTTTGCACTGAGTAAATCTCAGTACTTATATAATAAAATTGTATATAATTGTATATGATTGTATATAATTTAGCAAACCGTCATCTTTTCTGATCGAATGTAAATTGTGTAATCAATATTAAATGATGGTCTCCCAACTAGCTTAGCTTTCAAGTTATTGTGGGTGACCAACTACTAAGTACGTATTTAATTTATTATTATATATTAATTGTAATTTCTGTGAATTGTGCAGTGCAAAAATAAATTGTTGTTGTTGTTGCTGTAGGACTTGCTTGACCTCCTGGGAATGACTATCAACAATCAATCGAACGTCGATAGAAAGGTCTCTCTTACTTGTACAAAAAGTCAACAATCAGCTGAATGTCATTATAATATTGCGTAAGCTTGTAAGCACCTCCACCATGTTAAAATTATATAAGGCCTTTGTTCTACCGCAATTTCAATATTGTTCTGTAATATGGCACTTTTGTAGATCTAGGGATAGTGACAAACTTGAGTCATTGAACAAAATAAGCGCTTAAGTAACAGCGCGTAGTTTTTAATGATAGGGAATCAACATATTATCAGTCATCATGATAAGATGGAATAGCAACTATATCAATCAAAACAATTTAAGAGTACAGAATATGTTCATTACTATTTATAAATGTTTACATTACAATTTTTACCCTAAGTACCTTACGGATTTATTAACTTTGCGTTCTACGGCCAATCTTTTAGAGGAATTGATATAATTTCATTGTGTAAAACTGCTTCCGTCTCTTCTGGTCTTCATTCTTTTAAGTATTTTGCATGCAAAATCTGGAATTCTCTACCTGAGAACATTAGAACGGAGCCTAGTACTTTAACTGTTTTCAAACGCCTCGTGCAAAAAGTTTCCTTTAGGCACGATTGCTAATTACTACACTAGGCTTTAATAGCTAAATTTTTAAAATTTTATAATCAGGTAGACAGACATAATAGTTGATAGTAGTTTACACAGAGTATGCCAATATATACAAATTTGTTATTTCACACTATCTGGTTTGATATCTCGGAAACTGTTGAAGGGTTGTTATCATTTAAGGCCGTCCAAGCCAAAACGCATTCTTTGTCGACGCCTGGGAGAGGAATGGGTAACTTCGTGTAATCAAAACTATGAAACAATGAAATAAAAATTTACCTCCCACCTAACTAAGGTAAAAATCCAAAAAAACAACTTGCAGCTAGATTCTTAGGGGCCAAATATATTTTGATGCACGTTACTCTATGGGCGGAGACCATCGACTCAACATCGGGCATTTTAACCCGCCTTTCTCGTAAATGTTCACTAAAGCAATACGCTTCACTCTGTCCTTGCCCTTCCAAACAAAAGAGTAGAATAGGGTGTTTATTTTCTTCATAAATTCCTTTCTATTAGAGATAAGCACCAATCTGTATAAAATCTTCGGCAGCGCAAAGGACTTGATGATTTGTATTTTACCCAGTGACGTAAGCCCTCTCCACTCCCAGCCTGTCAAAAGGTCTCTTGAACACTCCTCGATTGACTCAAAATTCAATTTGAAAAAGAGTGAGTGATCTAATGTAAAGTGAACACGGAGAATTTTTAAGGCTGCTTTAATCTCTGTAACTTCAGCTCAGAGGTGGTTGCTTCCATACCTCCTAATAGGAGTACTCCTGTTTTACCGTGATTAATCTTCAAACCAGGGGCTGGTTTCTCGGCGGCCCCGGAAACTTTTCGGGCATATGGAAAACGTCTTGAGCAGTGAAACTTTGCTACTGGTTTGTTCTTTCCTATGTTAAAAGCATGTTAACAGACCAGATTTTCAGAATAATCGGATCATAGTTTTACAAATTGCTTTTCGGCACTTTCGGGAAACGCCGTGCCCGTGAATAGGTACCAAATAACGTAATTACCCTGAGTAGGGTACTGTGGGATGGGATGTCACGGACAAACGAAGTCATATCATCGGCAAACGAGGCTAATTTAATTTCGTGCCCATCCAAGATAACGCCCTTTATTTGATTATTGTTGCGGATAGAGAGCGCCAGCAATTCGATGACTAAAATAAAAAGAAACGCTGAGAACGAGTCACCCTAGCTGACGAACCCCTCTTTTGACGCTGAAGGGTGGATCGAAATAATCATTATTGGCCACACAGCTTGTGGCGTTCTTGTAACACGTTTTGATCCAAGCGATTAGTTAAAGAAGCCCTAAAGCCAATCGATTCAAGTGATTTAAGAAGAAAGTTCCTATTAAGCGAGAGAAAGGCCTTCTCAAAGTCTATGCATGGCAGTCAAAATAACTCGATACCGTTTTTAGGTAAAATCCATGATCATGATATCATTAATTATACTAGCTGCGTCAGAAATAGTTCTTTTAGCAAAGCGTTCTGACCATAGTGTATAATGTGTGGCAAAACTTTCTCTAATCTACTTGCAATCGCTTTTGAGCCAATTTTTACATCCACATTTACAAGAGAAATCTATGTCCAATTCTTAATCGGCCATCTTCTGTCCCTATCCTTCTTCTCTATCAGAGGTATTACCGCTTCTCTCTGGGAGTTCGACAATGCGCCGTGAATATAAGAATAATCTAATGAATCAACCAGGAGAAAGCCAACTTCTCCCTGCCAAAAGAACTTGTACAACTCTACCGATTCCCAGGAGATTAATTGTTTTCAACAGTGAAAGCACCTTGGAGCATTCCGAGTAAGACAGTTATCAATTACACATTTCTATCATAGAATCGCTCAATTTCGGAATCATTGAAAGTTCAGGAATAGACATTCAGTAAGATCAGTTTAGATATCTAGCTTTTCACCATAAACGTCTGAATAAAAATTGTACATTTCATTTGAGACAACATCGGCATTTACTATTTCAGTTTCGTCCGACTGAAAAAGTTTTCTAACGCTGCATTTCTTCCTGTTATTTTGTTCCAAACTGAGAAAATGTTTCGTATTTCGTTCATGTAATTCGTACCATGTGGCACGGGAGCAAATTATCGAACCCTTAACAACATATATAATCTAATGCCCTTTCGTACTTAGGTTTAACCGTCTCAAGTTAGACACGATTTGACGACGACGACTTGAGTTTTGGAAGCACGTAATATCCTGGATCAGGGATAACTGACACTATTTGTATTACGTCCTTGAATGTAACTGAGTTAACATTTCGCAATCTTGAAGTGGAAGAGGATTTTCTCTTGTTAAACCACGTAATATTACGGAAAAAGTATCTATGACTAAGATTCTCTGGGTGGTTTCATTGCCAGGATTAAGCGTGTTTATAGCATTGAGCTCCATGCCGCGAGGGAAAGGGGAAAATTAACCTTTCATTTGAAAAATGGAAAAAGCTAATTAATATTCTCACGGAGTAATTGTTAACTGCTCTGTGCTTTGTAACCGGTTTTTCAGCTCTTAAATACACATTATATATACCATTTTCCTTTTGTTTTGTTTTGTTTTGTTTGTTTCCTTGTTGTTTTTGTTGCTCTCGCGTTTCCCTTCTTCTGCCTTTCTTGTTCTCATTTTTTCTTTTATTTCCAGGTGTATCAGTCCTTTATCTCCTTGGATGTATAGTTTACCGCCTGAGTATTTGTCTCTGTAATTCTAGGTATGTGTACTTTTAAATGCAGATCAGTTTTCAAATTTTAAAAGAATGTTAAATCACCAAAAAAAAAAAAAGTAGTATTATATATGTCCATTTTTCCGTAATGCGCCCGATCAAGTCGAAACTTCAACATATCCCCATATCACGGGCATACCACGGGCGTTTGATCATTTTCTTTGTCCAAGGAGGGAATTTGAAGCTAGAGGCCTTCCCTTGGTGGGGAATTTGACCGGAAGTTCAATTATTTTTTCAGACGCCCAAGTGGCAACGAGATGGACACATTTAAGGGAAAAGAAACCGCTAAGTGACCGGTTTTGTGTTTACATAATGCACTTTCAAAATGCATTTTGGCTGCTGTCTGAAGCCAGCAGTTAAAAACAAGATGCAGGAATTCGTCTTTGAGATCCATGGAAAGTTTATTATTCCTATTATTACTACTACGACGACTACGATGACGACGACGACGACTACTACCACTGCTATCACTACTAACACTACTACTCCTACTTCTACTCCTTCTATTCTGTAACTGTAGCCAGTTGTTTTCAATAGCCCGGACCTCTCGTTTCTTTTGTTGGGCTCGATTGTTTTTTCGCGTCAATTTACGTCACGTTTTTTGTGTGTTTGATGTTCCGTCTTAGCCAGTCGTCTTGAGATTTATGGATTCGCTAAGTGGATTGTTGTAGCGCTTGTTTAACGTATTTGGAAACTTTCTACGACCCTTTAAGGCTGGACAAGGTTAGATTTGCGTGTGTTTCAGTTTTTTTCGTTTGCTTTCCGATTATTTGTTTTGTATTTTTCGAATTTACTTTGTGCGATCGCACCTCGGTTTTACAGGGACCCCCACCCTCTGCTCCCTCGATGTGCTTGTTGAATGACATTGGCCGAGGTGTTGAAAGGGAATTCACTGCACGTGAACTCTGTCGTGACTCTCTTATATTACGTAAGAACGTCTGTTGAAAGCTGTCTCGCTAAATGATATTCTTGGAATTTTTTTTATTGACTCTCTTATCGTTTATGGATTTTTGAAAAGGAAAAGAACGGATTCTTTCGGTGTTACCATCTAGTTCGGAAAAGAAGTGACGTTCATCTTGTAGGGAGTTTTCGTCTTTACCAAGGTTCTGTAATCATTAAACGGATTGTCCATCTAGGAAGTTTTTGCGGTTTTCATTCTCTCCAACACGAGGCATAAAATTCAGTTTCAACTCATTTTCGCTGTTTCAGTATTCTTGGGTTGCATCGCCGCCATGTTGGATGACAAACAATACAACCCTCATTTGCACCTTAAGAAGGAAAATAAAACACACGAAAAAGAGTTGTAATAAACAGCCATGTAACATGTGTTATTTGCTATTTGGGAGGGGCATTTGACAGTCAAATCGGACGGGAATCCGTTAATCGGGCAGTGGGGTAGGGCATTTGAATACATTGGCTACAATTCTGGGGGGCAGGAATTTTAACGATCCGGTCCAGTCTTCAAAAGTTCAAATGCCTAGGGTGTTGCCGGCGGGATGTTGAAGGTTCCAGTTGGTCGGCAATTAATTAATTAATAATTAATATACGCGCAGGTAGGCTCTTGTCATTTGGTCGATGGTAGATCTGATGCGTATGTGTGCGGCTACGCGCCTTGTTTCATAGCCGTCGTGTATAAACATATTTTTAAACATATTTATTTCGTCGCCCTTGCTTGAACCCCCAATATGAGTAAATGACGTCAGTGATGTTTCGATCGACACTACCAGCTGCAAAATTGCACCATCACTATGATCTATTCAAGGACTCTGGCCTATTTTCGGTCTGCAAGTCACAAATTCCGCGTGACGTAGAGCGAATCCCTCGGCCTCGCGAATAGAGCTCAGCTTGAATTGCCGCGTTATGTTCATAACGCTTCCTTGGTTGAATAATGAATTGGTTTATTTTTTGCTGTAAATCATTTCAAGTTGAAGTTACATTAAGATTCGCAATCGCTGCCCCCATTGCCATTGCACCATCTAGGCGCAATTGATACGTCACGTAAGCAATACTCAACAGGCCTCAGTTTGGCTCTGATTGGCTAGATGAATAGAGAGAACCAATCCGAATGCACACCTTTCTTATATGAAGGGGACTTCGTTCACCATTTGTAAAGGCAGTCGTTGTGTCTTGTGTCTTGTGTCAAGTTAATTTGGAAACGAATCGAGCTGAACAATGAGCGAAGAAGTCGAAGAAAATGTACCTATCTTCTTGTCTTTCTCCGACCTTAGCGTAAAAATAAGCGATAGACAAATCCTTCAAAATGTGAGCGGAAAAGTTCGCCCGGGAGAAATGCTTGCAATCATGGGGCCAAGTGGTAAGTCGACAGATGTTATTTTTTATCGCATTCTTCAAAATTGCCAAACTAGTACTTCCTACTTGTTATACCTGTATGCTTTCAAATATTTTCGAGATGCTTGGGTACTGTGAGCGCAGTGGTTACGTAAGGTGTGATTTGTCCCCAGAAATGATAAGGGGTCACGTAGTGGCATTTTGGGTGGAAAGGCCCGGCTGGTGAGAATTGGAAATGCAGAGCATAAATTATCATCCATCAAAATGGCGCTATAAACGTAGCGGAAACGTTGACTTCAAGTAACCCACCAGCCAATTAAGTATAAGTTAGCAGGTCTAATCTTCCAATGTTCTGCCCGTTGTACATGTGTACGTATACGTATTTTCGATGAATAGTGACCAACAACAACAACTTTATTCCGGAAAGGCGAAAAGTGTACACACCACTCGAGACCTGCAGGTAGCTGTCAAGCTACATTGTAATTGAGGCCATGATTCATCCCGTGATGTGAACGGGGGAGACAACTTATACAGCATGAATAGCATGAGTAGCATGAATCAGCAGAAAAGAATAATGCTCTCTCATGGACAACTGAGAAATCTTTTCAGTTTAGGAGTCATTGTTCATGACCTTTGAAAAGTGAAAGGAGATGTATGTCTTCTTTTGGTCTGAAAGTATTAGTACACAAAATTTCTGTGATCACTAATAATAAGGAAAGTGCATGCCATCTTGTTTCTGGGGTTGAGGTTCAAACACAGCTCAAATTACATGATTAAAATGTATGGGGTTTTGGCCAAATTTAGGCTCAGTTGCAGTTATTCTTTTTCTTATTTTGACAGCAAAAAATGTATTTTTAATGGCATTTGTGCTTAAGTTATTTCCCTGAAGTATCGAGAACAGAAGATTTGGGACCCTTAATGATTTTTTTGAGATAATTTGAACAAATCCTTCTGATCAAAGTTATGCAAATTGCCACAAAATCAGAATCAACATGAGAAAATTATACTGCCATTAATAAGAATGTCATACCTTCTTTTAATTACAGTCAAAGCAGGTCAGGCGTTCCTGTCAGGAGTGGATTGATACGTTCATTGTTGCAAATTTGATTTTATTAATCATTTGAATAACCCAGTCAAAGGATAAATAATTCAAAATTTAAAACAAGTCTCAGTTCAAAATTCAAATCTTGATTCAATTGTTGCTGGCTTTCGGTACCAGGGTGGCGTGAGAAATTTTCAGCAGGTTTACAAATTTGCATAATCTATCTAAATGGTCATTTGCCTTTTTTTTAAATTTGACCTTATCGTTTCATCACTGCAACCTTTATTTGATCCTATCAGAGTGCTTAAATTTGAGGAAATATGTTTTGGAGTTGCAATAAGTGGAAAAAGAAATGAATTTTTAAAAGAGCAAAATAATGACCGTTATGCAGATTATGCAAAACCTGTCAAATTCTCGCACTGGCCTGGCATCAGAAGCCAGCAATAATCCAGTCGAAATTCCAGTTTTGAATCGAAGCTTATTTTGAATTTTGAATTATTCATCTAACAACTGGATTATTCAAGTGATTAATGAAATCAAATTTGCAATAATGACCATATTAATCCACTCCTGATAGGAACATTTGACCTGCTTTGACTGTAATAATGGTCTTAAGTTTTCAGTTGGATGATTGACACATGTATGATGAAAACTGTTCAAAAGAGAAGTGTAACAATAGTGATTGTTTAGAATGAGTCTTTGTTAATCGAATTGTGTAATCAGTCTAAGCATCGAATTACCTGGTGTAGAATTGGACGTGTCGGATTAAAACGTGTGCTTGAATAGTGCCATTCTCTGTGTCTATTATTGAGTTCCCTGCTAGTGAACAACTATTGAAACAAGAAGGAGATGTTAGAAATACACTGTACACCTCTTTGTGGTGGACTTAGGCTGTTCAGAGAGGGCCAAAATCTCATACATGTACTTTTGCCGTGATAATACATTTAAATTTATAGTTTCTCGATTATACATGTATCTATCAAGGTTGGTGACCCTTTTTGTTTTCTTCTTCATCTTCTTCTTCTTCTTCTTTTTTATTTTTTTTTTTAAACACAAATCACTTGCTCTTGAACTGTTCTCTATAAAATTTGAATTTTAAAAAAGTCACACTGTAAGAAGCTAATGTATATTCTTTTATTTTTCTTCCCTCGTCTCATCAGTTTGGAAAGGGTTGAAACAGATAGGGCATACATAGATGCTTGAAGCATTATGTCTAATGTTTATGACAGTCATGTGTAGTGGCATGCATGCAGTTATCTAAAACACCCACTCCTAAAAACATGTGCACAGGAAGCTACACTTTAACAGTTTATTTCTCTGATTTTCAATTGATAAGTTGATGAGGCTATATTTTTATTTCAATGACTGATTTATCAAAATTAGGGCATTGATTATTTTAATGTCCACGGCCCTGTTTTTGTCCAAAACAAAGAGGTGAGCCCACCATATATATTTATTTTCTTTCATTTTTGGAATACACCATAAGTAATTCATGACCTAACCGGTAAGACAAGAAATGAGAAAAATTGCACCGACTGTGAGAAGATTTTCAAGTGATGTTGAACTTAAGGAGATAAAGAGCAAAAGGACACTTAGTGATGCTTATCAAATTTGGCATGCATCTAATTATGTTCATTTCTGGACATTATTATTTGCAATCACAAGAAATAAAATAAGCTCAATAGTGTCCCCCCCCCCACCCCCAAAACACACAAACACACAAACAACATCAACAATATTGACTTGAACAAACATCAAACATGTTCCTTTACTTTCAGGATCAGGGAAAACAACACTCCTCAACATTCTAGCTGGAAGGCTTTCTCCTGGAGATGGTGAAATTCTTCTGAATGGGACAAAGTTGAACAAGAAATTGAAGAAGAAAATTTGTTATGTCTTGCAAGAGGACATTTTCTTTGCTCATCTCACTCTTCGGGAAACACTGACGGTAACTGTTACTTCTATTCTTTACCCTTTTGATTCATTTAGTGGACTCGTTTATAATACCTGTACAACAACAACAACAACAACAACAACAACAAACTCAACTCCATTGACATTAATATGAGAAATGAGAATCAAAACAAATTAAACGTCATTCGTCATTAACTAATTTTCTTTTACTTTTTCTTCAGTTTTCAGCAATGCTTCGTTTACCAGACACTTTATCAAAAGCACAAAAGTTGCAAAAGGTACAGTCTGTGGTAGTGTATATTAGGAATCCAACAAAGAAAGGACAGACTTGAATAGTCTAGGTTATGAGTCATTGAAACACCTAAACAAACACAAACTAAACTAAACAGTACAGAACTAAGACACAAAATTACATTGAGTGGCAACCCCTTCATATCAGTACATAATAATGGAGTGGTTCTCAAGAGATGCAATCACAGAAGTTCACATTTGATTTGAGGCTCTTGGGAGGCGATTAACACTTCACTGTTGTATGTATTTTTCAGAGCTATCAAATTGAATATCATTATCAATAATTATTTATACAGTCTTGTACATAGACTCTACTTCCACTCTTGGATTTTTCACTAGCAAGTTCTGTTAACCATGGTGGTGTCACTTAATGTGGCCATGGACTATTAAATTTCTACCGATTCACCTACAGTGTAAATGTCTCAAAGTGTAACATTGATGTATAATGTATACAGCTGTAGTATTATTTTTGGATTCATCAGTGCTTATAATTTGTTGTGGTTTCATTTTTTTTTCTTGGTTCAAAAATATTAAACCAGTTTAAGCAGCTGAAGGAAAATCTTATTAACAGGGTCCAATGAAAATACACGTGCATGTATTACTGAGTGCTGTTTCATTAATTTATTAATTTGGTTAGTGAGTGCCTTATGCCTTAGGGTACATGTACATGTAACATATTTACTGTTACATTTTGATAGGTGATTTAATATTAATTGTTGTTGCTAGACCTGCCCCATCTACATGTAAATATATTATTTTAAGATCAGTTAAATCTTAATGCTGTCCAGGAACCACGTTCCGAGCACCCAGTCAACATGATCTTAGTTTTTTATAATGGTCTTACTAGTTCTTACCGTGGCATTTACCATATACACAAACCTTCCAGATGGAAATAAATTATTTTTAGGCTTTAAATAATTAATATTAAATGATACAGCTTGTGCTAATGGAACGTAGATAAGCCTCCGAGTGTTTTGGTATTGATTGGAAAGCTAAAAAAGAATACAAAAAGAGCATTGATTAAGCTGATGGTCTATAATTTCTGAAGCAATCCAAATGGAATGGACGTGCATACATGTACTACTTAACTTTCTAACTGGGTTCTCCATGTAAATGGTTCATTGTGTAGGAATCCCCAGTCTCCCGTATTAAAGTGGAAATCTTATTAAGATCTTAGTAAGATTCTTAATAAGATTCTTACTAACATCTTATCTTACTTTTTAATTAAGATCCTTACAAGATTCTTACAAGGTCACAAAAGATCTTACATGTAAAAGATCCTAGGGAAATGTTCTGAGATCTCACCAAGATCTTAATAAGATCTTACCAAGGTTTTTGTAAGATCATCACCTTACAAGATCTTACTCAGATCTCATCAAGATATCTCTCATATTCTGCTAAAAGCCATTACCAAAATAGAAAGAGCAGCAAAACTTTAGAATAACATAAATTTGTTAAAACAGAAATCCTATTTTTATTACAAAGCAATGAACTACTTATACAACTCTGAAACTGAAAACAAGGACACCACCTGGCACCACATTGTTCCTGAGTTAAATTAAAGGGCAGTCCAAGATCTTCAAGGATCCTCAGACATCTTGCCAATTTTTAAAGGATTTTCAAAGATCCTTCCATGATCCTGGAAAGATCTTTAAAACTTCCTTATCCTTGCAGCTGTAAGGATCTGTAGCAGGTCCTTGAAGATCTTTAAGAATCCCCAAAGATCCGGCAGGGTTTTTCACCTGGGGAGCATCTTGACAACAGGACTGTAGTCATTGGAAGGCCATAGGTTCGACTTCTGTCATGGAAGCACTCAGTGCTTTTTTCCTGAGTTTGCCAAATTAGTCACCATCAAGAAAATTCATCACTTGTGGTTTCATTTTTTTCCTGGTTCAAAGTACAAAGATGTTTGACTTTTTGTTTGCCATTCTTACCTTAATTTCCATTACATGAGTATGTGGACCAAAACATAAAAACGAAAACTGGTTTAAAAAAGTTTCAACCAAGAATAAATTTAAACCACAATAAATCACGTAGCCATCTCTGTAAAACATCCCTCACAGCACTGTGCTGCCCATTTGGGGGCAGTTAGAACTATGTATTTAAATGACAGTGTACACTGTACATGATTTTACAGTAAATAAATTGTTTATTGACTAGTATTGACTTAGCCTGAATGATGCATTCAGTATTATTAATTTTGGAAACCCTGGTTGAATTTTAGGTGGAGGAGATTGTTGACAACTTAGATATCAGAAAATGCCTTGAAACAAGTGAGTACTGTAATTTAATTAAGAAATAGAAAACATTTTCCGTGTTTCTATGAGTTATAGAAACACGAGTGGAAGATTGGGAGAACGAGAAATGCTGTGGGAACACGAGCCGCAGGCAAGTGTTTCCACAGCTTTTTCGAGTTCTCCCAAACTTTCACGAGTGTTTTCCTTGAGCTATTTTCTAAATGCTATTAATAAAAATAGGGTGAGTAGTTATGTTCCGAGTGAGTACTGTCTCAGAGCATAAGAACTGCATGCTGCAGAAAAAGCACTGACGACAACAAGAAAATCATAGTCACCAGTAATTAAAAGGCAGAGTTGTTTTCCAGTTGCTTGTTGCATTCATTACTATTCTGTTGGCTATCTGAGTCTTTGAATACAAATAATAGCTCTGGGCTCAAGGCCAAAGTGGGCTTGTACTAAACAATGGGTTAAAATCCACAAAAGCTAATCATGCACCCATATACAATGTAGGTGTTATGGAGGTATTTGTCCCGGTTAAACAAGTAACCCTGTTTCAAACACAGCCCTCGACTTGTATGTGCTTAAAATAGCAACATCAATTATTATAAAGTACTATTTAATATTAATAACGCACCAGTGAGTGTTTCTTAGACCTCTGTTATGAATGTGTTATGCATTGTTTGGGTGTATTTTGAAAAACTATGGAGTATAGAAAACATCCATGCACTGTATCTGCTCAGCATTTTTTATCTGAATGTGGAAGTAACGGAAAATGTAAAGGGACTGGAAATTCATGCACCAAATTTACTAGCTGATTTTACAATGACTTTGTACAGTATCTCTCTGAAAATGCTAGCCGACCTTTTTTCATCCAAAATATAAACGTACAGAATTTAATTTTTTGAAAACCTACTCTAAGGGATTAAATTAAATTATTTTATTCATAATTTGCAAACGTTCTAGGTTAACACCATTATTTTTTTACTCAAGAGGATTTACCATTCCATCAGTTTTTATTCTTCTCTCTCTATATAAGGCCTCCTGATTAGTGGAAAGACCTGTTTTGTGCCCCTGATAATAACTTGTCATATGTACATGTAACTGCATGTATTTTTTACCGAGTTGAAAGCTTTTTCATTGGTGAGTTAAACCAGTTCTAACATTTTACTAGCAGGGTAAACACATTAATTTTGAATGTACCTTATGTGATGGGTTCAACCTGAATTTTAAATTTGATTATCACGTGTACAGTAAGGTGCCCTCCTCAAATACCGTAAGCACATGCCATGAAAGCCCAAAAGATACCAAGAGCCCACCCTTGCCACCTCTGAACAAAAAGCATGTTCTGTACTGCATTAGCCCAGTGTGCAATAGGAGAGTCTCAGTTCTGTTCCAAAATTGGTTTTGAATAATTTTAATTTCTTTAACAACAGTTTACTGCCTCAATTAAGAAGGGCCAACACTGTCATTCAGGTCTAGATCACTTGAAGATCAGCCATCAATCAAATTCTACCATGTGGTCCAGTGACCCATCAATTACACGGTAGTAACTCTCTTGGACACTGAAGAGGCAACATCGGAAAAGTCAGAGTTTAATAGCCCATTTCCATGATGGTGTAATTTACTACCAAGACCAGACTGCATTGAGTGCCTTCTATTGTCTGGCAAATTTTACAAATTGTCTCGTTATTCCGTGAAGAGAAGAAAAATCTGCATAAGAAAGCATTTTGACAAAGTATCCCCATCCTGGTCTTGGTAGTAGGTAAAAATAATGAGGCCATCATGATGCAAATTGCCTATTGATATTAGCACTTCACGTTGAAATAATAGAAAGTTTGAGTGAGAAATGCAGAATTGACTGAGAGTTCCTCCATTGTTTAAAGATACAACTCATGTAGTCAAGACACTTTTGTATTGTTCATGGCTTGTTCATGATAGCTTAAAGTTGTTTGCACTTTTTGTTTTGTTGAAGTGAAGTAAACTTGTCATCCCTTGACCTGTTATTAGTAAATTCTCTAAAAAATGTCCTCATTTCATGTCACTTGCTGAAAGCTGAATATGTTCGATAAAATTAGTAATAATACAAGAGCACTTGTTGATTGTTTACTGGGCTACCTCTGTAAAATATGTAGAAATGTCAAAGAAGGTGGTTAGACTGCTTCTTTTCTGTGCATGCTGGATTGAGGGAGAAATCTGGGTATCCTGAGAATTGGCTTTTGGGAAGAATAGTGTATCAAGTTAAGCTAGAAATGATCAGCACAATTATGAATTTTCTTTGCATTCTTCAAGGCGAGCTTTCATTCATGTTTGCGTGAGGAGTAACATGCAACGCATGCTATGTGGAACGCAAGGGAAGAAAAAGTTTTCTCAATTGATGTGGTAATTGCTCATAGTCAACAACACACTTCTGCGTGTTTATGAAAAGAAATAGGAACCTCGTTCGGAGGGTTTTTGATCCACACATCCTGGAGGGTGTGAGGAAAGACCTAGGACCACGCTGGTCACATGTTTGAGCCTCAGAACAAACTCCACCAGTAATGCGCCGATCAATTCGAAATTTCAACACCCCATCCCCCCCCCCAAAAAAAAAAACACAAAACATCATAACTGCAAACAGTAAGTGATCAAGTGGAAAATCTCAAACTTCGAACAAACAAACATTTTCAGTATTCAGGAAGAGATAATGAAAAACTAAAACTGTCATACAGAGATAACTGGGCAACTGGAAATACAATTGACATAAACATGTAAATTTTCCTGAAAGAGAGTTTCAAAACAAATGTTCTGAGTTTCTCCCACAAGTATGAATCACTTTCAATAAGGACTAATAATACAAGGTTACATGTAGACTGTTGTACGGCTTGTCAACAGCATAATTATGTTAAGGGGGTATGTCACAGTTTTATGATCTGACGTTACAATGATGGAAGTTGTTTTCATAATTGAAACTATGCAACTGCTTTGAGACTAGTAGCTCTCTTCAGTTTCTGCTTCTCTTATATACAAATCAGAAATGTTACATACTGAAAACGGTGACAGGGGATTATTTTCTGTGGATTTTTTTTTTACTGGAAAAGGAAGGTCTTGTCTGCCATTTAAAAACTTCGAAAGCTGTGATAACTTAAACAGGGCTTCCAGGATTATGCGGTTTTTTTTTTCAGCAAATTATGCACTATTTTTTGGCGAATTGTGCGCCCAAAATCCCGAATTATGCGCGAATTATGCGAATTGCGCAATATTTTTAAGCGAAAAATTTTAATTGTTTTAATTTATTAACCTGATCAGCAAGGGCTTTTTAAAACAATTTGAGGTAAAAAGCAACGGTTGAATTAAAGCGTTTAACGTTTTTTTTCTTTAATTTTTCATACTTTTTACATATTTTACATATTACATCTTTCTCCCCAAATTTTAAAGTAGAAGGGGAATGGATTGGAGTAGCCATCAGAATAATAACATGTCATGTATTTTTGTTTTCAGAGAAAGCCGAGAACGAAAATAGAAAGAAATTGAAGCGCTTAGGCAAAAGTTACATTTTTAAAGTTGAATCTAAATATTTCGTGTCGGGCCGGTCTCGTCCGCTACGTGTTCAATGTTTAGAGAGATATTGCTTAGCCCGCTCTTGTGGTGTAATGCTACATAGCTTTTTCTTTGGTTTTACCAGAAACTTATCCATTTTCAAAGCGAAAACAGCGAAAACGTAAAAAAGAAAGTTGTTTTGCCGCCAAATCCAAGCGGGCGCTTTTTTTTTTGCCAAGCTGTCATTGTTTTTTTTCCTCCAATCATGGCGCGTGTTATATAAAAACTAGAGCACATGCCCCAAACGGCCAGCAGCATAGAACGCCTGGAATGCCTTGTTTAGTTGAATGCTTTTTGCAACGAAGCGGTGGCTATTTGCTGCGAAAATGTACCGTATTTATGGGGAAAAAAATTTCCATGCATCTCTCAAGGTATTAAAAAAGCATATCTTATAAATAGATTTTTCAAAATTTTCCAGCATTATGCGTCATTATGCGTTTTTTTCGGAATTATGCGAATTATGGGCTCAGAGCTGAATTATGCGATTTTGCATCGGCGCCTAATTCCTGAAGCCCTGTCTTAAACATGCAAACTTTAAAATATACATATTGATTTTACTCACCAAAGAAGACGCTCCCACGAAACAGCGCAGAAAAATCAACTGCTAAGAATACACAGTCGAAAACATGTGCAATGGCGAAGCATATACGTCATTTCCAGTTGAAGCCAATGACATCACGCCATATAAGTTGCACATCCCAAGAGATCATGTTGAAGCCAATGAAATTGTAAACACAGCAAACATCCCATGGGAATACCATTTCTTACACCCAGGAACAACCTAATTTTAAACTGGGCTTCCCCCAGTAGGGGTAGCCCAGTAATAAACGGCCCACCTTAACAGGCCCAAAATTATTGGGTAAGCACCTGGGCCAATTATTCAAATTATTTGACTAAAATAGCGTACCTATCCCTTACGTGTAAGTGTAATTCAAGGTTAAAACATATTTTATGCATAGTACATGTATTACTACATGTGATTCATCTATCTTTTGAATTATTTGTATTGTTTTTAGAGATTGGGAGCCCTTTTGAAAGAGGATTATCTGGAGGTAATAATTGCATGTAATTATTTACCACATTTGCACTGGTGCTTTAATACCAGTACTAACGAAGTCTTCTGTGAAAGTGCCAGAGACATCCTGCCTCAGAGCTTAACAATTTAATGCCAAACATAAAAATATTGGACAAGTGGCTCAGTGATGTGTTCGCCAAAAAAATAAATAAATAAATGGAAAAATGATGATCATAATATTAATAATAATAATAATAAAATGTAAAGTTTTTGAGAGAAGGATGCAGACATAATTTTTTTTTTTGAGCTGAAGAAATGATCCTCGCACTTTCTGAACAATTTAAGCAATTGTCCCTTATAATGCACTTGAAAAATTTAAGTGACTCAACGGGATTCGAACCCACGACCTCTGCGATGCCGGTGCAGTGCTCTTACCAACTGAGCTATGAAGCCACGCAGTTGAGAGCAGGTCAATTTGTTGGGCTCATTTTTCCTCGCACTTTCTGGACAATTTAAGCAATTGTCCCCAATCATTCCTTTCACGGGAAAACACGCATGAGCCCAACAAATTGACCTGCTCTCAGCTGCGTGGATTCATAGCTCAGTTGGTAAGAGCACTGCACCGGCATCGCAGAGGTCGTGGGTTCGAATCCCCTTGGAGTCACTTGAATTTTTCAAGTGCATATAAGGGACAATTGCTTAAATTGTCCAGAAAGTGCGAGGATTATTTCTTCAGCTCATTTCTAACCCGCTCTTCATAATCATTTCTTTCATAATTTTTTTTTGCGACAAATTGATTTTGGTCATCCTGGTATGAAGTGGCCTTATTTTTCTTCTTTTTAACTGCCCTATTTTTGACCTACTTATTATTTTAGGAGAGAAAAAGCGAGCAAACATTGGCTGTGAACTGATAACAGATCCTTCCTTGATCTTTCTTGATGTAAGTCTTAAATTATGATTGTTATGAACTTTGTAATACCCTGTAGTACACACCAGTGGTAAGCTTTGAAGTGAGGTTGACCAGTGTTGTGGCCATCAGCGTTTGCGAGATAGGAGTTTTCAACAAGGAAGGTGAAAGCATGTAGCATACAGTATGCTGCATGATGTCACTTGATAGCAGTCAAATGATGATGATGATGACATTGCATTATTTCCTTTCATCAAACTTGCCAAAAAGCTCTTGCATTCCTGGCTTCAGGAAGGAAATGAGAGAAATTGCATTATGGCAAGCCTAGCTTGTGAAGTCTTCATTATTAATTTTTTTGTTTGTTGCAATTCGCTATAAGTCTAATGTATATAGTAAACCAAATCCAATCTAACTTTGATAAAGGAATACTCTCTTGTGATGTATTCATTGACTTAAAGAAAGCTTTTGATACCGCGAAGCATTGCATTCTACTACAAGACTTGTACCACTATGGAATTAGAGGTATTATCAATGATTGGTTCCATTCTTATCTCACTGATCGTGGTCAATCAACTCAAAGTGGTTCTGAGGTTTCTATTAAACTTGTGGCGTCCCTCAAGGGTCCGTGCTGGGGCCTTTTATTATTCCTTCTCTACGTCAACGATTTATACATATCATTTGATAAACTATCGTTTTACTTATTTGCCGACGACAGTAATCTGTTACATACTGTAAAGGTATTAATTCCCTTGACAGTGTTGTCAATACCGAATTAAGTAAAGTACCGAATGGTTAGTCGCCAATAAGCTAACTTTAAATGCTAAGAGGTCGAACTTTGTAACCTCTCATCCTTATCAGAAGAAACTTGATCATGAAGATATTCGATAATGGCACTAATGAGTTTGTCGCTCTCGACCAAAGACGTACATAAAATATCTTGGCGTATTGATTGATTCGAGTCTTACCTGGAAATACCATATTTCCTATATAACATAAAAAATAAGTAAAACCATTGGTATTATTACAAGACTAAGACATTTTGTACCCTCTAGCACACTGTTAACGCTTTATAGATCTCTGATTTCCCCGTACCTAATATATAGCCTTACTGTCTGGGGCCAGGCACCACAGATTTACCTTAATCAAATCCTTGTTCTACATAAACGTGCCTTACGTCTTATCTACTTTGCACGTTATAGATCTCCCGCAATCCCTCTCTTTGTTTCCTCCCGTTGCCTCCCAATCAGCCTCCTTTATTTTAAAGCAGTGTCGATTTTAATGCATGATGTCTTCAATGACTTATCACCCCGTAATATATTATTTAACCTTTTCAGCTCTGCGAAGGTAATACATACATACAACACAAGATTTTCTTCTGCCGGTATTCTCTACACTAAGTATTCCGTGTTAACTCATCAAATTAAATCTTTTTTCTAGACGTGGCGCAATAATATGGGATAGCATCCCTCCAGACCTGAGGAAATTACCCAGGTCGTGCTTTAAGAATAAAATGCGACACTACTTCAAATCCTCAATCAGGAAGAGGATTCAGGGCTCGAAATTAAAAACATTGCTTAGTCGCCTTTTAGCACCTAAGTGTCGAAAAATAGTCGCCAGGAGTAAAGGTTTAGTCACCAATTTAAATTGGATTTACTGTGTGATATGTGCAGTATTTACTTAAAATTCTGCGCCCGCGGTAAAAAGGAGAGAGTGTAATGTCAAAAGACGAAACAGACAGACTTTGTTGATATAAGTTTGCTCTTTTTTTCTCGAGAGGAAAGTAAAACTAGACAAGGTAACGTACTTTTGGACTTGACCTGTTTAATTTTTAACCAAAATCGTACAAAAATCAGAATTGTTAGTCGCCAACGAGAAAATATTAGGCGCATTGGCGCCCGTATCGGTCGCAATTTCGAGCCCTGGGCCTATTATTTTGGCATACCAACTATTGTCACATTTACGAAAAATTATATAAGTGAATTTGTAAAATATAGGTTAGTATGATTATAATCTAACTAAGTACGGAACATACTCTTTAAAATGTGTAACTATATCATGTAACTATATTAATATGCAACCATATTGATTTCTCAATTTGTCACTCTACCCGCCAAGATTAGCTGTCGCTATTTGCGGGTAAGAGTGATTCTTTTATAATAGGTTAAGGTAAGAAATTTGTAATAAACTTGTTTAAACTTGATGCAATAATATCAATCATGAAATAAAATAAATACATGATTAATTAATGAATGGTCCAAGACTTTTCTCAAGTCAATCACTTGTCAGTTTTCTGACAGAGACCCATCTCTTGTTAATGGCAAGACTGTGCTCATGTGTGTATAATGTTCTGTAGCCCATGTTTAAAACCCGTTTTGATTATCTTCCAAATTTAGGAACCCACATCTGGTCTGGACTCCAGCAATGCCCTGAACCTTGTTTCAACCCTCAAGGCGTTTGCTGCAAGAGAAAAGAAGACTGTGGTAGCCTCGATTCATCAGCCATCAAGCCAGATTTTTCACATGTTTGATAAGCTTTTGCTGATGTGTGGAGGGCAGGTAAGAATTTGCTTTATATTAATAGCCCCATCGAGATTGGGGGGGATGGATGTCCATCCCTGGAAACGTTTTTAATACACACCTTTTACCTCCCGAGTTTGAGGGCGGATTGTAAGCTACGGCCCGCGTCTTTTCCAGTTCAATTTACGGCTCGAGTGCGAAGCACGACGAGGGCCGTGAACTCTGGAAAAAACAAGGAGTCGTAACATACAGTACGGCCCGAGATTACGAGGTTAGTGCGATATTTATTGGATCTCTTGGTAAACGAATGGAGCGGGAAAGCACACGTGCCGTACTGTGGAATACGTAATGTTTAAAAAACGAGCAGGAGTGTTTTATCGGGTTTAAAACCACGAGGCGTAGCCGAGTGTTTTTAGACCCGATAAAACACGTGCTACGAGTTTTTTGAACAGCTTCAAAAACATTCCACAAAAAGCGTGCCCCTCTGGAGTCTGAACAATGGTTCAAACTTTGCAAGGAAAATTGTTAGCATACAAGAAAAACAAGCTATGCCTTATCGGTATTCTTTATATAAAGAATACTAATCAGGAGTGTTTTATCGGGTATAAAGCTCATGCACGTGACGTTTTATCACTGACTTGATAGGCAGTTAGGCTCATGAATTATTAATGAGTTTTTGAAGGCCTTTGAAATCTCACCGCTCAATGAGAGCAACTCGCGCCAGCCTCTGTATGCCAAGTCATGCCCTGGAAGTACCCAAATCAAGAACTTTTATCCATTGTGCAGTGAAGACCTGAAACAGCCTGCCGAACAACATTGTCGGCAACATTCATGGCATTGGAGTACAGTCTTTTTAAGAGCCGAGTGCATAAATTTTTACTCCAACGCTAATCAGTTAAATGAAAATTGCCGCCCCATGGGATGGGAGTTCTGCAAGTGAAACAAACTCTGAGTGCCACTGATCACCGGTGTCTGATGTTGAACTGCTATGTCTTGTTCAGTTGTATTGAGAATGATGGCTGTTTTTAGTTTAAACGTTTTTTGTCTTCTTTCGGTAAGCGGCTGTGAACATTAGACCATTAGGATGTGAAATGTAGTACATTCTCGTGTATATTTGAATTTGATACTCGTATCTTGCCTTTTGGGCTATTGTTCACTTAGCGCATCATAATAAAAAAAAAAAGAAAAAAGATTGGGCAATCACCATGCCGGCCTTTGATGTTTCACATCAGCCCTTTTTCATAGTAAATCAAATAGAGCTAAATCTTAAGCCCTTGATCCGAGCAAACGAAGGTCTGAAGCTCATAAAAGTAAATCATTTTTGTTCTTTCCAGCCCAGGTTGATACCAAATTTTACTATGGGACTGTTTACAGTTTTTATGGTTGAAGTAATAGGGATCTTAAGCAATGACGTCGACGATGGCTATGATAACGTCATCTGAAAACATAAATTCACGTCATTGCAATAACTTTGCGCTTATTCCAACTCGTTCCGCGTGTAAAACAGGTGCTAAGGCAAATTTCGATATTATTAAAATGCACTCTTAAACAAAAGTCATGATTTCGAGGCTCCGGGGAAAGACACACAAATCCTTGCTTTATTTCTCAGGGCGTCGAAGTCATGCTTATTGTTTGAAGTTGAATTCGAGAATATCTAAATTGGTCTATAGCTAACTGTCCAGGAACAGACGTGGTATAAACGCTGTGGGAAATTTATCGTCGTGCACCGACGGCCCACACAAAACTTCAAAGTGGGTCATTTCACGTCGTTGTTTAGGCGAGAAAGGGAAAAACATGTACCGAACTGCAAAACACACGTGCAGAGGGTGCAAAGTCATTATTTTTGTTCATAAAACCTATTTCTTTGTGGCGTTCTCGTCGTCGACACCGTCGTTGTTTAAGCTCCCCTATATTACCTTTATTACTTTTGCTATAGTGCAATTGGATTACGTGGACCGTAATTGTCTCTTTTCTAACCTTAGGCAGAATTTTTTTAAAATTTTATTATTATTTTTTTCTGTTGTTTTTCATTTTGGTCAAAAAATGTATCATTTTCTGCATGTGACCTTTAATTTAGTTTCTAATAAAAGCGACGAGAATTGTTCCCTGGTTTAAAGAGAGTTAAGAGAAAACCACATGAGAAACACAAAGCAATGTTTTGTTGTTTTGTTTAAGAATGTAAAAAGGCCAAATGCAGCTCTTTAACCGGTCAACTTCCGAAAGGTCCCCCATTGGCGTTATTCGTTCTAATACAAGTTAAGCCTACATTCAATAAGGCTGTTTATACGAGAGAAAATAAGCCGCGGCTTATACGAGACGCGAGCTGGGCCTTTTATACGAATGCGGCTTACATAAGACGCGAAATGCTCGTATAAATGGTTGGCGGCCAACTGGTCCAACGATACAGGGTTGTGTGATGATGTAATTTACAAAAGAAGCGCATGCGCAGGAGCCGTTCACGGCTTGAAAAAGCCGTGGACAGTGCTTTAGTACATTTATACGAACACTTTCACGTCCAAGGTAAGCCGCGGCCAAGATAAGCACGGCCCAAAACCCCTAGGCCAGGATAAGCCGCGGCTTGAGCTAGCTACCGATGCAGTAAGCCGTGAACTTAGATTGTATACCGTTTAAACGAGGTGTTCGAGTCTTATGTAGGCTGCGGCTTTCTCTTGTATAAGCGGCCCTAACATTTCCTTTCTTGGTGGTACGTGCAGTCCGTGCATCAGAATAGGCCATTTCCGAGTGGCTGTTTGCCTCTGTTTCAAAGCGAGTCTTGGTGCTAAACCATTCAAATGATAATGAGTTTGATTTGCATGAAAATACAAAACGCATTTGCATTTGAATGGTTGTGCACCAGGACTCGTTTTGAAATCGAGGCAATCAGCAATTCGGAAATGGTCTATTGTACTCTTGATTTGCATGCGCCTGAGTGCAAACATGAACTTGTCGTCCACCCAGATAATCCCATAATACCACAGTTGGACTGGATATTATTTGGATTGGCCAATAGCGCATTTCCGAATTGATGTTTGCTTCGGTTTCAAAGCGAGTCCTGGTGCACAACTATTGATATGGAAATGGGTTATGTGGGTTTTCATGCAAATCAAAGTCATTACCATTTGATTGGTTTAGCATCAAGACTCGGTTGAAGCAGAGGCAAACAGCAACTCGGAAATGGCCTATTGCGAGTTAGCGTTAATCGGCTTTGGGACAACTGAATCACTGACTCGACTTGCTTGAAGCAAGCAACTGTTTGCGGAAACCAGGCTTGATGGTCAGCGCTAACTGTGCTTTGAGAAGCGCGACCCTGATGTACGGGAAAATTATTCTAAGCACATGCAAGAGTTTGAAATTATATAATTCTAAACACTTTGCATTGTTTTTTGATAACAGGTAGCTTATTATGGAAAAGCTGGGAGAGTTCTGCAGTTCTTTGAGAGCATTGGATTAGTATGTGATGATCATTTTAACCCGGCTGATTTTATTTGTGAGTACAAACATGCTTCAACTGATATACTTCATCAGTAATAATTATTGGACTGCTATTGGTCCCTTCAAAGTAAGTCAGGCCGCCCGCTTCAGTAACGCCAAAGACGCCATCCATGCTTGGGGAGAAATTGAATGGAGAATGGTTTCTTAATAGTTAGCTTATTTGGCGTGACTGTAGTGGGCGGCTCGACTGGCGTTTTTGCTGAATTCTCTGGTCGCAGGAGATTGGACCCAACACTATCACAGAATGAGTATTTCAACGTTTATTCACAAGGTCTCGCGATAAAAAGGGTCGGGTCGTACCTCACTGAACGGGTTTCAGGAGTGGGCAAAAGAACAATGGAAAGAACAAAGAGAACAATGGATTTAGCACCGAAAGCAATAGAAAGTACGACACTATACAGCCAATGAAATTTAGTGTTCAACAAAAGATACGACCCTACCGGATAAAAACGTGCAGCAAAAACGAAGGTCTGAATCCGATCACGGTCAAAGGTCTCTGATGGAAAAGTGGGAACTTATTGTGCCATAATATGATATGCAATTACGTCATTTGCTGCTGTCACTTCGGCCGTGACCTAATCCAGGGGCCCATAAGTAGGAGCGTCCCTGGGTTTGTAGGCCAACACAGAAGTAGACGAGCTATAACCTCGTCTACTCCTCGTCCACTCCTCGTCTACTCTTCGTCTACTCCTCGTCTTCTTCCCCATTTCCCATTGGTTGTCGAGAGCAAATTAATCAATTGCTTTTGGTTTTGGTTTGCTCACTGACAGTGACTGCATCAAAAAACGTCTCAACCAATCGTGCAAAGCCAAAACCAGTTGCGACTTACTCTCGTTTCCCGCGCTTGACGCCCGCTGCCGTCACTTGCTTTCAAGCTTCTAATTGGCTAATGAAACCAAGTCGTGAATACGCGCATCAAGAATTCAAGTTTCTGGTTGGGGCGCAGAGTATCATGATCAAGTCTCAAATTCGCACTCGATTCAGGAGTGTTTTATTTCACCTTTCCTGCAATGTGGGGTCACAATGTCGTCTTCTGAAGCCAAAAATATTAAATATACATTGCTGACTTGAGGCATTGTAAAACAAAATTGGCTTCCGTTTCTTTTCTCGAAAGCATATCAAAAGACCAGCGTTTTGGAATAAGAATGATCGCAATGGACCTTTTCGATGTCACGTAAAATTCTAATTTTTCATATTTTTCATGTAAACAAAAAGCACCTTTGTAGGTCGATTTCTCATACCGAATTTAGTGTACTTGCAGAGTTTTATAGGAATCGGTTCCAAATTTATAGAAATATAGAGCCGCAATTTTACCAAGCAAACGAGCAAGTGCTTACTCCCTCACAAACATTTCTTTGTAAAATTCGGTACGACATTGCAATCCCACACAATAGAAAAGGTGAAAGAAAAGACTCAAAATGCAGTGCGAATTTGAGGGTTAGCGTCACTTGGTAATCATTTGCTGTCCCATGGTGCACTGCGCCCCAACTGGAATCTGGAACTGTTGATGCATGTATAACTTGGATTTGTGCTTGGGTAAAGCGTGTTTTTACTTCACAACATGATGGACTTTGTAATTACTTGCTTCTACGGTGCTCACTGAATTGAAAACCGCTTCGTTACTCGATATTAGAATGACGAAGCGTGGAACTGAGAAGCGATCGATTTGTGCGAGTCTAACAGTACATGTAGCTTTTTACAATAAGGGTGCAAACTTTTGATCAATTTTGTGTTTCGGAATGGCTGTAATTGACTTTTTTGTTTTCTGTCTAATGCCAGTGGAAAAGGTGTCAGAAGGAGAAAAAGTGCGGGACATGATTGTCAGTAATTGGGCTGAAAGGTAAGGGGAAGTCCTTAAGATCAAATGAAATAGGAACCCTTTCAACCAGTGTAGCAGTCCTAATGTTTTTCCAATTTTGACCAAAACAAATTAAATCGGAGGTGGACTATTTCGTGCAAAGTGAAAACATGTTGGTATATGTCTACCTTATCGCACAGGGACCTAGTGAAAACATGTTGGTATATGCCTAGCTTATTGCACAGGAACCTAGTGAAAACTTGTTGGTATATGCCTAGCTTATTGCACAGGGACCTGACATGTAACCCGCGAACACCACAAAAACATGACTTGGATTTACTCAAACCTTCGGTATCAATTTTACAGGCAGAAAAATCGCCACAAGTTCTCACCTGTGTCCAGTGCGAACGAACTACGGGGACGTGGCACGCAAAGTACGACTCCTGAAAATACTGAACAGGATCATGAAAAGTCGACGGCAGAAAGTGCTTTAGAGAATGAGTCGCAGGAAGTGGATACAAGCTCTGATGAGAAGGGAATAGAAACAGAAGCAGAGCAGAACTCCAAAGTAAAACACACAGACAAAGAGGACGAGACTTCAGAAGATTCTCCAAGGCCTGGGCTTGAATTAGATAATATGATTCCAAATGGACATGCCAACTCAGCGGCTACTGAGAGTTTTGCTCCTCTTATTCCAAACTCAAGGCCGTCTTCGCTTAGAAACTCTTGGAGAAATCTTACGAGATCATTGAGCAAATCTTCAAACCACGATCTTACTCCAGTTCACACTGAAGCCCAAGTGGTGTCTTCTGCAGATTTCAGTGTAGCTGTTGTTGCTTATAAGCGCAGTACCTCAAAGGATTACACGAAGGTAGATGTCCATGATCATGAGGATGATGATGACCATTCTGCGCTTTATAGTGACATCTCCACATCATGGGCCACAAGTTTTTGGACTCAGTTTACCGTTTTGATGGGAAGGACTTTCAAGCAGTCCAAGCCGGATATTCTCTCCAAGCTGAATTTTACCCAGGTATGCCTTACAGTTAGTGCTTGGGGTCTGTGCGTTTTGTCCGTAATAGTTTCTTTATAGGGAAAATGTTCTTCGTCGAATTTTAGTCGCAGTCTTAAAAAAAGGAAGTGACTATTCCCCACATGCTACTCAATGTCCACAGTATATGAAAGATTAACCTCTGACCAAGAAGAACCTTCTCCTTTTGTTCAAGGCGTGCGTCGTTGTAACGAACATTAGGGACTTTAAGATCTACGACGGCGACCTCCATGAAAACGTCATTTAAAACTGCTAGTTCACGTCTTGCAAAGTTTTTCGTGATTATTCCAGTTCGTTCAACTTCTGCAAACTATCCGAACTATCCAGGAACTGAATTGGGAGGAACGATGTTCAAACTAAGAAGTAAAATCACAATTCTCTATCGTGTGCTCGCGTTTTCCTTAGAACATGAAAATTGGTCATTTGACGTTTTAGATTGGCAGAGAACGGGGAAGAAATGTACCAAACTACAAACGCACGTGCAGAGCCATTGTTTTGCTCATTAAAGTCTATTGTTTAATGCCGTTGCCGCGGACGTTGCCGTCGTAGATCTTAAATTCCCTATAGATCGTTTACACATGACGTCACAGCGGCCATGTTGGTGTACCTAAACAAAGAAACGGCGGCCATATTGGTGTACCTAAACGATCTTCGGGGAATTGAACTTCATTTTTATGCAAATATTTCCTTTTGTTTCAGTAAATCAATATGGCCGCTGGTCACGTGAGTGAAAACGATCCATTAGGGAGCTTACGAAACAACGACTACGAGGACGTCATGTAAAAATTCAAGTTCGCGTTATTCGTATCACTACGCAACTATTTCATGTCGTTTCTCGTTTAAATTGTGTAGTAACTGTTGAGGAAATAAACCGGTATGAACGGGTTAGAAGCGTAGAGAGATAACTGAAAATTCATCGTCATGTGCTAACGTTCGGCTTAAATTTGGTCATTTCACGTCGTTGTTTAGGAGATGGCGGCAAAGAAATCTATACCTACCAAAATGTAAAACGCACGTGCAGAGCGTGCCGAGCGTGCCGAGCCATTGTTTTTGCTCACTAAAGCTATCGTTCTGTAGCGTCCTCGTTGCCGTCGGCGTCGTCGTTTCGTAAGCTCCCTAAACTTAGGGACCTTACGAAACAAGGACGACGACAGCAACGAGGACGTCATTTAAAAATACAAGTTTGCGTTATTGGTATCACTACGGAACTATTTGGTGTTGTTCCGCATTTAAAACGTGCAGTTACTGTTGAGGAAAGAAACTGGTAAGAACGGGTTAGAAGCGTAGAGAGAGAGCTGAAAATTCATCGCCTTGTGCTAACGTCCTCCCCAGAACCTTGAATTTGGTAATTTCACGTCGTCATTTAGGAGATGAAGGCAAGGAAATATACCAAAATGTAAAACGCACGTGCAGAGCGTGCAGAGCCATTGTTTTTGCACTTTAAACCTATTGTTTCGTGGCGTTCTCGTTGCCGTCGTCGTCGTTGTTTCGTAAGGTCCCTATTATAGGAAGGAAGCTGACAGTGAGCACTTGTGTCAGTAAACAACTCGTCATGGCGACCAAAGCGGTCTTATTGTGGAGGGCTCAGTATAAAGTGCCTCGTTTTTGACATAATTATCGAAAGAATTTCCCCATTGGTTGCGCTCTGTTTTCGAGAACAATGAAAAAAAGACATTTCATGTCATGTTCAGTTATTTCGTGGAAAAAAAAACCAAGCAATTAGCTCAAACGGACGCTTCTGTCTCGTTCATTTGCTCTTTCTTTCACTCGTCTTCCTGTTGCTCTGCTTGGTTGATTTCTTTCCTATTTCACATTGACATTTAGCAATGCCAATTCCATTATTTAATCTCTTTCAATGTGAGCTCTGCCGAAAATTCGACATAAGGTGGTTATGCTCCTCGCTATTGATTGACTGATTTCAAATTACGGAGGTGAATTGTAGATTTCCCAGACCTACTTCGCGTACCACTGACTGTGTTCAATTGAGGATATTTTAAGCCCAAATCAAATTACTCTAATAATCTCAGATAAACGCAGATAGGTAAGGGAACCACTGAGTCAAAACAAAGAAACAATGGAACACTTGCCCAGTACCCGACAAACTTCAAGCAGCTTAATGCTTAGAAGTTCAATCGTTAATGTTGATCAGAGACGCGAGATATTTTCCTTAAATAGGAAAGTGAACCGTGTACGATAAAATAGCGACCTTTAGATTGGAGTACGAGTAAGACTACGAGTACGAGTTTTCCTTTCTGAGCACGCGCATTAGGATTGGAGGTCGAATTTTTTCGAACTGCGCATGCTCGGAACGAAAAACTCGTACTCGTAGTCATACTCGTACTCCAATCTAAAGGTCCCTAATTTTCGACAGTCTTGTAACAACTTAGTATCACTATGCAGTGTTCTACGGCAGAGTCAATGTGGCACCCAGATGGTGTTGACCCTAACCCGTTAGCCCGTCTCAAAATGACGCCTGCGGTTAAAAATACTTTGCAATACGAACAAGTAGTACTTATCGCTCAATCAGTCGTCAATCGATCGTTGTGTTTTTAGTTTGCCATTCGGTGATTTTCGCATTGATTTGTTGACGTTTCAGACCTTACTCTTGGCTCTGGTAACGGGACTCATTTGGTTCCAGTCTCCATACAGAGAGGAAAATATTCCAGACAGATATGCTTTGGTACGTGTTTTGTTTTTAACAATTATTCTTAAAGTTCTGTTATCTTTTTACTTCTGGAGCTTAAGCCACATTTCACACTGGAACATTGTCCTTGACGATTTTCCGCACTTGGAAAGTTTTTCTTGGGGTAGTGCAAATGGGAATTGAAATATGACAAGTTTTTCCTTGACAAGTCTCCTTGTCCAAAAACAAGCCAGTTTTTGAACAAGGAAACTTGTCCAGGAAATAAATCCTAAGACCTTGTTTGCTATTAGTATATACTCACTCAGTGACCTTGGTGTGTCAAGCAATCTGATTGGTTGCTATCTCGGTGTAATTGAGAATTATTCATTCCCTGTGGAGTGAATAATGTGCGTGATCGAAACAGAACAGAATGGCCGGCGTAAACTCGCGTTTCGCCACCACTTCTGAATTAGAGAATACAAAGAAGGCCACAAAATTTGGCCTGATAGTTTTCAAAGGTAAGAGAAGACTTCATATTCATGTATGTTTTCATATATGTTTGAGGCTTCTGTAAACACTGTCGCGCATGCTTTGTACCGCTTTCACATTTTCCACGTATGAATTGAGAAGTTAATTAAGTCGACTTTGAATGGTTTTCTGCACGTGTTGAGATCGAGTGTTGTTGAGATCGCTTCCTGTGTATATACTGAAACAATTATTCTTTTCGATCTCAGTGAATAGTGGCAGAATATTTACGTTACCGCTTCACGGCTCGGTGAACACTCTGCGACTGTTCACCTCGAGGTGTGTCATTAGTGGCCACTTGGTAACATGAAAACACGAATAAATTAGTTCATTGAAAAGCGTTCATTGATTCCACAGGGGTTGAGAGTGCCGAGTGAAAAAATATATTTTTTTTTCAAGACTTCTGCGGCTGTCTGTGTTTCGTTGGTCATTGTAGACCGCAAATTGCCATGTTATGGGTGGAGTGGTTCGGAAAATTGAAATGGCGTGCAATGAGAATATCACTTCTAATTTTCACGAAATATATAATTTCATTCGTCATCATTAGCATTAGCATTATTATCCAATAGTTCATCGACTACACGTGTGTATTCATAAATTTTTGTTTGCCTTTCAGATATTTTTTATCTTTGTATACTGGAATTTTACTCCACTCTTCCAATCACTGTTTACATGTAAGTTTATTCACAGCTCTTTATTGTGACAGTGATCTGTCAGTTAATAGTTTCTTCTTGGGCTGCTGGTTCTAAAGCGTTTTACCCGTTGGGTTTCGTAACGTCAACTGTTGTTGTCCTTTTTTTTTCTTTTTTTTTTTTTTTTTTTTAC
>BLFK01001075.1:2050153-2060153 GCA_014634185.1 Astreopora myriophthalma
TTTTTCACGTTGATGAAAAGAATTTTTACTCGATTTCCTGGGAATTTTCAAAATCCTGAAAACACGCCCCAGTTTGGTTGCCACCAAGTTTTGAGAAGAGTAGGTCCCAGTTTAGTTTGTGACGTCGGCTGGTCAAGAGCCCCAATCAAAGTTAGCAAGTTACCAAGAATCTACTCGTATCTTTCGTAAGTCTTTCATCCAACATTCGCTCGAATTGTTTTTCTTTCTTTTTTTTTTTTTCATTTTCCTTTTGCAACTTTTCAGATTTTTTAACCAGTCTTCATCAGCCATCGGTTTATCGGCGTAAGTCAATCATAGCTGTCCAGACTTTCTTCCGTTTTACTTAGCGCCACTTGTAAATCGCTGAAATCACCATCTTCTTCAATTTCGTACTCCGGGAGAGAACTCGTCAGACTCTTCGGATTCGAACGAATAATCCGAAGCTGCCTGATGACGTTTTTGTATGATTTTGAACGATTTTATAGTAGAGGATCAAATTAAATGGATTATGTAAGGCCAGAAATTTCATCTGAACCAGAGCTGAACACACGGTCACCTCAAAAAGCATTCCGCGGCGACGTCACAAATGAGTTCCAGACCTGCTTTCGCGCGACTGTGAACCATAACTTCGCATGCAACTGTAAACATTGACGGATTCGCGAGGATGTGATGGATTTACTCAGTTAATTTTTCAATCTTCACCAAATGATGCGTTCGCTTTAAAAGTAAACTAAAAAAGGGTTTCGGGGCACTTTAATTATGGCATGAAGAATGGCGACAAAAAGCAAACACTAACCTGAGGCTCTTAAAAGTGAGTTAGCCATCGTTAACGTCGAGAAGCAAGTTTCAAGGGCGCAAAAAGAAAGAAAAAGGTTTTGCATAACTTCAGTTTTCTTTAATGGTTCATTAGCTGAGTATCTCCTTGTGGACATCTCGCTATTGGGCACAGGATCTAATTCCCCGACTGAGACTTGACTTACGTACGACCAGTGCGAGAGTGATAAATGCCGTATGTGTCAATGCCTTGAGCAGTTTTAAATCTAGTCTGCAAAGTAATTACGAAATTGCAAATGGATTTGCTTTTGGCTCATTCTATGATTGCATCGAAAAACTTGCGCGATTTTTTCAGCTAATCAGATGCAATACTTAAACCAGTTGGGAAGCGACTTTCGTTTTCCCGCTTCTTGCGTCGGCTGGCCTTGCCTGGTTTGCGCTCTGATTGGCTCGTATGACCAAGTCGTACATTACTTCGATTTGCGGTTGGCTTGAGGTGTATTTCATTCAATCTGATTGGGTGTGTATTTAATTGCTTAAGTTTCTGTTTCAAGAAACTCATTTGAACAACTGCTCTATATCGTCAATGGTGTTTGTTTGTTTGTTTGTTTGTTTTTAATGAACTCACCAAATGACCAGCTCCTAGTTAGCTTGATAGCTCATTTGGTAGAGCGCTGCATCAGTATAGCACAATTACTTCCAAATCAGTTGTGTCACAACTCTTATGATCGTCTTTAAAATCTCCTCTTTTGTCATCCTTGTCGTTTGAGTGTTTAATTATCAAACTTGGGTATTTTTGCTTCAAACCCAGAGAAAATGTTCAGTATTGGAATTTAAGAGAGATACATTTGATATAAGTAGAGGAACAAGTCAATCTATGTTGAGCTCTCTTGTTGGAGGGATATTGAAAAGCTGCCATTGATTTCCCTTTAGTTGAATCTTGCTCAATTATTCATGTCCACTTAATGCTTGGAGGTTCATTCCAGTGGTTAGCTTCATTTTCAGCCTAATCGAACCCAGTCTCCTCATTTGTTTTGATTTTCACTAGCGCTCTTGACTCCGAGTCCGCCACTGGTGAAAACCAGCCGTTAAAGAATGTAAACACCTCGAGTTGTAGAGTGTGTACACATGACGTCACGGCGGCCATGTTGGGGGAGTAAAACAAAGAAACGGCGGCCATGTTGGAGGAGTGAAATATTCTCTGTTTTTATGCAAATTATTCCTTTTGCTTCAGTAAGCAAATCTTGCTGCTGGTCACATGAGCGCAAATACTCTATTGCTTACCTAAGCACTTAATTATTTGTTGAATTATTCTTCTGAGAATAGAAGTGGTAGTTAAAATCTTTTTTTGGGGGGGGGGGGGATTTATCTGTGAAGAGGGGCGAGGGGCACTGTTCTTTATCAGTTACTTCCGACTACAATCGTCATTACTAACGTATTACCCCTCATCTTCTTGATTTTCAGTCCCAAATGAAAGGACAGTAGTTAATAAAGAGAGAGCTGCCGGATATTATAGACTGTCTGCATACTATTTAGCCAAACTTTTCAGTGAACTACCGCTGGTCATCTGTCAGCCGACTCTGTTTTTAATCATCGTATATTGGGCGGTAGGGATGAACAAAAGTGAGGCTTTCCTGACCATGCTCTGTTTGCTGTTGTTAACAGCCATCACAGCTCAGGTTGGTTATATGCAAGATAAATAACGTATTGATTTTAGTTGATTTTCTGGCAATTTTACCCACGACTAAATGAAAAATAGCCTGGCTTAATGCGCTTTTCCGGTTGTAACAGAATAAGGGCCAATGATGGTCATGACGATAGTTCTAGTCGAAATGTTCGTAACGAACTCTTGCTCAACTAGAAAGCTTTAGCTACTATGGTGCTGACAAAAAGCGAATAAGCGCTCTGGATTCAAATCCGGTTCTGACCACCAACTGGCTTTGTTTCGGTGGTCCCGAAATTTAAGTCCATCACTTTTTTTGAAATGGCTATCCGATTGCCCCCATTTCACTTTGGTTCCTAAGCTAGCCTGGTTTTCACTGTTGACGCAACCGCAGGAGTGTTTTATTTCTTGCACCGTGAAAACTGACTCGCGACGCAAGCAAAACGCAACCTCAAACTCAATGGTCAAAATGTTTCATTTTCCTCGTGCTTGCGTTTGCTTGTGTTGTGTGAAAACGGAACATACGTAAGCACAACGCGACTAATTATGTTTGTCCAATGAAAAACACATGTTACAGATTCCGCTCGCAGCGTACGGTAATAAAAGAGAGCTTGGGACTAGTGAATTCTTCGTCCCTGCGTACGGTGCTTGTGCTTGCGCTACAGTTCTTTTTGACTTTCTCATACTTTGGGCTTGTGCTCGCATTGCTAGTGGAAACCAGGCTTTTCTCTACTATTCTAGGTATTTTCCCCTCTCTGATTCTCGCCAGCAGTCGCGCACACGTTCGAGGGAGCGATTTGAACTTTTCTTCTCTTAAAGCTCGCGTGGGGGACACTGAAAAGTTGGGTGATGCCTTGACTTGCTTTGCGTCCTTATTGGGTAGTAGAGAATTAATACGATCTTTGGTTAGCTAAGGGGTGCGCTTCCTTCAGAACGTGATTGGCTCTGTCACTGCTTTGGTTTTGTACGATGGTCAATTGAAAACTGAACAGTTGGCTCAATCGAGAGTGCACTGGACTTCCATGCGGGAGGTCGCGGTTCGAACCCCGACCGGACCAACACTCAGGGTCTTTAAATAACTGAGGAGAAAGTGCTGCCTTTGTAATTACATCTGCATATGGTTTGACCTCTGCATATGGTTAGTCTTCTTGGATAAGGACGATAAGCCGGAGGTCCCTTCTCACAGCCCTTGCTCATTAACTCTGTGGGACGTTAAAGAACCCACACACTATTCGCAAAGAGTAGGGCACGGTGTACCCGGTGTTGTGGTCTGACCTTATATGGGCCCGCAGTAATTGGCTTCACGCTGTTGCGGTAACCCTTCCAAAGGCAAAGCCTTGGCGAAGCTAATAAAAGAAAAAACCGTTCCTTGAATCTTCCCTTTGAAAATTTGAAGCGCGGTGGTCGCCCACTCTTGCCCATGTGAAGACGGCTGATGCATTGGTCGTTGTTTTAGTCTGTAGGTTTGTTTGTCGGCGCTGTAGTGATGGATTTCAAGAAGTCAATTGTTTGTGCTGCTCTGTATGCGCTGACAAGCATGCTGTTAGGTGGATTCTATCAGAAGAACATTCCTTCTTGGCTGGTTTGGTTTCAGTACCTTTCGTATTTGACTTATTCCTACGACGCTGCCCTCACTACGGAGTTTGCCACGTCTCCTGCGTTTAGGTAAGGGAAGTTTCTTGATGAATCAACGGAGTACCTCCACTCTTTCAACAACTTTATGTTAAATTGTTTAAAATATTAGCGACGGAGTCCGAGATGGAGTCGTAATCAGAAGTTCACAGCGTAACGTACTTGTGAAAATCAAAAAATCGCAATCTATGCCGATTCCAACTCCGCCGCTTTCGATCAAATGAAAAGCACATTATCGATGTCACAAGCGGGAGCGGAATAATAAACCAATCACAATGCACGAGAATACTCTGACCCGTGGCTACCGCACTAAACTTTATTATTATTATTATTATTTTTTCTGGTTGTCTTTAGTTGCCTACAGGTGGACTCTGCCTATGCATCCTGCCAGAACAATGGAACCGTCATTCAAGGGAGAGAAATCCTGGAGAAATTAAACGTGTCCAGAACTGTTGGCGAGAATATCGCCATACTTTTGCTGTTCACCGCTTTCTTCAGAGTGGTAACTTACTTCTGCCTGCGATTCCTAAACAGACCCAAGTAAGCGGAAATGAACAGAAGGAAACACGTTGCCTGGTGTTTCCACACACAGGCACTTCCAAGCGTCATCCACACTAGCCTGACTCTCAGACGGCCAGGTCGCTCGTGGCCACACACTCTCAGTGTGTGGCCGGGAGCGACCTGGACCGTCTGAGAATGAGGCTAGGTCCACACGAGCACATTTTCTATGGCAATTTTTCTGCTCGTGTATTTATTAGAGACTGTCTGGCATGCCAGTGTTGGTGTGGTCAATAAACTGTGTTCATGTACACGACTCGTCCCATGACTCGTCGTCGTAGAGACCTTAGGGATCTTAAGGTGCGACGACGACAACGAGAACGCCGTAAAACAATAGGTTTAATGAGCAAAAACAATTGGTCCGCAGGCTCTGCACGCGCGTTTTACATTTTGCTACATTTGTTTGCCGTTCTCGGCTTAACGACGTGAAACGACCAAATTTGAAGTTTTCTGCAGGACGCGAGTGCCAAGACGATGAGTTTTCCGTTCTTTGTCTTAACTTTAACGGCGTTCATGCCAAATCTGTTCCTAGACAGTTCGTACTTGTTTTACACGCGGAACGAGTTGAAATAAGCGCGAAGTGATTACAGTAACGCGAAATTATGTTTCCAGATGACGTTGTCTTAGCCGTTGTCCTCGTTGTTCTTGCTTAAGCTCCCTCTTTTGTCATAGAGGCCTAGAATTATCTCAGCCTTCTTGACTTTTTCTAATGTGATTTTTACAAATGTTGACAACAAACCATTTTATAATGCGGCCTTGACGGACAAGCTCCCATTTATGGCTTTTGCCAGGGGCGTGGCCAACAGTAGCAGCATTACAGGATATTGCACGGTGGCGAGAACTGAGTTTTATGTTCGAGTGGCACGAATGTGTTGTCAGTTTAGCTACGAAAAGATAAAATTCACATCTGAGAGGACATACATGGTGACCCAATGTGTAATGTTACACTCTTATTATACTTATATTCTGTTTATAATCTACTAAATTAGCAATTGAGGGGAACCACCAATTGTAAGCCCAATAGTTATTGCATTTATGTAATTATAATTAAGTCGACAAAGCAGGAAAAGGCGGCAACTGTGACGTCATTGAACAATGCGGCACATAATACCCCTCGCGGGTACCGGATGAAGTTGTGTCGAAGTTGTTTTTACGATTGGTTCCGTTGAGTTTCCATTGAAACAGTCTTCTCCACATCACAAGGAAGCGAAATAGTGAGAATCGAGGTGTTTTGATTTTATTGTTGGGTTTTGCTTTTGTCCATTAGGTATAAAATACCTTTCTTAGTGGTATGGAAACTAGTGCGAGTGCCTTCCATGAAATCGCTGAATCGAGGGATTTGTACAGAGATGTCCTCGTTAGAGCCGTTTTCAGTTGGCTGTCAAAAGTAATAAAGTGATTGGTTGATTTTAGGTTTGATTTGCTGTATGTTTCAACCAACCAGACCCAAAACTAAAACCTTAGTCACCCTGGCTTTCCCGCGCTTGGCGGCCAGCGGCATTTAGTTTCTTTGCATTCAGGGGCGTAGCTCCCTTTAAGCCAGTATGCTCGGGCTTACAAAGTTTTCTCGGTATATCTGAACAAATCATAGGCCTACTTGACTTCACCGGCCGCACTACACTTACGAGGTATAAAACAGGCTTACAAGCCAAACATGGCTTGCTAAGCCCCTGGCATTCTGATTAAATAGCAAAGCCAAGTGGTGAATTATTTGATTCGTGGTTTGCTGAATGATGTATTGGTCCACAACGCTACTTCCGATTTCATGGACGCCGAAATTTCGTACTTAACGACGCGTCTCGATTGCTAGCATTACGGGGAATCAAGACATTCTGTTGCACGAAACAATACGTTGCCACGCAACAGTAGCAGCGGTAGCAACAGTAGCTTTCGGGACAAGGGACTCAAGCAGTTTTCTCGATTGAGGTTTACGTCAGATTGCTCATTTTCGGGCGGCTGCTTCAGAAAGAAGCAGAGAAAGTGTAATAAACTTATCTACGTAAAATATACCCAGTCACTCATCTAAGACCCCTTTCGGCATTGACTGCATTCTGATCTGCTTGCGAACTACTTTACTACTTTACTTTTTTCAATGCAATTATGACGCGTCTGTTTGTAGGTACTGGCACGTAGTCGGAATATAACATTCTGCTAATGTGACCCCCTCGGGTACCCTTAGATAAGACGCCTAGAGGCGTTGACGCGGATTGATAGAGTCTTGAGTATTTATGAGTCAAAGAGTCTATGAGTCATGAGTCAATGAGTCAACGAGTTAGTGCAGTTACCCAAACCCATAAAATGAAAGCTAACTCTAACCCTAATTACTGAAACGAGGGCTTAGGCTTAATCAATAAATTATTGCTATGTTGACTGTGAGTCTCATTGGCTCATGACTCATGACTCATTTGACTCATAAAACACCCGTTCTCGGATTGATAACCTTAAGTCTGCTTAAGTTACTGTGAAGGCAGGCATTCGCTGGGGAGGGTCTGGTTGTAAAAAGAAAAAAAAGAATTAGTGTAGTGAGGATAAGGCCACCCCCCCCCCCCCTTTGTTTTTGTCTTTTGTGCTTATTTCGTTTAGCGTCGAGTACGTTTCCTGATATTGGGTCGGACGGTCGGTCGGATTGGAAAAACAAAACAAAAAAGTCACAAAAAGTCTCGGAATAGGAGGCCTAGTACCCCAGCATCATTCCTGTGGAGGCTGGAAACAAGACATGAACAAGGAGTTGATATTTACATATTTGGATTAACAAAATGCACAATATACTGTAAAAAGTGTTCCTTTTTTTCTCTATACTGTTGCTATGCTCATTTTTCAGATTAAAAGAATCATTTAAAGTGAAAAATGGTTAAACTGCGTCGTTCTTTTTTTTTTTTTTTTTATAAAAATGCCAAAAATTTGGATCGGTCGGACGACGCTTAACAGAGAAAAAAAAAGAGGATGGCCTAAAACCCTAAAAGAGAGCAGGCAAAGAATACAATGTTACCATACGGTAATAGGCGATTTATGACTTCGCAAATTCAACAACGAATTCGAAAATATTTACCAGGGTAGCCCTATTGAAGTGGTGTTCTTAAATTAAATGAAAATGCTTCAAGTTCAAGTTGAAAGATTAGCATACCACAATGCGCACAATGTGATCAGTTTGAACAGACGGTAAAACATATTTTCTTCAGTTAAGCGTAAAACTCATTGGACCGTCTTCTGAAAGATTATACTACACAGTTTTACTTTTTCCATGTAAAAAAATTGCTTTCACACGTAATACGAACGAATTACAATCTCATTGAGCAGTTATAGTTTTCCAAACAATATAATGTAAACAAACGTCAGTATTTCGCAAACGGCCGACCTAAATGTAAAATATCCGACAATTTTATATCTTGGGTTCTACTGAACGTACGAACTTTGTGCGAAGTCGTTCTTAAAGATAAAATTGAGGTCGTTAAAATATTCGTAATCGCCTAGCAGTAGTCTTCCTCCTCTTGTCTGTCTACCCTCTCCCCTCTGTTTCATCTGCTGTTTGTACTCTGCATCTCTTCGGTTGATGGAATCATCCTTCTCGGAGTTCTGTGTGTGCGGTCCTATGTGGTTCAGCTTGATCCTTACAACAGCTCCCCTCATGGCCTCGTAAGGGCTGACTCCTGTTGCTGGGTGTGGTGTTGACCTATAGGCAATCAGCATGTCTTTTACTGCATTCTGTCTCTCGAGGCGATCTTTCCCTTGCAGGCTTGCTATTTGCTCTGTCTTTGTTACAATATGTGTTACGATATGTGTCAGGACAGCAAATATGTGCATAATTAGGGTTTGATAGTTGAGTATTGTTAGTATCCCCAAGAGCCTTAGTAACATGTAATTAATATTCTGTTGATCTAAAATTTAGTGTCAGTTTCTTTTGCTCATCATATAGGAAAGTTCTGTTCTTCGCTCGAATGTCTCTGTGCTGTTATTACAGTCTTGTGGAGCGTCTTCATGAATCTTTCTACTTCACCGTTCGCTTTCGGGCGTAGGGGTGTTATCCTGTGGTGCTGTGTGCGGTCCTGGGAACCAGTGAGGGTCACGTGACCCTTGTCGTTGTGTCGTTGTGTTAGTCCGAACCTTATGGCGGTTGACTGGTTGTGTCGTTGTGTTCCGAGAGAGTATTTGAGCTGTGTTTAGTCGCTCGATACACAACATTTTTGGCGACGAGGAACGTGTACGAACGCACACTGCAAGGTAGACAAACGAAGGGAAGTCTACGTGAATCATGCCCACGTTTGGAAGTTGGACGAGTACAACGAAGCTGAAGATTGGCGCCATTACATCGAGCGTGTAAACCATTTCTTCGAAGCGAATGAAATCACAAATCCTGACAAGAGGAGATCCATTTTTCTGGTTTGTGCACAGGCAGCCCAGGCTCAAAATGTGGCGTAACGGTTTGAATTTATAAAGGTTTGTTTGGGAAGCTAACGGCTTTGCTGGAAAAGGTCAATTATTCTTATATTTTGTGAATAAAATCTACTTACGCTGTGCCGTGTTGTATTCCATGTTGTTTGCCAGCTTCTCAGGCCGATCTAACGCGATTTCGGCGAGTTATCGTTTTGTGCATGGGTTTCCACTGCTAAAAAAAAGACAAGGCTGGTAACTGATTTCCGGGGTGCCCGCCGCTCGAAGCGAATAAATCCACTGAAAATAACTCCGCCGACTCAATTCCTCCGTAGAATCGCAGAACAGATGTTGAAGCTCCATGTCAGTTCACTCGCTACGCAATTCCGTCCACAACGCCTTCGCTACGATACATTTATTTCGAGATTTCTTCGCTCGCAACTTTGAAAACAGGCTCGTCCATTGGATCTAGGACACACTCGCGGTTGGCAAAGTACGCTGGGTAACTATAATTAGCCCGACCAGGGGTAGGCAGCAACGATTTGTTTGGGTCTCGCGTCTTGACAAATCGTTGCTGCCTACCCCTGGTCGGGCTAATTATAGTTACCCAGCGTACTTTGCCAACCGCGAGTGTGTCCTAGATCCAATGGACGAGCCTGTTTTCAAAGTTGCGAGCGAAGAAATCTCGAAATAAATGTATCGTAGCGAAGGCGTTGTGGACGGAATTGCGTAGCGAGTGAACTGACATGGAGCTTCAACATCTGTTCTGCGATTCTACGGAGGAATTGAGTCGGCGGAGTTATTTTCAGTGGATTTATTCGCTTCGAGCGGCGGGCACCCCGGAAATCAGTTACCAGCCTTGTCTTTTTTTTAGCAGTGGAAACCCATGCACAAAACGATAACTCGCCGAAATCGCGTTAGATCGGCCTGAGAAGCTGGCAAACAACATGGAATACAACACGGCACAGCGTAAGTAGATTTTATTCACAAAATATAAGAATAATT
>BLFK01001075.1:2065153-2067653 GCA_014634185.1 Astreopora myriophthalma
AGTGTTTCAAATGTCTAGATTTCTAAACATAAAGCCGGTGTCCGGCGAAGGATTCCATAAATTCCTTTCGTTTATTACCTCTGGCCCCAGTTGTTCAAACGATGGATAACGCTATCCGCCGGATAAATCATAGCGATAGCAATTGCGCTCTCCAATGGATAGTGATTTATCCGGTTGATTGCGTCACATCCACCTTTTGAACAACTGAGGCCTTATAAATAAAACATAGAAACGTTTTGCAATTCAAGTAAAACTTTGCGCTATTGATCGTCATTTTAAGCGGCCTAAAAAAATCGGCGTCTTATAGCATCACAATTCTAATGCTATGGTGATAACTCAATCGGCGGGTCTAAAACACAGGTCACATTCCACAGGTCACTCGTTGCAGGTCATTATTTTGCATCAGGAAAGAACGTAAACAACATTGGGGTTTCATATTAAGAACTCAAAATGAACAAAATCTCGCTTCTTGTAAACCAAGAGTTCCTCTCTATTTGTTCTCTGAGCCAAATTGACCGGTAGAAGCAGAATAATGTGACGAGATCTCACTCCCCCACCTTCAAACTCCATTACTCCGGCCATGCTGGAATAGACGTCAGCTAACACCTCTCACGTCACAATTATGCACGTGGCAATTATGGCGGGACATTCCCATGTCGAACTTCAATTCATGTCGTCAGCCTATCGCTATTTCGTTGCGCTATTCTTTTTTTCACAGTGTTTTGTATTCAGTCCGCATTTTATACCTGGTCCGCGTTTTATACCCGGTCCGCAGTCCGCGTTTTATACCTAGTCCGCGTTTTATACCCGGTCCGCAGTCCGGGTCCGCAGTCCGCAGTCCACGTTTTATACTGACCGCGACCGCTATTGGTATTTATATACGAATTGGTTTCCGTAGCGAAATTTGTCGGCAAGGTAAATGCTAATTTCTGCGGAAAAAATGGCGATTACGGGGAGAATTCTTAAATTGGCACTTTCTCAAAAATAAAAATGCGCATTACTTAGAAAACTATACAGTGGATTTAGAGACATAATGGACTACATCTGGGCAAAAATTGAGCGAAATCAATTTTTGAACTGTGGCCAACTCTTGTTCGATTTTTGTGGACATCCACTCTTAAATCACAAAAGGTGTGCGAAATAAAGCTACCAGAATTCTCACTGGATTGAGGCTTCTTTTGTCCTTTCAATTACAGCAAATCACCTGAAATCTTGTTCGTACTTTCCTGTATTCCCGCAGATGTCGGCTTTTAGTTAACTCTCTCGTTTTACATTTGATCACCTTGAACATGTACGTCCTGCTTTTGCTTGCTCCTCCTCCTTAGTATCGTAAGTTTACCTGCATCAATTCCGAGAGCTCCCACCACCCCCACCCCCCCCCATCCCACGCTCAATTTTGATATCCATCACGAAGTGTCCTGTTAAGTCTGAGCGTCTAGTGCCTATTTCTAACAATAAGGTTAGGGTTTGCGTTAGGGTTATTTCTAGATTAGGGTAAATGCAACTGTTTATGTTAAGTTTAAAAGCACAGTTTGGGGGACACTTTATTGACGTTTATTGCCTGTATTTCGTTACGCAAGTGATGTTAAAGTTGAGAAGAAGAGCAAGAGGACACTTCGTGACGCTTATCAAAGTCGGCGTGCATCTAATTACTACCATTTCTGGACATTTCTGGCATTTGATTATCGAGAAGGGCGACAAGCTGAAGGATCATTACGTAACTCCTTCCTCGGGCAATTTGCTCGAGAAGCATTCCGCGACTCAGCGTGGGCTTTGTTGCTTTCCAGGCTTTATGGATTGAACTTGAATTTTCAAAAGGCAAAAACGTTATCTGTGGTGTATTTTATCGGCAACACAATTCTCCGGAACAATTTCAAACGTATTTTGATATGACACTAGAAAGACTAAGTTCTACTAATAAACCGATATATGTTATGGGCGATTTCAACATTGATCTCCTCAAATCTGAAACCTGTAATTTTTCTCATAATTTTCTGTTGTCCATGCAAAGTTACTCCTTTTCCTCCAGTAATCGACAAGCCTACAAGAATTTACAATAATTCTGCCACACTTATTGACAATATCCTTGTTAACAGAATTAACTTCAAACTCTCCAGTGGCAATATTGTCTCAGATATAAGTGACCACTATTCTCAATTTTGCATCATTCATTCTCCATCTTTAAAATCTCGCTATCATGGGACTAAAATCCGTGACTATTCGAGATTCTCGGAAGAAAACTTTATTGGTGATTTCTCTCAAACTGACTGGGCCGGCTTGACCTCTAACGGCTCTGTTGACAAACGCTTTTCTTCGTTTTACAACAAATTGAATAAACTTGTTAATAAACATGCTCCTTTCAAAATTGTATCAAAACGCAACGCCAAACAACTATCTAAACCATGGATTACTAGAGGTTTATGTAAATCAATAAAAATAAAGAACGATCTCTTCTACTCTGGTGACATGGCTACATACAAGTTGTACAGGAACAAAATTT
>BLFK01001075.1:2070153-2090153 GCA_014634185.1 Astreopora myriophthalma
TGCCTGCTATTGATAAGCATCGTCACCACCCTATTCTGGCCATTTAGACCGTTGTTAAGTTCTACTAATAAACCGATATATGTTATGGGCGATTTCAACAGTGATCTCCTCAAATCTGAAACCTGTGATTTCAGTTAATAAACATGCTCCTATTCTGGCCATTTAGACCGTTGTTAGTCCTTAGGGACTGTCATTAGCGTATTTAAGTCATGTTTGCTAATTTTTATTCCCTCTTTTCGCGAAGTTTTGCTAACACTGTCGGTAAAAGCTCTTCCCACCCTCTAAATTAGTGTTTACATGAGCGCGAGGTGAAAGAATAGTTTATTCATTCGATAGTAATTGAGACTTTTTCGGAACGTAAATGGAATGTTGTAAGATAGCTATGATTATAATAATACGCAATAGGTGTCAACAATTTAGCAGGTACAATACGCAAGAAATAATATTGATCCTTTAAAAGCACGTTTGGGAAGTTTCCGGGTCTCAACTGAAAGTGAATTCCATAGTTTAGCTCCGAAACTCGCAAAAGACCTCTGATTTTGATTTAGTCTCGAGCCTGATGTAGAACTAATCTAGTTTCCTGATTGTGCTTATCATCAGTTTTGATAAAAAGATCAGTTATGTTAGAAGGTGTGTTGTTAGAAGAGACATCATACATTACAGACAAGACTTGTGTAACGTAGAGCACATTTAAAGGAAGAGTTTTGGAGGAGATAAAGATGGGGACTGCTTTAGATCTTGGTTCACGGAAATACAACAGACGATGAGAACGTTTTTGTAATAAGAGAATTTATTTAAATGAACTTTGCCAGCTTGGGCCCAAGCAGACAGACCATAGGACAAGTAAGGCAGAATCAGACAGCGATAGATACTTATAAGAGTGGAGAGGGGACAAGTGTCTGAGACGAGCAATTACTCCGACAATTTTGCTTATTTTCAGAGCAATATTATCGATGTGAAACTTCCAGCTTACAACCAGTAAAACTCCAAGGAACTTAACATGAGTCTTACATTCAAGAGGGATACGATTTTGAACTGTCATATCATTTTAATATCAATTAAGTGGTTTATCTTACGTTGATATGGGTGAAAAACAACAAAGTTAGTCTTTTTGATGTTTAACGTCAGCTTATTTGCATTAAGCCAGTCAGAAACGTTTCTGACTTTCACTGTTCACTGTTACCTCGACAGCTTTCAGATTCTTGTCAGCATACATCAGAGTGGTGTCGTCGGCAAAGAAAAAAAATGATAACTTCGTCGAAGCAATAAAAATATCATTGATATAAATCAAGAATAGTATGGGTCCCAGCACAGAGCCTTGAGGAACTCCATAAGAAATCTTATTAATCACTGATAGCTTAGAATTCACTTCAGTAACCTGTGAACGGTCAAGGAGATATGAGGAAAACCAATTATTAATGGTTCCCCTTATACCATAGTGATTGAGTTTCTGGAGTAGGATTGAATGATCCACGGTATCAAAGGCTTTCCTTAGATCGATAAAAACCCCGCAGGTCAAACGTTTTAGGTCCATGTTATTCTGTATGGTATTGGCGATGTAAAGGATAGTATGTTGAGCTCGGTAGAATGCTTGTACAATCAACAAACCGTATTGAGATTTAAAAAGGATATCATTCCTGTCAAGAAAGGCTTTCAGTCGATGATACATAATTTCTTTCAAATATCTGGTTAAAAACGGAAAGTAAAGATATTGGTCAGTAATTTCCAGGGTCCTTTTCATCATCGCTTTCATAGACAGGAATGACCTTCGCTTGCTTTAGTTTGGCTGGGAATACACCAGTATCAATCGACATATTTACTATATCAGCTAAGGGACCACCTGCAATGTGCGTGGAACCAGATAATATAATATGCGAACTGGACAAGAGAAAAGGCCATAGGCTTTATTGTTAGATGTGCATAATATCTCGTTTACTATGTCCGCTGGAGAGACCAGATCACAAAAAAAGGAATTGGGGTTACTTGGTGACAAAAATTTAGTAAAACAATGCGAAGAGTGTGGTGTGTGTGACAGGCAAGGCTACCACAGTTCGAGGAAAAATACTTGTTCAAGATATTAGAACTCTCGATGGGATCAGTTGTTAGGCTATTATCACTGGGGCGTTTCAGAGAAGAAATAACTTTGGATTGCTTTTTCTTAGAGTTGATTAGGTTATTAAATCCGTTCCAAGTGTTTTTCATGTTATTCACGTTCTTGGAAAAGAAATCATGATAATAATTCTTCTTACTTTGTCTAATAAGAGCTGTATTTTTATTTCTGTAAAATTTGTATTTGGCAAAATCCTCCGTGTGAAAAAGTATGTCTTTCACCTTAATTGATTTCCTAATACCACTCGTTATCAAAGGTTTAGAAAAGTCTTTAAGCTTATGATTGGTGACTATCTTCAAGGGAGCGTGTTTATGAACAAGAGTCATCAGAATGTTGTAAAATTGAGAGAAGGTGGAATCTACATCGGCCTCTCAAGAAGAATGACGACTTTTTTGTAAAAAGTCGATGATACTTCGAAAATAATCAACCACAGAAAAAAGTTAGCTTCTAGACTTAAGTTCTCCTTTAACACCGGCACAAATTATGCCGGGCTGGTCTTTCATATACCAGATCCGAAATAATTAATGTCCGTAAAACAAAAGAACAAAGCGAACATAATACCTAAATGGCAAGGCCTTGTCCTTCGCCATTTTAATCCGGTATATGACAGTCTACCCCAAATTATACATAAATGCTTTATACTTATGCTTATTTCGGGTCCGTTCCCACTTGTGAAATAAGCACAAACACAAGAAAGGGAACTTATGCTTATTTCGCGCCATTTCCCACACGATTTTTCTGCTCATCGCACAAGTGGGAACCTAGTCTCCTTCGCAGTCGCGAGCGTTGCGTGACTCCGGCCCGAGCGGCTGCGAAGGAGGCTAGTGGGAACCAGCAATACTCGTCACAAATCGTTGAAACAGACACCGTTTCTCTCGAACTTTCTCGAAAAATCCTGAGATTTCTACTTCACAGTGTTTTCCCCCATGAAATGTCAGTTTCCCCTTCCCCAATGTTGAGCCACGCGTGTTTTGAAGCAATGAGACCACTGTGATACGCAAATCAACATCGGGGAAGGGGAAACAGACAAGCGTTTCAAGATTTTTGACGAGTATTGAGGCTTTACCATTCAATTGTCGCTTGGTAACGAAATATACATCTCATTGTAGTCGGCTTAATCCGGAAAACTTCCAATTTGGCTAGTCTGAGTGATATTATTGCCAGAAACCGGTTTAGAACTCAAAAGATTTATTTTTATTTTATTTTAATAGCTTCGCCGGAAGAAAACAAATTTCAATGCAAGAGAAAGCAAGAGAAAAATCAACGCAAAAAAATGGCAAGGACACTGCATCAACTGACGCTAATTACAGCGGACCAACTGTTATAAAATTCTAAGATTTACTAAACTACTGCAAGAGAACGAGAATTTCCTCCCACAGAAAACTCGGATATCTGCTAAACGATTGTAACTTAACAACGTGAATCTGGTTTATTAGATAGTTCTTAAAAGTCTCCCACAGTAGCTCATTGGCAGAGCATGCAAACTACTCATCTGAGAAGGTCGTAAGTTCAACTTCTGTTTAGGTCTGTTAGAACCACTCGGATTGTTATTACGCCCACGTCACTTCAGATAATTAAAATTCATTATTTCAAAAATCAACCGGTTCAGCTCTATGTTTTCCTAAGAACTTCCTGGCGCGAACTCGAAAAACCTCGTTTAGAAACGGATGCATTTTCCAGATACACAACGTCGAGAAATTCTTAAACCAAAAGGACAAAACCTTATATCGAAACTGGAAGACAGTAAGGCACGTTTTGCGGTAGAGAATTTGAAACGATTCATGGTTTGACATAATCAGCGAGACAATATATTCCTGAGAGTTAGAGTAAATCTTAACGCATTAAAAATGCATGATTATTTCGGTATACTATGCAATATTTTAAAATAAATATTTTCCTTTCTTACAAATTCTAGACTGCAACAATTATAATAGAGCCCCACAACATATTCGCCTGCATTGCTGACGAACGAAACGACAATCCGCTGTGAAGGATTTTTAATGCGTTTTATTAATACCACAGATCGTCCATTTCATAATTATTGACGCAGCCGATAAGAGTTTACGGCAACAAAGCGAATTGTGCATGTAAATTGGAGAGGGACGTCTGTAGACTATTGGAGCTTCAAAGGACAATTTTTTTTTAGGCACCACCTGCAGTAATTGTCAACTGCATACTTAACCAGAGGAACTACTTTTTCGCTCGGAAACAGAAAGGACTCCGTCGAATGGAATTGAAAGGAAATCGAGGGAAAGACCAGATCAGGAAGCGACGAAGTTAGGAGCGCGGTTAAAGAAATGTATATTAATTGTTGCTACTGCTTAACTGTAAGGGGGCTAGAATCAGCCGTAATGTCTGAAAGATAGTACCCGGCCCGACGCGTGTGGCACCTGAAGATAAACGATTGCTTGTGGTAGATATCATTGTCCCTTTAGACGCAAATCGATGGTTTCTTGAACTATAACATATCCTTCGAGGCAGTCCTTAAAAATGAAACCTTTTTTCGCTCATGCAGTTGATTGGCTGCAAAATTCAATCCAACCAGCCATATTTACCGACACTGTTGAGCTGATTTTCAACGATTTTTCAATGTCATTTTCACTTTTGGCTTTGAAATGCTTTATTTACAGTCTTTAAACGTTACCAGCCTAACTAATGCTTGGGTCTTTAGGGGGATTTCTTTCTGTAGGCTTTATAAATTTTTCCTTTTTATTTTTTTTTCAGGTGCAGGCGGATATATTTGATGGTTTTAATTTTCCAGCGGTTATTGACACTGACCATCTTTATATTTGCATTTCTCATCACTTCCTCAACTTGTCCCGCGGAAACACAGGGATTCATAAATCCTCAAAACAGTTTATACCTACAGGAAAATACACGCTGCTATTACTGCTGTTTTCGATCGATAATATGGCACTGACGACCAACTCATCACGTCTAACAGAAACGCTTCCAACGACAGTAAGCGCAGAGGATCCGACCAGTTACACTGGCAGAGGTGACGTAGATGGACCGGGAGACGCCGTTTGGATACTCACTAGTGCTTTTATTATCTTCACGATGATTTCAGGGTTTGGACTTGTAGAATCTGGTAAGTTTTTCTTTCCCAGCACTAAGCCTAGTCGGTAGCATTTGTAATCCGTGTTCTCTAGATCCAAATCGCACCTGTCATACACTAAGCAATATCACTACGGGTGTCCCAAAACACGTTCGCCGGTTCCTTTAATACATAAATCGCCATTCCAAACAGTCTTGCTGTTTTTCTGTCCTCGCTGTTCAAGGAAAATTGCGGCTAAGAATTCGTTTTGATTTTTCGTCGTACAGAACAACGTTTACGTATACATTACCTTTATGAAAGGCCCTATTCTTCTTTTTCTGTTTCTTTTTTTTTTTTTGGCGATTGATATATTACAATTTTCGCCGAGTATCTTTTCGTAAAGCAAGACATGTTGCTCCATGCGTCAGTACTGAAAAGTTTCGGATTTTTGTCTAAGGATCAAACGTATACAAGCCAGATTTCCTGTTGCTTCAACCCCCCGTCGACTTCTTGGCTTATTAATCGAAATAAACTACTTCAGTATCCAACGCTGGTTAATTTAAGTGAATTCACTTTATTTCCTAAAGGAACGATTCCGGTACACTTTTATCGAGTCTTCATTATTTTCTGACGCAAGTCAGCTGCCCAAAAGCTATTGTTGCTAAAGGAAATTAAAGGCATAACCATAAGTTTGAGAACCATGAATTCTTGTTGTTGTTGTTGTTGTTGTTGTTGTCATAGGCGTACGGACCGGGGGGCGGGGGGGGGGGCTGCAACCCCCTCCCCCCAGTTTTGAGAAATTTCGGGCAAAACGCTTACGATTCGGGCAAAAGCACTTGGAATAGATCATTTATAGAGTCCGACCTCTACAACACGACCAAACGGTCCATCTTGAAAAGTTTCAATGGCGCTACTGCCAATCTGCCGATCGCTGGCATTTGCTGCAGTTCGCGCCAAACATCTTTCCCCCCAATTCGCAGAAGGCGGGAGAGCGCGTACGTTTTATGAAATCACTGCTGTTCACATGAAGTAACGTTTTAGTTAAGGCTTTCGTGGAGTCGAAGTAAACGTTGTTACCGGTCAAGAAGAAAGGAATTCAGGATCAAGATCATGCAGAAAGTGACTAAAGATCAAGCCGGGTCGACAAGACGAAAGGTAATTATTTGGTAGTAAAGTCTAAGCATTTTGTCAGCTTCTACCAAAGTCTGGAGATAAATATTTGAAAAAAATGCTTGAGATAATCTCTTCGGTTTTTGCTCGAGTGCTTCTAATTTTTTTCTTTGGTGTAATCATCTAAAGCTTTAAACCTGCTCGAACTGTCCTTCATTGTCAAGCCAGGTGTAACTCTACGAATTTGCATGAATGAAGATTGAAAGCAACAACATTAGCGCGTTGCAAATTTCACAGCTGATTTTGGATTGGATGAAGCGCTTTTCGCACGTGCTTACACATTTGGGCATTGTGTAATTTTTTCGGGCAAGAGGATCCCCCCCCCCCCTCCCAAGTCCGAATGTGCCCGTACGCCTATGGTTGTTGTCATTTTTTAATGTTGCGGTAATGCCCATAAAGTCCCAATTTCTTTTGGCATCTATCAGTGAGATGGAGTGGGCCTTTTTATTTTTTTATTTTTTTCGGTTTTCGTACAATCCATTTTCGTTTTTCCATACTGCAATCCATGAACAAAACAAAGCAAAAACATTTGCAAAAGCCACTCAGCTTTTAAAATGACCTCAACCAGCTTAGCTACTTCAAAAACATGAATTTCAAAATGATCCATTCGATTCTACAAATTTAGCTCTATAAAGTCTCAAGTAGTCCTTTACCTGCCTGTAATCGGGGATGATTTCCACCCCCGAATAGCAACACAGATAGCATGAGACATTTTCGAGCGTTCGTTGTCCCTACGAGCTCACACTAAAAACTGGTTTCATACTCAGCGGGAGGGTAAGTGCAATATTTGTCCAACTTCAATTTAATTTTTCCGGAAAAATAATAACCAGGAGTTGTGGAACCGTATTTGGTGAAAGTTATCGAAAACAACAACAACAACAGCTGCAGCTGTTGGTCCCTCCTTCGAGAATTTCTTACAAATTAGAAAGTAAAAATAACAGACAACTTACTAGTAGGAGAGACAGACAGATAAACAGACAGACACAGATAGAGACAGAAAGAGAAACGGAGATATATATATCAAAATTTGCTGGTGAGCTAGCAAATTCACGCTAAGGTTATTCCAGAAGAAAATTGATTGTCTAAAAGTATTTTTAGTATATAACTGGATGTAAACACTTCCAAAACATGAAATAAACAAATATGGTTTGTATGCATAATACCTCTGACGACTCTGTTTTAACCGATCTCGTTCCCAGAGCCCACGTGTCTTTTGGTCAGCGCCAAGCCGAGGAGCTCTGGAATAATCAACTTGCAGAACTACGTTTACTGGCTGCTCGATTTATCAAACTGCTCATGCGTAAACTACCGGAAGTAAATTAGAACAGCTGAGCGCGAGTTTTAAACGAGTATGGCACAGAAAACTCCAACTAAACTTGTAAACACGAAGATTTGTCGCTGCTGTTGTAAACCCTTGATTTCTAATGATCGCCCCATTTCACTTCTCAGGAAATCGAAGATAAACCCAAACTACGGTATATGAGTGACTTGCCAAAACCCGTAAGTAAAACAGCTAAAATATCTCTTTTCAGCAACAAAACTACTTTCAAAATTTGATATTGCCGTTCTTTCAAGATCAAATTGGACTCCTAGCTTTTCGAGCGCGTATTGTATGCCTTTGTGGAACGCATCCACATCTACTTTATCTCTGGACGCCATATTGTAAACCACGGCATAGATGCCTACGTGTAACCGGAACTCCTGAAACCTTGGAGTCTGGGGTCGTCTGGAAATTCCAGAGCTCCGTGTCTTGGCGCTGACCAAACGATACGCGGGCTCTGGGAACGAGATTGGTTTTTAACTCTTGAATTGCAGGCTGTAAACGTTAGGCAAATGAGGTACGCTCGTGGCTTACTCTTAAACTCCTCTCTATCTTTAATTAAAATCAGCCGTTTAAGAGGTCTAAATTAAAAGGGATTAGCTTAAAGAAGACTCGGCGGCGGAAAATGAGAACATCGACGATCGTAAAATCGATGAGCCGCGCAAGTACTCACTAGACATGGACTTCATATGGATTTCAGAGAAACGGAAGTCGTTGAAGTACGGTGCGGTTGTGGTTCGGTAAATGCGCATATAGCGAAATGATATAAACACAAAACATTTCTTTACTTTATCGCTAAAAACAACGAAAAAGGAAAGGCAAAAAATACTGGAAATTTATCCCTGCCCGGAGTTGATCGCAGGTCCCTAGAATCGCAGACTTAACACAGTGGACTCAAGCGCGTACGACTAAGTTGTCTGTTGCTTTGTCCGTCATCGAACAACTGCTAGTGAGTATATTTGGTATTCCTGGATTTTCAAGACGCTCGAAAGTGCCTTTTTTGAAACTTAGAACACAGACTGTACTCATTCGTCAGCAAATGAAGTCGCAACATTTGTTTTGAGGGAACATCTTCATGTCTAACTAGTTGTGGATCGGGGCTTTTCACAAGCTACTCACAACAGCCGAAACAAGATGTTTTTGTTGTTGTTGTTTTTTGTTTGTTTTGTTTTTATGTATCCCGATATATCGTTCCATTGTTTTTAAAATCGAATTACTTATTTTTGGAGCTTAACTAGATTGACCTTCTGTCAATTGATGGTCTTTGTTCGGTTGAAAGTGGAAGTTCGGTTGTCTTCGGTAACCACTTGTAAAACTGATGACATGACGAAGCACATCACCGAGCAGATGGTTTAGCCTTTGTGATTCGCTATTTTGTTTAGTTTGGAGCATTCTCTTTCAAAATGAGCGCAATGGATACTGTAGCTGTATGAATGGCAGTGTTCATGATCAGTCTCCTATAAATTCAGGAGCAGAAAAAATAATTCGAACGGCGAGGAGACATACCGAGCGTATGTCGAATCCCGCGCCGGCTGGGGCTATGCCATAACTATGAAAAGCGAGAAAGGCAGTTACAAATGCCAACAAATCAAATCCAAATCCCAGCAAATCAAAGCATTCCCAAATACAATCAAATCTTTAGTGAATTGAGTAGATAGCATCAAATGTATGTTAAACACGAGCAAACATGTGAGTGCAACAGTTCTATGAATAATCAGCATTCGAAGAATTAGACATAATCCAAAAAAATAATTTAATTGACCTGTTCAATTCACGAGTTTGCTCACAAAGAACTTTGATTTTGGTTGTTTTTTCAATAGACACTCGCACCACGGGAAGTTACTTAGTTGCTGAAAAGGTGCCCGCCGAGCACCAAATGTAAAAACCTAATTCCAACCTTCATTTGTAGGTATGGTTTCAAGGAAGAATGAAACAAATATCATGGTTAAGAACGCTGTTGATGTCATATTTGGCGGTTTGGGTTTCTGGGTGTTTGGATTTGCTTTTACGTATGGAGATACTCAAGGCATGAACGCCTTTTCTGGCTTCGGCAGGTTTTTTACAGACGCAGAAGAAAGCCGTATGGGGGAAGTTTTTTCGCTGTATTGTTTTCAAGCGTCGTTCGCCACAACTGCAACGACTATCGTGTCAGGAGCAGTGGCCGAAAGAATGAACTTGAGAGCTTATATGATCTTTGCCTTCACAAATACAGCGACTTACTGCTTTCCTGCCCACTGGGTATGGGGAGAGAAGGGATGGCTGAAAGAAATGGGTGTGGTCGACATGGGAGGTGCGAGCCCAGTGCACCTCGTGGGAGGGGTGGCAGGGCTTGTCGCCACCATAATGTTAAAGCCAAGAACAGGAAGATTCCAAAGCACGCCAGGTGCTGCAGCTTGGAGGCATAGGATGGGATGCCCGACCAACGTTTTGCTTGGTAGGTCTGATCAAATGCTTTCCTCTTATCAGAACAGCCCCGTTTTGTTCTGGCATGCTCCGGAGTCCAGGACCATATATAGGAACTTCTCTCTCTCATTAACAGGGGCCGAGGACATTTTACTAGTCTACTCTAGTCGTTCAAATGCCTTGATTAAGAAAAGTTCTGCATGACAAGTGCATTGTTTTACGCCAGCCGTGAATCTGCCAGTAAAACTACTGCATGAAAAATCCATACAATCTCGCCAGGAAAAAAAAAAAAGGCCCGCTAAACGCACGGTAATTGCCTGGAAAATTTATGGAGATTTAGTTGCTTAGTCGTGGACTACCGATTAATGTTTGTATGAAAATTGGTTAATTCATGGGCTCCTGGGTAATTCCTGCATTCCGTACCAAAGAAAATGAATATAAGCCACTCCGGCCGGAATTACGAAACAACTGAATTTATAAAATTTCACAGAATTTTAATTTTAGTTTAATCAGGTCACTTCCAACGTTGAGAGTCTTCAGGGCTGTTTATCGCTCTGCGTGCTCATTTATTCTACAGCTTCAACTGTGATAGCTTGTCTCTCTCTGATTCAACTGCAGGCATGTTCATGCTGTGGTGGGGATGGCTTGGTTTCAACTGCGGTAGCACTTTCGGTGTCAGTGGTGGGAAGTGGAAACTTGCCGCTCGGTCAGCGGTTTGTACCATTAATGCGTCATGTGGTGGTGGACTATTTGTGACAGGTTACAGTTACATCAAATTCAAAAGGTAAAGCTAATACAAAACATTTCATTAACAACGATCCGACTAATTTGACTACTTCAGGGACAGATTTCGTGAGAAAGATCATCGGGAACGACATAAAACCTGGAGTTTTCTTTCGCCGTCTTTCTTTCTTCGCTTTACTGAACTTCAAAACATTCGCATAAACACTTTTGTTAACATATTGGTTGTTCAGAGATCAAAACCACAATGCGAATCGATCTTTTCATGTTCGTGGCGCGCTTTTTACCCAGATTGGGGGGGGGGGGTTCTCCCAGAAAAACTGGGTGGGAGTCTGCAGCCCGCTTCCTGAAACCCTTACCCTATTTGAGACCAAAATATGCGATTTTCCCTAACCTATTTCAGACCTGACCACAAATTTGATGCCCTATTTCACCTGTTACACGGTTGGCGCAATAATTTGAGAAGGGCTTTTGTTGATGGTCTTATCGCCTAATGATGAAGGATGAAGAAGTAGCTTCTTCTAAAAAAACATACCCAATTCAAGACTTGAGTGCACAAACCATAACCTATTTGAGACAAAATGGTTAAAATCGATACCCTATTTCAGAGCAAAACGCGTACGGCTGAAAAACCATACCCTTTGAGGCCGCACATACCTACATAGCCCATATAAGGGAGTATCCCCCCCGGGGGGGGGAGCAGCGTTTTTTGCTTTACTTTTTCCAGTTTTATTTTAATTTGTGCGTCCCTGAATCAGGACGGAACAGGTCGCTCGCTTTCTCTCTCGATTCGGCACCAAAGCGGATAAAGACGAAAATCCACCGCTGGCAGGGCATCTGTCCTTAGAATGGTCTATGAGTGATGAGTTTAGTTCACTCCATTTTAAAGTCAGCTAAACAAAGCTTATAAATTAATGAATGAATTCAAATTATACAAAGCAAATCCGGCATCTCTGCAACCATGACAGTTAGATTAAGAAACTTCTGCCGCAAGCACTACACTTGCGGCAAACATATCCAGGGTTAAACCATTTGCCTAAGTGAACAAAAGCTCTAACGTTAAGGAAACACTAAAAAGACCGTATGAAAACGTAGCAAGTAAGACTGGTGTTGCCTACACCTGGCAAGAAAAGGCTGACAAAAAAAATCATGTGTGCGTAAATACTCAAAAATGATAGTAACAAATTCTTACACTTCTATTCAACGGTATCTAAAGCGACGCATCTTATTCTTCTTGTTCAGTACATAGATACCTACATAGCGATCTTTCTTGGAATATTCAGTCCAAGGGGATAAAGGCGCAATGAAGTTATCCCTATGTGAAGCGTCAACCCAAAGGCCAGACCACAACACCGGGAACTACGCCCCTTCGTCCCCAGTATTCTTCTTCGATTCGAGGTCTGACGGAGAAACTTGTTTTACCTTCCGCAGGTTAGACATACCACTTTTTATGGCTGGGATTCTTGGTAGTCTGGTCAGCATCACTGCCATATGTGGCGTTGTGCGGCCTGGGGAGAGCCTTGCGATTGGCTTCATTGGTTCAGCCATTACCATATTTGGTTGGCAGCTACTAAACAGGCTCCAAATCGACGATCCCGTTGGTGCTGTTTCTACGCACGCGGGTGGATCCCTCTGGGCAATGATCGCCGTCGGATTGTTTGTAGAAAAAGACAGCCTCCCAAAGCCATTTTCCACATCATATGGTGCATTCAAAGGGGGTCATGTTAAAATATTGGGCGTACAGATTTTGGCTTGCATTTCCATAACAGTCTGGACTGTTTTCATTGTTTTCATTCAGCTCTACACCATTGGGAAATGTGTAGGGTTAAGAATGACTCTCAGGGAGGAGCTTCTGGGAGCGGACGCCTGTGAGCATGGAATTGAACAAGAACAATCGAGTATCAACAGTTGCCCTCTGACGCCTTTGCCAGTGTCAACACACCGCGTGGTTCCAGTGGCGATCAGTGAACAGCGAGAAGATTCGATAGCAACTGTAAAGGACATCAGAGGCCACAGTAATTTTGAAAACAATGTGGACGACGCAGTGCCGAAGGATTGTGAAGAGCCTATCATCGACACAACGAGAGACATCCTGCAGAAAAATGAACCAGATCAGCAAACGAGTGAAATAAATAACGAAGAAATGCTATTTGTAAGAGGTGAATCGGCAGATGAAGACAACAGTTGTTCCCCTCTTCAAAGGAACAGACGCCCGGTGATAATCACCCTTACGCCAGTTCATGATAATCGACCTGGGCAGTCAGACTGAGTGTCAGTGATTTGCATAAAATAAAAAAATTAATGTACTAGGCGGATCAAAGCTTCTTATGTCTCCAGGATATTCTAGATGGTACTCTGGAAGTGTGCATGCCTATGTTAACAATAACATAATCTAGTAGCACATTTGCAAATAGAAAGGGTTTCCCTGAGCTTTAATTATATATATTTTACAACACCATCTTTGGTCTTCTGCCGGGTTTTTTGTTTACTTTTATTTTAATCAGTGGATTCTTTCCAGGAATCGAAAACTTCAGAGTGGACTGCAGAATTCGTGATTTTATAAATAGTTTGAAATTTTGGACTAAGTTTGACATGTACGCATAAGCACGAAAGGAGAAGTTTAAGCGGTTTGAGATGTGTTATGGACAGTAGCCATACGTCTCCCTCCAACAGAAAAAGGCTACATACACCGCGAAATCCACTAAAAAGTAATTTGATGTTTAAACTGAGCGTTGTTGCGCTGGGGAAGCTCTGGGTAGACCCTGATTTAAGTCCTTGACTGTGCGTGCAAGCACGTCTATCCTCTTACCAGACGGACAGACTCTACTCTTCGACATTACAGCAATCGTGGACTTGGTGAGAGCATAACAGACATATTCATCCGTTCATCGTCAATGTCCGAGGAAAGCCTGGGAGAGATCATTCATGGGCATCATTCCTCATGGGGCAATAATTACAGGAGCTGATTTACCCTATCACTAGACGCACACACCGGAGCCATCAGACAGAGTTCTACGCCAGTACAGCTGCATATGTAAGAGGACTAGACTCTCTCAGCTGTTTGTACTGATATGGAACAAAAGAAGAGTACCCAAAGAGCTTAAAGAGGTCTCTATTGTATTGGGAGACATAGGCACGGGTTTCGTAAACAGACCAACACAGCATGTCGTTGACTCATTATAACTGACCCGAAATCACTCTGTCAATTGCGAAGGCCTTTGGATAATCTTACAAAAACTTGGCTACCGATAGAGGTTTGCAGCAGTTATTACATCCTTTTAAAGTTCGAAGGGGTGTTGACGGCTACAGTGCAGGAGTGAGGCGAACCATCTGATCCGTTTCGATTCCGCACAAATCAGTGCAAAGCAAGGCTGACTATTTTGGCCCCTGTCTTTTCTCGTTATGTTTTCATCATGCTCCTAAATACACTTCAAGACTTAGACAAGGGTGCGTGCATACAATTCATGTCAGACGGTGGTGTGTTCAACCTAATACGGTTCAAGCCTTAGCTGTTAATGCTGATTCGAGACTTCCTTTTTGCAGACGATTGTGCATTATGCGCCCATATCTCGGTAAACATCCAGCTAATAAACAGAATGTTCCTGATTCGGCTTGATAGTTAGCTTTAATTAAGTAGATAATGTGAATTAGCCACCGTAAAAAGATTCGTAAGCTGACGTTTCGAGCGCTAGCCCTTCGTCGGAGCAAATCGAGGAATTCCTCGATTTGCTCCGACGAAGGGCTAGCGCTCGAAACGTCAGCTTACGAATCTTTTTACGGTGGCTAATTCACATTATCAACTTAGTTGATAAAACCAAATTATCTTGTAATACTCCCACCGACGCAGCACCACAGTTTCTTTAGAAACTTACCCCCTTTAATTAAGTAGACCGAGGATCCCCGACAAAAATCACACAAGCCTATGGTGGCCACCATAAACAAAGCACCACTCGAGTCGTTATAGAAATTCTGTCATCTGGGCGGCATTTTGTCCGATTCAACAACAGGCCAGCAATTTATTCGGGATTCTGCCACGTGGAAAGAGCCTTTTCTACCAAGGGTTGAAGGCTAACCCTTCCCGCACACCACCCAGGGACACGTTGGTCTCCGGAGGACAGAAAAAAACCCTGCGCAACTGCAATTCAACATTGCTTTCGGGAGGAGATGGGGGAATAATGACTAGTTTTATTTATTTGAAAGTCATGTCTTGGATTGAGACATTTGCATGAAAGTTTTCTCAACAATTTTATTCAGGAGTGTAGCTCTTGTCTACGATTTCACTATGTGTGGCTGGCCTCAAGTAGTTATCTATTGTAATAGCCATAATTTTCAAAGGAGGAATTTTCTGTCGTTTTTATTCCTGGAATTTATCTTTATCACCTCTTGAATGACGTAACCACAAATCAAGAGCATCATGGGATGTGTCCGATGAATTTCCGCCCAGAGGTTACCTCTGGTGACCCCGACTATGTATATGCGTTATTGACTAAGCGTGAGGTCAAGATGGCTGGATATTGGCCACGTTCTTTTTAAACGCAAAAAAAGATAAAGAACGTGGTTAACATCCAGCCATCTTGACCGAACAAGCTTGGTCAATAAAGGATTTATTATATGGCTATAAATCTCTCTTCTAGCTTTCCGTAAGACAAAACCGTTTTCATGCCTTCAAATAACTTTTTGCTTTAATTTTTGTATTTCGCGAAACTCGTCTATGTTTTCTTTGTCTTGACTGTCTTCTGCCGCCTTTTTCGACTCCACTACCGACATTGTCAAAAGTTACGAACTTTGTGAGTCCGCTCTACGCAATTTTTTATTCTTGCGCGGGAAACGGGCAGTCCCGAGCGGGCAAGATCGGCCAATCTCTGGTAGCCAATCGGAGTACAAAATTTGCTTTATCTTGCCCGCTCGCGGAGGCTGCCATATAATAATTAACAATTATTCCACAAGCGCGCGTGAAATTCCCGAATTTCAACTTGCATTATTTTGCTTCGCATTATTAAACTATAAACACAGATGCTTAAATTATCAAAATAAAGTTTAGAAGTTGCTACCTTTAAATATTTTCATGCGATACTTTGTGGCTCTCTTTGTGCTCCCTGGTGTTGCGTTTTGTAACAGTTCAAGGACTTCTTTTTCGTTGAACTCCGGCGCGAAGCGATTTTCGCCATTGTTTCCTCAGGGAAAAAAATTCAAGCTGACGCGTACACTTACCATATTTGGAGGTTATGGTATAATAGCTCATATACCTTGATAGCTAAGCCAATGAAAAGTCTTGAATTGCATTATCCAATGATTCAGTTTTGAATAAGTTCATTCATTATTCCACTATTGCGTCATTTCACCGTAAAAGGTCAAGAGAACGCGCAAAATATGAGACCGTAATACACTGTAGTGTCCCGGTTTGACCGGTTTACAACAGAGCGAATACATTTAACTGTCTTTCTGTGTTGTTTACGTCATTCGTACGCACCATTTCAACACTCTTACCAAAACAGAGAAGCCAAAATAACGAAACCTTTTTGTAGTGGAATAATAAATCTCTTATTCGATGGTTTTACATATCATACTCGCGGACATTTTGCTCATTGCTCGTATTTTGTATTTACATTTTGCTTACTACGCAACTCGCAAAATATCCGCGCGTATTATATGTAAAACCATCGAATAAGATATATGTACATGTACATGTGTATGTCAGGTATGTGTGTGTGTCGGTATATGTATACCTCGAAAGTCATTTATTTTATCTAGCGATAATCAGTTACTGGTTTCACATGTTAAGAAAAAGGAATAACACAGTCGCATGTTCAGGAATTAACATTTTTGACTTAATCTGGATAATTCGGCCCAGATGATATGAGCTATGCAGTCAAAATAGATGTTATTGGTATTATAAGTATTATTGGTATTATAACGTGCATGTAACTTTCACTTTAGCACGAAACTTCTTCGTAGGCTACTCCATTCTTAGAATCCCCAGAGATTTACCTTCCGCGGCCGATTAGTCTTGAAATGAAAGTCGCTGTGGACCGGGTTTTCTTAACACGTACCTTTCTGGCTCAATAGGCCTGTATTCCCCTCGCACTGTAGTTATTCGTGAGTGATCTATACAAACATAACCTAAATCATGATAATGTCGTAAGAAGAACAGACAGTCAATATAACACGTGACTTTCACGACAAAGTAAGACATCGTAAATAAAAAAGAAACGACCTTTCTGTACGTTTAACAAACGCTGGGCCTGCTGCTGCGGCCTTGTTGACAGTTGTAGCTAGAGTTTCCAACTTCAACTCCCCCAAACTGACATCAGTTTAAAAAATATATATATATATATTTTACAAACGTTTTAAGACACTAAATAAATATACAGAATTCTCGATGAGCTACGTGGCTCCGCCGGAAAGCAATGTCCCTGGTTATCTTCACAAATTTGCAGTCAGAGCCAGACCTGCATGGCATAACTTACGAAGATTTTCAAATGTCTTGAACTGACATCTATTTCAAGAAAACTGTTGGGCGTACCCTTACAGATTATCGATCGCGATTAAATGCAAGGACTAGGTCACGACGTAAATTTAGGCTATGTAGCATGAGCAAACAGGCAACAAAATCAACGGAGACATTCAAGCAACCGGTCAGACTACTGTCGATCGCACTTTTTCGCAGACTTCTTTTTCCCATTCCACATTGATTCTACGCAATTGAGCTGCACATCAAACGCCGATACATCGACACCAGGCAACTGCGAACAACGTCAATCAAAGGTCAGATGTTACCAAAACGGGACATTTGTCAGAAAACCTGTCGATCTGTCAAGTTGCACTCCAGATTGAACCATTAATAGTTCCGGCCGAACCGCCGTTTCTTACAGTTTGATTTGTTGAAAATCTATCAGAAAGTAATAATAATAATAATATAATAATAATAATAATAATAATAATAATAATAATAATAATAGTTTATTACTTATTAGGCGCAAATTAACATCTGAATATGATCAAATGCGCCTTACAACTAAAACTACTCCTAATAATTACAATAAAATATAATTAAGAATACTTGAAATTAATAACTTTAAAAGTAGTCAATCTAACAATAACAGGCAAAAGCCTTCCTAAATAAATAAGTCTTTATAGTTCGTTTAAAAACCAAAAAGTCATCGATGTCTCTAACACTCGCAGGCAGGCTGTTCCACAATACAGGGGCAGCTGTTTGGAATGATCTGTCTCCCAGAGTTTTCTTTATTTTCTTTATGGGCAACTGTAATAGTAGTTCAAGTACAAAAGCAATGGCAATAGTAATAGTAGTTCAAGTACAAAAGCAATGGTGTTATTCATTAATCCACTTTCATGGCTGCATTATTTGTTATTCCGGAATTTCCAGGCCCAAACATTTAACTGTTCATTTCTCATTTTCTTACTTAAACTAAATATTCCTCATTCAGTGTTCAGCTTCCATCCCTACTCAAAGCGACCGCACATGCCCGGTTGATTTCATTCACTTCCTGACTTTTAGCGTCGCTACTCAGCAGGTGATAACTTCTGTTGCAACTGCGGAACCTGAAGGGCGTTAGCGAAGAAGGGGGTGTTTTTTTTAGCTGTAACATCGTTGCCCTCGAATGTGTCATTTACGACACTACTGCGTGTTCATTTTCACCCTGTGATTTTATCTCTGTGCTGGGTTTTGCCTTTTGCAGATTACGCAATTAGAATTAGAATTAAAAATGAAATGCGCATGCTATAGCGGTAAGAGCTAACCACTGACCTTTACCAATGCTATATCAGTCATTTAGTGGTAATGTTCCCAAAGGTGACCTCAGCAATAACATTGCTGAACACCACTTGAAGACCGACCACAGAATTGACTGTGACTCCGCTAATTGAGTACAGTACAAACTACTACCAACGACTCATACTGGAAAGGTGGTTTACTAACTTTCACAGTTGACAGTCTTCAAAGCCAATAACATCACCTGACAGATGACCAAATTTAACATCACGTTTCTACTGAGCAATCAGGTCGATAACCAGATTATATACGATCCACTGAAAATACACAGATAAGTTGACTCTGAAGATGACCTCCGCCCAGCTCGTTGACTCTTCAGTCAATGTCATCAACAACAGTTCTCCTCAGGACTACGTTAACCCGGATGATCTTACTTTAATTAATGATTCCAAAGTTGAAAACACTTCTCTGGTGTGCGTGAACTTAACATGCCAAGAACTGCTGAGCTGATAAGTGTCAATTACCGCGAATACAGTTTCTAAAATATCACAGTCGATTGAAGTCAGGCCAAAAGACAACTAATAAAGGCAACAAACAGGCAAGTTGGATTTCAGGTAAGAACTTGAATGCTGGACTAATACACTTTAAAATCATTATTCGCACAATTATTCATTTCATTGCTTGAAGGTATATGCATGAAGTCAATTGCCATTAACGAAAAAGTGGAGGGATAGTCAAAGGATCTTTACGGTACTTTGATGAAGTAACTTATAATCGGCCACGGATGATGGGAACATCAGTAATACACGAATGCCTTCGTGGCATCTTTTTTGCTTTTCGCTTTGACCTATGAGCCTAAGGCAATGGATAAAACATGCACTTGGTATGGAAAGTTCGCGACGGAATTCCGCTCCGTGAACTTCTTTATATCGGTCTTTACTCGTGGTGTTATGAGCTACTGACAGAAGAGTAGCGACATCCGCCACGTCTCAGACTAGCGTCATGTGCACAGCCGGATACAGCATCGTTAGAGGTGTTACGTAGCAACGATACAGAGGTGTTCTTTCAATCTTGACGGGTATAGGTTGACGTTCCACCAAAGCTACAAACCTTCCTTGGGTTAAATACGGCCCACTGTCTGCAGTAGTTCCACATTCCAATTAAGTGAGGAAGTTTTCAGCGTTTTTTAGTAATAGCTCACTTCCAAATTGTCTCCCAAACAATCGGCTAAAGATACCATAAAACTGCAACACGAAAGTTCCAAGCAACACTGACTGGCAACTGTGTGGATAAATAAGTCGTAAATCTATCTCACAGAAAGTTTAGGTTTTCGGTGTCAATCATGACAGAGGCTTGAAACTCTCTTGGAAGGATATATGTATCCAGCCACTTAAGTCCATGTTCGTGTTCCTCACGTGTTTTTCACTCCTTTGGGGTCGGAGGTGGCGTGGTCCAGTGGTAAGGGCGCTGCATGGATTTGCATGATGAT
>BLFK01001075.1:2095153-2096791 GCA_014634185.1 Astreopora myriophthalma
CAGGTGCGGGGTGGAACGTTGTTCGTTTATAGGATTCTCGTCCAATTCTGTTCAAGTTTCAGGAAGTGATAAAAAGCAGGTATATATATTAAAGGGTGTCTGCAGAAATCAAGATTAATTCACGCAAGCGAACTTAGTGTAGGAGCGTTAACTGATCCCGCAGTGCGTCATGATCCACACCGCGGAGTATTAATTGAACTCAGCGTGGAAAACCAACGTCGAGGAAACACACATTTTACTGATTGGTAACGTACTATCACTTGTGTGTTTTGTTTGATGATTTTACTGTAGGACGATTTTTATAGCAAGGCTCGGAAGTGATAACGTTCGTAAAACGACTGTAAGAAGGAATGGTATTTAAAACTAAGCTGTCAGTAATTTAAAGTAAGCTTTCATTTGCGCACGGTTGGTTTGCGGAATAATGTGCATTTTGAACCCGCTGGGAACACTTCAATTCAAGGGGTAAATGGCCAGAACATCTTTGACAGCATGCTTGTGATTTTGCAGCTTTGGACACCCAAGTTACCTCATGTTTCCATGAAAAGACAGCACAAGCGTTTCTTTCTATGCATCACGGCGACGTTTTTGAAATCATCGCAAACTGAAGCTTTTCAGAAGAAAGGCATCAAATGATTATCAGACACCAGTTTTCTTATCTCAAACTCTCAACTTTAATCAGCGGAGTACACTAGAGAACTCGTTATCAATGTTTGAATCGTTTGTATGGACCATTTTTAAGACCGCGCCTTGTTTGCTTTAACATCACTTTTACATGATACTTCTTAAAAGCAGTGACATTACTGATTCCTCAATAATCCCAAAAGAATGCACCTAAGTCTGCGCCTATCTTGATTAAAATTATATTTAAAACCAAGATTAAAGTCTATGTACTTGTTGCAGGCAAAATCCGGTCTCAGCTGGTTGAACCTGATCTCACCTAGGTTAAATCTGTTGTAACTTATCTAGGTTAAGCCTGTTTTTACCGTAAGTTCATCTTTATTTAATTAAGCAAGGTAAAAACGGGTTACGTACAAATTGAGACCCGCATTTAGAGGGTGGTAAAGGAAGGCGGTCTTTTCACATTTTAAGACAATAAAATGGCCATTTCATGGGTCAGGTATTGCTAATACCCCAGCCCTCGACACTTAGTAGGTATTCCTCTGGCCCACAGAAAGCAAATAAAGAAATGAAAAGCAGAAAAAAAAAACAATAACAACAAAGAACTTGTAGAAACCCCTTTCCTCAATCCCGCAACTTACAACCACCATGCATTTTAAAAAGGACACTAATGATTTAATTGCTCAGTTATTCACTTTCTTCTTTAAGCACCTCCGTGAACAGTTCCAACAACAACAACAACCCGAAACAACCGTCAAACCTGTCCACAACACTTAACCACCCCCTCACATCACCCTCTCCTTCTTTGACTGCAGGGCAAGTTCTCTTTACTCTTCAGTTCTCTTCGCCTGTTCTTTTTCTCCTGCTATGATTAGTTCAGACTCAGCTTTCCACGGTCTTTCTTTTGCGATTTCTCGCTCCTTGCTCGTTCACTGGCCGTTGGCAAAGGGGTTTTATCGAAGATACACGGTTGGCTCTGGCCAGTGATTCTTGGGGGTGATTTTCTTCCCTAAATCGTGT
>BLFK01001075.1:2096801-2111801 GCA_014634185.1 Astreopora myriophthalma
TCTCTTTTCTCTGACAGCTCGAACCGAAATACTGCATTCTACTGAGAAATGTGATTGGTCGTTACTAAAGTAAAAAGGTTAATCAAGGTTGCGTGAGTCAAAGAAAGTGTCTGGGTCTTGATAACAAATGATAACAAACTATGAATGCTCATTGTCTCTCCATTCGATGTCTACACTTATTGTGTGACAACTGTCACTGCAGAAACGCAAAGCCTCCGACATTTCAAGTTTTCTGCCCTTCACGACTTATCTCAAATCTCTCTCGACTTTGTCTTTCCTCCTTGGCCGCAGGTGTTCGTCCTCTAACCTACTCACTTTCTTTCCGATAACTCATAACGAACTCTCACCTTACTCACAGAATGTACGCTTACATTTATATTTGTATAATAATTTATCCCACAATTAACACTTAACTTACATACTTAATGTTTAAACACGACACCTACAATCCTACAGGTACAACACTCTACTAAATCAACACTTGAGGAACAATTAAACTTACAAACTTTCCTCTAAAGTTCTAATTACGGTACACTACGACGACACATTAGCACAAAATAATTAACACCAACGAAACAATCTCGGAAAAGAGACAAAAACGATAATTTCGTGACATCAGGAGACTGACTATTTCAAAGTACTGTCTAACATTGTTCCTTAGCGAGTGATTCTATTGGTTTACAAAGAGGTAAAGGATAAACGCATTAATTGTATAATGTTTAAAAACCCGGCGAGGTTTGCGCAACTAGGGGCTTGGTGATCTCGTGGTCAGAGGAAGGGATCCGTCAGCGAACAATCGCAGGTTCGAGTCCGGTGTCCACGGTTTTCATATCCCAGAATTACTTTCAGACTTTCAGTGTTCTAAATTAACCATAACCGTCAGTCCAGAGCAAGTTACGAGTTAACGATAATCGTTGATTCAGAGAAGAGGATGGGTTGTTCCTGCCCACCTTTGGAACTGTATTTAGATATTTGCCAATGGTGTCTCATCTGCATGGTCCAGCAAGCAAATATATACAGCTCAGGTCAATCTTCTGGCGTTGTTGAATGCTTTTGTTTTCCGAGTTTAAAATCACCAAAAATATTGAAATCAGGTTGGAGGGGGCTGGAAAAGAGTGAGTTGCCATGGGAACCAATTTTTTAAAGGCCGTAAGTGTGTTGCCTGTAGAACTATTCAACCCATCCTTTTCTCTGAATAGTTCATCATATTTCATCAAAATTCGGTTGAGTTTGTGACGCCATCACTTGGCTAATTTGCATATTTTAAAAACTTGAATATCTCTGGAACAAAGACATTTGAAAATAGTAAACAGAATTCTTCTTCTCGTACAGACTACTTGTTTATGTTTTAAAATGGCTTACATAGGAAAGAGGCGAATCTCGTCATAGTAGCACTTTAAAATCAAATGCACGTGCTACTTCGACCGAAGCTTATTAATTAAACATTAAGTCACAAAAGTTGTGCGAAATAATACTACTAGCAAACAAAGCATTCTCACTGAATTGAAGCTTCTTTATTGTCCTTTGAATAACAACAAATCACTCAAAATGTTGTCCATATTCGCTTTCCTGTCTTCTTTCGCAGATATCACCTTCTTGTTCACTTTCTCTACTTTTGCGTGCTCCTTCTTCTTGGGATCGTGTACTTTCCCACATTGGCTCAATCGAATAGAGTTCGAGTTTGGCCCTTGCTACATGTCACGTTTAAGCTAACTATGAAAGAAAGAAGTAACACTGGCGAGCGAAACTATTCGAAATATCTGATTGCAGGTTCACTGTTTCGCACTCTATTGTGCATGTAATCCCTAGAGAGCAAAAACCTAGATGAAAGGTGAAAAAAACGAGGAAAGGAAACGCTCAACGGTACAGAATCTGAAAGCGTAAGCTAGAAGTTCACTTTCACAGGGAAAGGAAAACAGAACTTTTGACTTCATGAAGTACAAAAAATATATATTCCTCAGATTTCCCTAAAGAAACACATACAAAGCCAAAACAATCACTAAAAATTCCTACCTGAAAACGTGAACCGGTTGTGCGCAATGACGTCAGAACATAGGGGAGGCAATTCTTTTTTAGAAGAAACCGGAAGAAAAGCGCATCAAATGGCGGACTTTCAACCAAGGATTTCGGGTACATTGAAGGCCTTAGAAGAAAAAAGAAGACAACCTTTTTTAATAAAAAGTAGATGATGTTTCGAAATAATCAGCCAGAAAAAAAAAGCTGGCTTCTAGCCCTCAGTTTTCCTTTAAAGGGAAAGTTTTACGCTTATACGCATGCGCGCCAAGAAAGGGCATTGAGCAAGTTGTTCAGGTTGACACAAATTTCGATGTAGTCATACCCCGTGGAAATCTTTAGTCAAATACGGTGATCGGTCCTTTCATTTAATCTAACCGTAGCCTATGGTTGCTGAAGTACATGTCAATCACTTTTGTCGACTAGCAAACTGTCAACTCTAGATGCGGTCTTACAAATGTTCTTTTGTAGTGATTAGGCATTTTTTTATGGTTATGACCGGAGAATCTTTTCAGTTTCCAAAGGACTCGAGCTCGCGCAGATACCCGCATATGACCCTTACGTGATGATTGTTGCAAAGTGGAGACTTGAAAATTCATCGTTTTGGAAACGCTTCCGATTTCTAGTGTGGTCAGGGGAAAACGGAGACTTTTGAAAACGATAACGTAGAAAGCGCACGAAATTTTAAAAACGCATCGTTGATGAAACGTTTCGTCTTAGTGTGGTTGGGTGAAAACGGTGACGTAACTGACGTGGGAGATTTTTTAAATCGACTTTTTAACACATGCCCATTCCAGTCCCCAGCTGCTTACATCGTTTTCGGGCGTTTTGGTGTGGATGAGTTTAAACGATACGAAAACGCTAGCGATGTGGATGAAAATATTTTGCTTCGTTGTCGCCTAGATGAAAACGGCTACTTCTGAAAACGCATTTAGAGAGTGTGGATGGGCCTAAGAGGAAGCGTTTTCTAAACGATGCGTTTTCAAAATCTTCAGCGCTTTCTAGGTCATCGTTTCTAAAAAGTTTCCGTCACCACAAAAGGAGCGTTTTCAAAAGTCTCCACTTTGGAAAACGTTTTGGAAAGCCTCTGTTCTCATCAGGGTTTTCGGGCGTTTTATTGCGGGTGATAGGCGCGAAAGTGTGGATTGGATGGCCTTAGATCGTTTACAGCTGCCCCTCCCCAGGCTACGATGAATGAGTACCTTGAAGTCACACTGTACTTTAGCCGCAGGAGAGACGGATTGGGCATCCCTTCATCTTATAAGGTCTTTCCGCTACAAAGAACTATCCCGTTTTGAACAGTATCCGTCATAAACAGAATACTGTTAAGGTTGCTTGTATAGAAGGTTCTTATGGTCCTTTTCGTGTGCAGCACAGACGAGCTCACCCATTGGCAATTTGTCGGCTTTCAACAAAACACGTCGGCGACCTTTGAATAGCTCATGTTTGACAGAGGCGGCACCAAAAAGGAGAGACTTATAGGTTGAACAATGTCACAGCGAGATTTAACATGTCACTTTAAGTACTTCCTTCCGAATTGTAAGGAGTATTGCATCAAATTTTATGCTTTAAACAATGTGATAATGTGATTCTTTTTTTGTGGTACGTTCTTTATATCAGGGCCGGCTTACAGGAGTTCTGGATTCGCTTTCTCGTTCCGAATTACTCAGTTTGGTTGTTACAAAATTAAATTGCTCGCGCGCAAAAGATGTTCTTGGTCTTTTTTAAATTTAAATTTCTTGCGCGATCAAAAACGCACCAACGTTTTCAGGAAATGAAGTGTTGGAAATCATATTAGCAAGGCCAACAGAACAAATAACAGATTCCAGTACACATTTTTAAAGCTAATATGTGGTAGCAATTCTCCTTTAGAGGTGTTTTTAGCCACTCAACGACATGAATCAGGACATCCTTTTAGTGCTGGAAAGTTGTCCTCCGGAATCCGCCAAATTCTCCTGAATATCATGTCCTTTTCTCCGGCGGTTGCCCCTTTATGGGTGTTGATTTCTTAGGGAAAAATAGGACATTCTCGATCATAATCCTTGACACTATCCCTGTGATTGATATCAAATGCTACAGCATTTCATGTGCCCTAGCCCACTAGTATCTGAAATGACCTGGCCACTTGTCATCAGACAACATTTGTATATCACAGAGCTTAAACTAAAGACACTTTTGAGCCGCTCAAACACGCGCAGTGTGCCGACACAGTTATCAGGATAAGAATCCGTGCAGAGCCTTAATAACTGTTAGGATTATTGCTTCTCTGTTATGTTAAGCATGCATTTCTGAACCATATTTCCTCCCGGGGGGTGGGGTGACTCCCTTCGATAACGTTATGAATTATGCATGTAGAAAGTCTCTCGAGTGCGCATGCAAGTGCTCCCATACAATTAGAGCTGTCAAGGTCGCAATTCAAACACCGTCGACTCAAAGATTATACTCTGTTTTTGGCGTGAGGTGATTGCCGTAATCTAATAAATGGCTGTCTTCGGGTCTAGCTCCAAGTCTTCCGGATAATATAATGGAGGCTCGGATGTGTATCGCGAAAATCAGTTTATCATGAATACATGGTTAACCAAATATATTCTTTCCGAAACAATAAGCCGTAGTATAACAGGAGACTAATTGTGCAACATAGTGCAGTCAAGGGCATTTACTAATTATACGATTGCTTTGCTTTTAGCTTTGGTTTGCTCTATGATCGGATTAAAAAAAAAAAAATCCCGCGGAGAACTTTTCAACCAATCAGATGCAAAACTTATATAATTTGCAAAATAGTCACTTTCGTTTTCCTGAAGAGTGCATTTCCTCCACAACGTTAATAGCCCAGTAATTACTTAAGTTTTTGCTTTACGACGCTCGATTCAAAACAACTCTATGCAAAGTATAAGAATTAATTAGAATTAATTAGCTCATAACTTACTGTTTTCAGCGGATGTTGAACTGATGGAATGTGAAGCATCGGATTGTCCCAGGTTCTATCCCCAAATAAATGGTTTCTCCTTCTGATCAAGTGAACTCTTCAGTACTTGGCAAGACTTGTCATTCTCACGCGCAAGCACGTTTACGTACATTCGCTTTGTCTCGTGTTGTAATTGCATGGCTGTTAATAGCGAGGTTTAATTTATGCTAACTGAGCAAAACTATAGATTGACTCCAAGGCCAGTCAAACGGCTACATTAGTCGTAGGTGGCCGTTTTGGGGGGAGAGCTCACACTTAGAACTTTGACTTTGAATTGAAGTTTAGTAGAAACTGCACAGGGAAAATTTCGCCACGCCCTTCGCTGCGTATTTGAAGTGAAGCGCACAGATTTCCAATGCAACTAACTCTGCTTGTAAAACACTCGTTAGAGTGCTATTACAGCACCGTCGCCCTTAGCATGCCATCTCTCGGGTTGTCATAGCATCATCGAATGGACTCCGTGTCGGTTTTGCCGTCAGTTTCTCACGCTCGCTTTCTATTTTGTCAAACTTTGATTTACACTCCTTGTTTGAAATTTCGAATACAACAATATTGATTTTGTTGAGATCACGTGCTGTGTTCAAACAGAACCTGCAAAACGTCATGATTCGGCAGTGAGTTAAAACCGCTGGCACATGCGTAGGAGGAGTTACTAATCAAGAAAGAAGAAGAGAAAAATTAGGGAGCTTTGGCAGCGAGGACGGCAAGGGGAACGCAACAAGAACGCCACAAAACAATAATTTTAGTTAATTAAACAATGGGTTTTCACGCTCTGCACGCGCGTTTTACATTTTGGTTCATTCAAGTTTGCCATCCTCTGCAAAACACCAACGTGAAGTAATCAAAATCAGGGTCTTGGAAAAAACCCTAGCATATTCTCGAGCTCTGCATTTTTCTCTAGCCTTTCTCATTAATTTGACATACATTTCGCTGATCACATGATCGACGTTGTTCGAACTCCACTGAGAAATCCAAGAAAGGGGACTCAAGATAGCCGTCGTTTCTGGAAGAAAAAATCCCTATAAATTCCCCATGAAATGACATCATTACGTCATAATGCAGACATCAAAACAGACAGTTTGAGACATTCTTCCTACCATCATAGTTTCATGCCAAAATGATTGTTGTAATCCACCCCCTACCTACAAAAAAATAAACAACAACAATGATCTTCGGCTTTTGAATAACTTCATTGAAGAGAGGTAGCAGCCCAGTTTTAGCAAGAACTGGTAACCATTTCCAAAACAAATGTTGAAGAAATCTTGCCCGATTGACGCGAGCATTAAAGACAGATATTTAGAGCAAACGCACCGTTGTTAGCACACGCAACTTTGCCCGTTTTGACAAGTCAATTATAAAGAAGCAGCATTTTCGGTCAAAATTGCCTGCACAGGGAACCTTTATTTTAACTCTCAGATAGTACGCGCGCTGTGATTACCCAATTTAGCAGGCCATATTCTACAGAACTACCCGCTAAATTTCAGAGTGTGCTTTCCTGTTCGATTTGTTACCAAGAGATATAATAAGTATCTCACCAACCTCGTTTTCTCGGGCCGTACTGTAAGTTACACGGCGGCTCGTGCTTCGCACTCGGGCCGTAAATTGGACTGGAAAAAACGCGGGCCGTAACTTGCCGTATGGCCCTCGAACTCGTTTAGTAAGAAGTATATATTGCCTCTTGTTTAGAATATTCTGGTCTAATCCTGTAGTGCTTCATTCTTTTCACCCAACAGATAAAAACACCGCTCGCGAACGAGAAGCTGACATGGAACGTATGTTGATTCTACAACTGGTTCAACTCGTGCTTGCCGTGTTCATCTCTCCAGTGTACCTAAGCCAGTGGCTGTAAGTATGAACTCACTTATGCAAACTTGTGTCTACAAAGCAGCTCGGACATATTGGTCAGGAGATTGTAGTTGTTGTGACTTGTTTTGCACACAACGATCACTCTTTTAAGTGATCGTTGTTTTTTTGTTTTCGGATGCGGTAGTACTAGTATAGTGATAATGACTGAGAATAGCTTTCATTTCGGCTACAACCCTGGACTTATTGTGTTGCGAAATTTTTCCTCGCGCCCCACTCAGTCAACGTTGAAAATTCTTGCCTGACACGGGGAACTTTTTCCAACACAAGTGACCCAGTATTAAACGCATAAGAAATCTTATTTCTCTTTGTCGGATCGTCCATTGTCATCCTCTTGCATGCTTTTGTGCATCCAGCGCTAAGTGCCTCAAGTTCCAGAGGTCGCTATACAGCCTGTAGAAACCTGTTACAAGAGGCCCGGAGCCGTTCAAGAGGGATGCCAACGGCCACCACCTTAGTTTATTATTTTTTTTTTTATTTTTTTTTTTACGTAAGCTGATAAATTTAACCTTAAATGCTCATGTAAACCCTCAGTACAGTACTACAAACGGTGTTGCTGTCAAAAATGACAAGGTATGTCAAACGAGAGGATTAAAACTTGCATGTGAAGCATGAGGAGTTGTTCGCAACAAATACCTTTCCCCGTATTTATAAATTTAAGTCGCGGAACAGTGAAAGGAATATGTGGCCTTATTAAATGTCAATCAACTAATAGCGATTATATGAGAACTGAAGTGTCTTACAGTGCAACCCCCGTGAGAGCACTTTGACGCAAGTTGTGAAATGTGCTGTTTACTATTAAAAAAAAAATCGATGAAATATATTTAATTTACATCTCTTGCCTGTAAGCCATGAGCAAGTGCTAAAAAAAAAAAGAGAAATAGCCAGATTTCGCATAAGAAAATTTTCCCTGTTATGACAAGCAGCAGCTTGCCGCTTGCCATTAGCCGTAAACGCGATGCCAAAGGCTGTCTAAAATATTATTAGTAGCGTATAGTACGTTGATATTCCTTCGAATAGTCTCTTCGTTCGATAAGTTGACAAGTAAAAACAACCAGGGGTTCAAATGATGAACACGTTCATTCGACGCCAAACATGTTGGTTTGGAAGCACACTCTATGCAATTATTCAGTACCCTGAACACTGACCACACGGATTATTCAAGCCTAAATTCAAGCAAATAAATAAAACAGACAAATCCCCTTCAATAACTACTGCGGCCATTTCGAATGTTTACTTCGTCCAACGGAGAACAGCAATTATATCTCTTCCAAAATTCCCAAATTTTGATGGACTGTTTGAAGATTTGCTGAAAATCACTCCGAAAATAACTGAAGAATAATTTTAATAGCGGAGTCGTGTTTTTCCACTGATGAACATTGTACAACACTTGAGTAATTTTACTTTCGGTAACCTTGCATGTGATTTTCTAAATCGAAGAGTAATTCAGGGCTGACGTACTGTCAGTCAAATAGCAGGTGTCCATGTTATGCTTGGTAACGGCTGTTTCTCCTTCGGTTGCTAAATTTCCTCAGTCCAAAGTCCAAAAAAGTCCCAATTTCCAATTGAGAAAAGTCCCGAAAGAACTACGATAAAACAACCACAAGATTAAGATCTTTTCCCTCAAATCCGGGAACTTTTATTTGAAACTCTCGCTGTCAATGTCAATCAATCCGTGGGCAACATGACGTCCGGTGAAATAAATTTCCGGTTCGCTCTACCAAAAATAGTCTTGCATAAAAAATAGGGAGAAGGAAATAATCCTGAACAAAGGCTACGGACTATGCAAAGCATTTCAACCATTTCAAAAATTACAAAAGAACTGTCGATTTGCTTCGAAATCAGACCATTTTGTAAGGTGGTCTGCCACAGGCATCCCACTTACAAATGTCACATTAAAATGTCACTTGAAAAGTGTGTTATCTTCACCCGTTAGTAAGGTATTGATTTGTTGTTCCCTACAGATCCCTGGCTTTAAACAGCTCAGTAAACACTTTTACGAGTAGACGAGCCTGCGATGAAGTTTGGAACCAACTTAATCATAGACAAGTTCAAGTCTGCAAGAGAAACGTTGAAGTCATGAATAGCGTCAAATATGGAGCTGCTCTAGCTCTGTCTGAATGTCAACACCAGTTTCGCCACAGAAGATGGAACTGCACCACTGTGCAGTTTGAACGATCTCCCGTGTTTGGCAATTCGGCTAACCGAGGTGAGAATCGTTTCAACACAGCTATTTGTTGTGTTATGGTAATGCTTAAGAGCTACTCCACAAGACCGCGGGGTAATCTGGGTAATTTATTTATCAAACTGTTTGATAAATATATATATATAGTCGAAGCTCTCGTAAGCGGACACCCTCGGGACGGGATAAAAATCTCCGTAACTGGAGCTGGCCGCTTACGAGAATGGTTCTCGTAAGCGGCCACTAGAGGTGTAAGGAATAGATGGCCGCTTACGGGGGCTTGCCCAGCTAACAATAAATATTGGTATACAAAAAGTACCGCGGTATTAAATGACACTTCTGTTTTAAGGGGGAATAGAGGAGCCGGATACGGCTTAGAAATTCCTTGCCAGTGTATTTTTTATGGTGACAATAAAATGTCTCTGCCTTGGCTAAAATCGAAACTTCAGTGCCTTGGCTACAATGTGCTGACAACGTTGTAATTCCAGTCACAAGCGCATATGCTTCTAAATGTAACCGGACGTGGATGACGACAAAACAAACATTGAAATATGGTACTGTAATTACTGTAAAATCATTGTGACGAACGGCAATGTAAAATGGTTGATTGATAAAAACAAGATACTGTACAGAGGTTGTTGATTTTCTTTCGGGTGTCCGCTTACGGGAGCTTAACAACAAAGAAAAAGTCTAAGTAGTAATCCCTGAAAGTGTCCGCGGCCGCTTACGAGAATGTAAAAATACAGAGTTTGTATGGAGTTTAAACGGGGTTTCAAACACGGCGGCCGCAAGTAGAGCTGTCCGCTTACGAGAGTGTCCGTTAAGAGAGCTTCGACTGTATATATATATATATAAATTAGCTATGACCTACGCTTACTGGCGTCAGTCAAGAGGGGAAAGTTAACAACGGCGCAGTTGACGCCTACAGTTTAGATTCTACCTGTTTGCGGATGATACTAACCTTCTTTATGCTGATAAGAACTTGCGCTCGTTAGAAGCAACGGTCGATAAAGAACTTGTCATTGTATGTAACTGGCTTATGGTTAAAAATTTATCTTCCGATGCAAAGAAATCAAATTTTGTGATTTTGCGTCTGTATCAAAAACGAGTTGATTATAATGTAGATTTAAAACTCTTTTATCACGGTGTAAATTCTTTCGTTTCCTTCGATAGAAAAGACTGTGTTAAATACCTTGGCATTTTCATCGACTCAAAGCTAACTTGGTAGCATGTAACATTTATCTCCTCGAAGATTAGCAAATCTGTAGGAATTCTCGAGTGATTAAGGTATTTTGATCCTAGCGGTACCTTACTTAGCATATATCGATCTTTGATTCAGCCTCATATGAATTATGGTATTGCTATTTGAGGCCAGGCTTCTCAAAGTAATCTGGACAAAGTAGTAATTTTCAGAGGCTGGTAATTTCTACCATGAGTACTCGAGGACAAATGAAATCATATGAGAAACTCTTTTTCAAAAATTGATATCAGGATATGGAATGGTATTCCCCAAACTATCCAAGCCCCTCCTAAACAGAAATTCAAGGCTTCATTACATGAGCTTGTTTTAAATATTTTGAAATCGGAGTCTGCTCATGTTGATACGCCCACTTTTTAATAGATAAATTCAAAAATGCCGCTAAAAACTATTCGAAACGTTACTTTGAAATTTTGTAACGTAATTTTCTTCTTTCCTTTTCTGCTTTATACTTTCCTTTTCTTTTTTATAGCTACTTAGGTTAATTGTCTTAATCCTGGTAACTGAGTGTATTTTATGTTTTTCCCCGCCTGCCTCGATTAGGTTTGCTATTTGCGGGCGAAAGATATTTGAAATCCTAATTAACTGATTTAGATGTAATAGTTGTAATAGTTTTAATAGTCGTAATAATTTAATTGTCGTTGACTTAATAAAGAGCAATCTGCTGTTAATGTTATAAGGTGGAAAAGTATCACAGAAAACTGAACTAGACGAGGTTTTTTACTCGTTTTCTTACTATAAGAGGATATTACACGGTGGCGAGAAGATATGAATTTTATGTTCGAGTGGCAAGAACAATATCTCACTCATGAGATCTTGTTCTTTGCCACGAGAACACAAAATTCATATCTTCGACCAAACGTGTAATTTTCTTTTTATTATATAGACAAAAACACATTAAATAAAAGTTAAAACAGTTTTATTTACTTAAAGGTGGGAGATGACGTCATCGATATCCTCACTAGTGAGGATATGGAAAATACGCCACTGCGGCCCCGGATGTACTTTCGTATGAATTTTACGAGTGGTATAATTCCCAGTAAAATACTCACGTGTATGTAATAAAACATGTTATTTTCACGCGTGAAGATATGTTTTCGCTCGAAAGCTCACCTGGTATTTCATTGGTGTTTGTGTAATAAATGAAGTTTCACATATTTGAACTGCGGATATGAAATGATTTGTAGTATAGCCTCCCCAGGATCAACGCAGTTAAAAGAGATTAGGCCGGTAGGTTGTTCAAGGCCGTTTTCTTTCGGGTCCAGAACATGTAAAGGTGCCATGACAACCACTATTCTGATTGTCTCATGCCTGCCAAAACCTCGTGAAACAGCCAAATTTGAACGTGTGATAAGCATAATGTTGCAATATAAACCGTAAATAATACGTTGAAAACGTGTTTCTTTCAGGATAATGACGTAATACTAGGTGGGAAATTAGATATATTCTTGTTGGAGAACCATTCTTCCTTCGGTCGCGTTGGATTTCTCGATATCGTTAAATTAAAACCAATCTCCCAACCAAAGACGCCGGGGATTACATCGACAAACTTTGTTTTACACTGTCTGTTGGATTGACATGAAAATCAACAGGTAAATATTCCCAACGTATGGACCATTTTTGCTCTGCAGGAACCAGAGAAGCAGCTTTTGTTCACTCCATCTCATCCGCCGGCGTAGCTTACGCTGTCGCGCGTTCATGTTCCGAAGGAAAGTTGGGGCCAAAATGTGGTAATTATCAGAAATGCGACGGAATGTCGGAGAGCAGTTGGCAATGGGAATGGTGCGGCGATGATATCGAGTTTGGCATCAACTTTTCAAAAATGTTTGTGGACGCAAGAGAACAAGGACAGCATGCAGCAGGGAGCCCTTCCCGTGTTCTGATGAATCTTCACAACAACAATGCAGGGAGAAGGGTAAGTGGTGTCGAGCTTAGCAGGCCGGCGCAAGGGTGTACTGAAGTTAATCATTGGGACGGTACACTATAGTGCAGTCAAAGGGAAGTAGACTTAAGGAAACCGCAAATTCTCAGGTCATTTCCCAACATGGAATTCGGCTCCCTTTTTCTCATTTGTCGTCGAGATTGCAGCTTGTCACGAGACCACCCACATTTGGGTCTTTATGATAAATATAACGCCTTTCACAAAAAAAATGTAATGAAAGGGTGATAGAGTTGTGAAAGTGTTATCGGTATTGTTGCAGCTAGTTGGTCATGTGACCAGCCTCAACCTAGGCCTTGGCGGATTGTGCTCCTAAAAGTGGCATATTATGCTACTAGCAGTGCTCGAAACTTTGCCAAATTATGCTAAAATTATGCCAGAATTCCCAAATTATGCTCCTGGTTTCCGAAATTATGCTCACAAAATGACGTAGATTCTATACATATAGGCACGCAATAATGACACCAAATTATGATGTTTTTCAAATAAGCTGTTGTTGTAAATTTATTTGAGTTTTATCGCAGTTTGTCTCGGCCCTCAGCTGTCCAAATTAGCTGCTCGGATCTCTGAACCGTTTGTAAAATGCCTTCAACGACCGCTTAACGATCACACTTGTATATACTGACTGAACTAAACGAATATAGTACTCTCTTGATTTAAACTTACTCAAACTATAGCGAAGTATAACGTTGAAAGTGTCGCCACGAAGTAAATCAACTTGTCTTGACAGTTTTGAGTTCTCTCAGCACCAATAATTGCTTGAATAAAAATCCACCAACAGGCTGTTCAGAAGTATATGTGGCCTCAGTGTAAATGCCACGGGATGACAGGATCGTGTCAGGTGAAAACTTGCTGGCGATCGCTGCCTAACTTCAGAGTTGTCGGTGATCACATCAAAGAGAAATTCGACAGCGCTACAGAGGTGGAAGTCATGCTAATAGGCTCCAGGAGAGTTCTGGTTCCTCGAAATCTCAACTTCAGACCCCACACGATCGACGACCTTGTTTATCTTGATAGTTCACCAAATTTCTGTAATGCTGACTCAAACATCGGTTCTCTCGGCACCCAGGGAAGATTCTGTAACCCCTCTTCCCAAGCCATAGATGGATGTGAACTGTTGTGTTGTGGAAGAGGTTATACTACGCACCATGAAACTCGGGCCGAGCAGTGTTCATGCAAGTTTCACTGGTGCTGTAACGTCCGATGTCAAGACTGCCAAAAAAGTGTGGAGCTTAGTGTGTGCAAGTGAACCTTTCCGACAGAGCCATGATTGTAGCTCTGTTCCATGTGACGCACTAAAACTTTATGCGATTCTGTAGATCTGCACTTCCATTTCTAGTATATGAGGGATCTTTTTTTGTAAGCAACCCTACAACGACTTTCTTTGTTGAAGCCAGAAACTACCGACAAATCTGTTCCACTTTGAAAGGGAAGGGAGAAATTAGACAAAAACCGATTCATAACTGTTTTAAAAAGGGTGGTTTATTTCAGCGACATACAAAGTTTGTCAGGCGCTAGAAAACAAAAATAAATGCTCAACGAGGACTGAAAGAGTAAAGTAAGTTCAGTTTCTTACCTGCTTATTTACTCTGCTCAAACGAACATAAGTTGTAAGTATACAAATGTGAAAATAAACTTTTAACGATATAAAAATGTACAAACGTGTCAAGTTGTGGTAAGAGTCACAAATGTTTCAGTCGGGCGTAGCTCTTTGTCCATGCGAAAAAAAAAACCATTATGGCGTGCGTGATCTTCCGTATTCTGTATTGTTAATAACTGTCACCTATTCCCCGAGAAAATCATTTGTTTGTTTAGGCGTGTATTTGAATTTAATGCAAGTACCTTGTTAACAAACAACATTGTTTTGATGGCTAGATTCGCAAGCATTCCAATCATCAAAACAAACTGAGAAAGTACAAAATAAAATAGTATTCCTGCAAAATAGCTAATTATGAGTGTCAGAATTGAGCCGCTTGTATAGCTTGCTTTATAATCTTACAGAACCCTTCCTTCCTACGCCAGCATAGAAATGAAAGCTTCATTCTGCATGCATAGCAGCTCTTTCATGTGAACTATATGTGAGACTAGGTGTAATGTGGACTGGCCTTTTCCTTCCGTATTCTGATGATTTTTTTGAAAATGCTCCCCTGAGGACAGCCTGCATGCGAGAGCCGAAAAAACTGGGTGCCGTAGCAGGCCACTCCGACGAATACTTTCGCATCGGTCAAGTTGATTCTACGAAAATTTAAGATGGTGGTATAGATGTTACTAAAATGGAGAATGGGGAATAGGGAATGGAGAATGGGGAATGGAGAATGAGGAATGAGGAATGGGGAATGGGGAATGGGGAATGGGGAATGGGGAATGGGGAATGGGAAATGGGGAATGGGAAATTGAAGAATGGGAAATTGAAATGGGAAAATCGAAAATGTGAATATGAATATGGAATAATTTTTCTCAGCGGCGATTACCCAAGCTTTTAAAGCGTTTTGCGCCAAAATTAAAAGGGGAATTCGCGATGATAAGTAGATTTCCGATGTCATTAAAAACCGGGATATTTTGTTTGAGTGTTCTATTACCCACAAAAATTTCATTTTGGTGGAAAAATTTCCCGTTTTGCAGAGGTAAAAACAGATTAATTACGGTTTGTTTTGCCAGTTTTCTTCTCCAAGAAAAAAATCTTGTTAAGACCAATTTCTATCTGCTCGTTAACTAGTTATAGAGTTGTTATTTTCCGTTGTATAGTTGTGAAGCGAATTATCCTCGGGGAAAACATCAGA
>BLFK01001075.1:2119301-2123399 GCA_014634185.1 Astreopora myriophthalma
CATCGACATACCTCTTGTATAGAGAGGGCAGCATACCGTCGCATGCGAGTTTTTCTTCGAGGTGGCACATAAACACATTGGCCATTAGAGGGCCAATAGGAGAACCCGGCATCGCTACACCGTCAGTCTGTTCATACAAATGACCGTTTGAACTGGAAAAGCTGATTGGTGGTGGCAACTTCAAGGAGCTGTGCAAGTTCCTCTTTCTCAATATTTAAGATCATAGGTTTGATTAAAGCAATCGTTGGTAAAGGCCTTGTCAACCAGGATGTTCATACTCTCACTGAAAGGTACATTCGTAAAAAGAGCCGTCACGTCGTCACTCAGTTATTGAAATCAATAGAGGTACTTTTGATCAGCGCTGCGTTAAGAGGGTCCCACCATTCAACACACAACTAATTTCCCTGAAAATAAAATAAAATAAAAAATCCTATTTGAACACCGTATTACGTATTAAGCTGATACGTATGCAGCACACAAGAACGCTCTTTTTTCCACAAATGTTAATCCGTCTGTTAGAAATGTTTATGCGCTGGCATAGCTTAAGTCCTAGTGACCAAGGTGGAATTCACATGCGGCCTTTTCAATGTCCCTTTCATGGTGGTAAAACTACACTTCTGGCAGCACATGATGAAGAGAAAAATTGCCAAGGAGCGAACATAAAGTAGTATTCAATACGAGCAATCATGGCACTCAGTGCAGATGTCGTACTCACTTCTTGTACGTTCGCAAATGGCCGGGGCTTCACTTCACTTGGCCTGCCCTCTTCCTTCTGTTTGTTTAGGATAAACTGTCAGCAATCAAAATTCTAATTTCGCTTCGGACAAAAAAGTCAACGAGTGCTGGTCATTTCGGTCGTTATAGGAATGCCTCAAATATGATGATGATGACGTTGTTCGAGCTATGCCCAGAATGCTCTATTCGGTCAAATTTCACCAATTGGCCCCTCACTAAGCTTCAAGAATGAATATACATATTTTTTCAAAAAAATCACCGTTCCCGACTTTTATTGTGGTCACAAATGGCCACAAGCATTTGCCCGTTGATTTGATTCACTTGCTGCCGATCGTTACCGTTGCTACTGGAGTATAATGCTTACAACTGCTGAATTCGACGGAAGTTGCTGGCCGAACGCGAGGATCTTTTTTGTCAGTTATCGTAAATTTGAGATATAAATCGGCGAACCTTTCACCATTAACTGCAGGCCGCACTAACACTAACACAGAGATCACGAGCGATATAAGCAGGCCGCTGGCATTGAGAATCGCCGTAGCATTGTTTGAAAAGTTGATCGAGGATCCGCAAGTGTTAACGCTACACACATGTATGTGAAGGTTGTAGGGCAAACAACATTAGGCCGATCGATATCATTAGTTTTATTCCAGAATATAGTTTCAAAAAGAGCACTATGACTTACGTTATACTGAAGTAGCCGCTCCCTATAAAAGCCACGGGCAGCCAACTGAGCTCGATAAGGTAAGGACGAGTTAAATGTCGAAACGTTGTCTAAAGAAGTAAATCAGTTTAGCTTCTTATATTATTCGGGAAATACTTGACAATTGTGATAAGAAAAAGAATAGAAAAGTGATAAGAAAAAGAAATAGAAAAGTAACTGGCAGACTGGCATATTAATAGATCATGCGTAGGTTTGTGATATACGCTTGAAATTAGGCACGAATACTGGCACGTCTACTAGCATTTCGTTGTTTCTTTGCCCTCCGAACCTAGGCCAAAGAATAAAGTCTGAGTTCGTGACCGGAGTCGAGTCCATGATGAAACTTCCGAGAGCATCAGTCAGATGCTCTAATACTGACTTAGCTACAGGGAGATGAGTCTCGAAAGAGTCACGTATGTGACTAGCTAGCGTCCTGTTCACAGCGCTGTAAGGGTCCATTGTCGCAATGATAAAGAAGAACGATTTTCAAGCCTGCCAGTCATTAGTTGCCGTTCCATGAAACAGCACCAAGTCAAATGTTTCAGGTTATTACTCTGACGAACTTGAATTGCCAGGAACAGTGATGCAGCATTAGCTTTTCGATGCCTTGAAAGGAGGCCTTCAAAGAGAGAGAGAGAGAGAGAGAGAGAGAGAGAGAGTGATTGATTAGTTCACTTTTATTTGAACACGGTAATTTCATAAGTTATTAACTTCTTTACAAGAAAGCCGTATTAAAAATGAAAGTAGATAAAATATTACATACACTGAGTAAGCAAACGTTCAACTTGACTTAAGATACAATACCTTTAACATATATAATAATTTTTCTGGCTTTAAGAGTCCTCATGGGCCCGACGAGGATTAGTTAGTTAGTTTATAATAATTTTAATAATCCTAGATATCAACAGTTTGTTTGCCTAAAGCCGGCATCCTCATTTTGAAAGTGTCTTTGGATTTTGATGTCTTAGTCTTTAGGCAACGAATTCCTCGGTTTGGCTCCTCTATAAGAAAACGATCCTTTGTAATATTCTGTCCTTGGTATATGATTTAAGGCCATATTTCGTTCAGTATTTCTAAGCCGAGACTTGTAAGGGTTATTTTACAGGCGTTTGTGAAAAGTTCACTTGAATATTTGGGTACGTTTTTCTTTACTACATCATACATCAATAAACTTAGGTATCTTTCGCGCGTTGAAGCAAGCGTTTCCCAGTAAAGTTGCCTGATAATATCTGCAGAACGTACATCATAACCCTGAAAGGTAATTATTCTTGCTGCTCTATTCTGCAGTTTTTGAAATCTAGTAGCAAGCCCTTCATCCAGATTGCCCCAGACAACATCACAGTAGTCGAAAACAGGCTGGATTAGAGATTTGCATATAATATTTAGGAGAGAGAGAAGGAGAGGGAGAAAAGTTTCAGTGCCTGCAGCAGTTCCAAGTACACCGAACCTAAAAATATGTCTTCTGCAAAAGTACCTAAATCTCCAAAACACATCACATACTTTGATTTCGTCGAGGCTTCGCTGACAAAGGTGTGCAAGAGGAAATAATTATTTTCTCCTGAAGCTTAAGACGCCAAAAGCTGTTGACTATAGACTGGGATAAGATTAATCTCAATAACCATCTTTAAAAGAAAATTAGCATCAACAAACCAAGTCCATCACTCCAGAAATAGAATGATACACGACGGAGGAGCTCGTTACATTTTTTAGGAATGTCAGAAAACACTTAAATCACGTAGCGATAAGTAAGAATGCACAGTGGAACAGACAACTGCAGGTAAAAAATTTTGACAAAAGTCATTTTTAAGAAACTACTAGGCCAAACATAATCTTCCTTCGGAGGGTCCGTTTACTCATTTGGTCTTCTTTTCATTTTGCTGAGTCATAAATTTCATTCTGAGTTTCTAAGTGACTAATTTAGAAAAAGCCTACAGAAATGTGCCGCATCTAAGCATCTTAAAAGCTAGGAAAAGAAAGGACAATGCAAAGACAATAAGCACGCTAGCAGTTCTAATTATCATCGCTTGTCAAACCAAATTTCCGAAAAAGCTCGCCCTCACGCACAACTGTCCTAACAGAAGTCTCCATATTTTCTGAACACCATAAATGAATAAACATAAATAAATAAATAAATATTTCATTGACCATTACCCTGGAGAGGCTTTTCAGAGCCAATAAAACGAACGATACAAGCGAGAATAACAGAGTTTAGAATCCCAACTGAAGATACGTGCGCAGCTGTGGAGTGCAGCCAGGTACGACCTACAACAATTCCAGCAAGTCGACTACAAGTGAGAATTGATCCCGGATTACAAGACCGGCTCCCCAACCACTCGGCCAAGCTGCCTCGTCATCCACATCTCATTTGCCATCCATATATGTACAACAACATAAACAAAACTATGGATGCATTTTTGGGGACTCTGTCACTCTGTCTATTCCTATTCCGGTTTAGGATTAACGGAATAACACGAAACGGCCCGGTTCAAACGTCGAACTTCACATGTGCCGAACACATTGCAAATGAGCAAGAACAATAGATTTTTCTCATTTGCATTAGATTCGGCACATGTGAAGTTCAACGTTTGAACCGGGCCTATTATGTTTTCCAAAAAAACACGGAAATGGTTCTGCTATCGAGAGCAGAATGAAACGGAATACTA
>BLFK01001075.1:2123404-2154274 GCA_014634185.1 Astreopora myriophthalma
CGTAAGCCGACCATTCCGTCTATTCGTATTCCGGAATAGTCCCCAAAAAATGCACCCTGTGTTTGATAGAGAATGTATGAAATTTCATATATTTGAACTGTGGATATTCAATGATTTGCCGGTTAGTGCAATCCAGGCTTGAACTGTACTCGCACCCATTACCGTGCGATTGTGCTGCTCGCTGTCAATTATGTTTGCATGCACTTTTTTTCTCGCGTTCCCCTGCCTTTAAAAAAATACTTCTTTGTCAATTTTATCTAAGAGTCTGCTTTTGGCATTTTTCTTTGCATCCTATGTAGTTCAGTTTAGTTAATTTTGCTGATCATTGCTGATTCAGACGGGTCAACTGAGTGATGAACAGGCTTCCAAAATTTGCAATCTATCTCCAGGCGCCGGTTGTTAAATGATCGGATCACTTTAACCTGAAGAAAAGTACAGTCATAATCCAGGGCATAAAACATTATGATCCTCATACCAAACCTTGCATACAGTGTGTATGTTCTATGGCTACGTGGAGTAATGCTGAAATCTTTCGATTCAACAAGCTCTGTATAAATGAAATTATTTGGTCTTTAACTGGGACCTTAAGTATTCAACAGTAAGAATAAACTAACCTTGAGGTTTTTCGGAACGTGTTAAGTTTAGTTCAGTTGTCTTTTCTTTTGCCCACCGCCATTCTTTCAATTAAGTCTGATGGAAATAGACGGCGTCTTGACGCTTTCACTGAGTCATTTCAAGAGGTTTCGTTTTCTGAATTTCTTGCCTCGAACAACAATTGCCCTCCCATAGTTTTCAGACCGCTATTCAAACTCCAAAAATGAGAACATGCTTTAATTTTCAATGGCCATGAAAACTATTTACATTTACGCTGCCGGGATCTACCTTAGTTATAGGGACGCGCCTAATTCAAGAAGGGGCTAGCTTTTGATTGAAGACTTGTTTGTTTTGATTACCAGCTAGCTAAGAAGCGACTCTTTCCCGAGAAGTTTTGCAGTTAAGAGGATCAAAGTTATATCTGAACGAGCGCCAAGAAATAAGAGCAACGCCCTTTAGAAAAGACCGGGTATTTTTTTAATTAGTGGCAATCATTTGGGATCGGCAACCAATGTAATTAGCGGCGACCGGTGCAAGATCCTTTCCTGTGAAACTAATTATGTCTAACAAGCTTCTGTTTTCTTGGGGCTTCTAGTGTTCATTATATTAATCACTGGAAACCAGCTAAACAAATTAGATTACAGAATCACCTCAAGCTTGAGGAAGCGATCTAATTCTCATAACAATTTCCGCTTAAATTGAGAGCAAGTTCCTCCTTTCGTCACGTGTGGTAAGAAGAGCAACGAACCTAACTGGTTTGGGGATCTGGGTCTTAATAACAAAACAGATATTTCTTCCTTTTCGACAACAGTACCTTTCAGAGGATGAACAAGGGATCATCAACTGTTGAAACACTCCTGAAGGAAAAACAATCTTTTTTCGCTAAAATAGCTAGACTGTGAGATTCCACCCCCGTCCCCACACACACATGCACACACACTCCCGTCTCCCCCACTCAAAGTTGTTTTGCCATAGAGGCAAAACACACACGCACACACGATCGCTAATCGCTTTCGTTTGCCCGTATATCTTCGGTGACGACCATATGCTTTGCACTTCCTTACCATTACATTTACTCGATCGTCCGCCCGAGAATTCTGGCTGTTCGTCCCTAAACATTTCCTCTTTCTTCCGATTTATTTCATCACCTGACTGAGGTGCATCAATTTTCTTTTTAATTATTATTATTATTATTTTTTGTTCCTGCAATCGCTGCAGGGATTCTGGTCATTCTTGTCTTCCTCGCCTGGGAAAAAAAAAAACAATGCTCTATCAACAAGATGTAATGAAAGAGGTAATCTCTGGATTGAATTTAACTTTCTCTTACTGTCATTTTTTATCCAGCCAGGGAAGCCTTCCGCTAAGTTTGCGCCGGATGAAACAGTCGGTTTCAAGATATTAGCCATAAACAATTATTCTCAGTTATGCCTTCCTACCTTTGCGTAATGAATTGCCCCGTTTTTCATCTGTTGGTGCAGTGACGTCTACATCTTGAAACTCAGTAAATTGGAACCTAAAGACCCCATTTAAAAAGTTAAACATCCGAGTAAATTGACTGGAAACTTGTCGCAAGCATCACAGAAATATAAATAGCCGTAGACAAAAGAACTTGATTCGATAAAGTTATTCATTTGCGTTCAAAAGAGAAGATAATCCCAAATTTCCAAACAAACAAAGACAAAAGCAAAGCAAACCAACAAACGAAAACAAAAATATGGCTATCGAAATCTGGTTGTTGTGAAAACATTAGCGATGACATTTTGGCGGTATACTGTTCGCCCCCTGATCTCTTTCATTAAAAGGCCACAGAATAGAAAAATAACATCACAATTATAACCTGGGACTAGTTCGTGGATTTGTTGATCTCGCAGAAACGTTAAAGAACTGTTAATGCCATTAAAATAATTAATGAATCTAAGCAAACGTCAAACTGTTTTTACAAGCATTAAAAACGGATATAAGAAATAGAAGCTTATCATAGTGCTTCTGCCATAGAAGTAGCAAAGCCATTGGCCCCACACAACAAGTCATTGACACTACACACTTTGCCGGGGAAAAAAAGGTCGCTAACTGTCATGACTTTTTTTCTCTTATAAGGAAAAAATAGTTGCAAATATTAAGCGCCCTGAGGGATTTCGTGGGATTCTCCCTTACACAACACTGAATATTTGCATGCACTTCCCACGACCTGAGAAGACAGTCGAACTAAGTCCCCCACTGCGAGAAATTAAGAGCTTGACCTGAGGAATTCGGTACTTAGAATATTGTAGCAGTAGGCGTCACTTGAACCTTTGAAAACGTTTCAAACTATTAGCTAATTTTAATCTTACAATATAACTTGATAGAACGAAAAGAAATTGACATCAACTTCAACTTCAACCTCGAACATACGCCCTTGCCCAATTATGCAGGCTTTGATGGTCGACTCCGAAGTGCGCACGCAAAATATGACCTTCTCTTGACGTTTTCAAAGAAGTTTCATTTCATTGTAATGCTTTTTTTTTCTTTTTCTTCATCTTTAAGAATGCTAAAATGGATTAACAACTGCGAAGTTTTCAGCGCCCAGGGAAATTCGCGGAGGTCGACGCTCCCAGAATTAACTTGCACAATCAAATGATTGTGACCTCTTGCATTAATAACGTTATCCACCACAATTTGGTGATAGGCCAGGCAACATGGGGAAAGTTGTTTGTTTATGAGATTCCCATCCAGTTCTGCTTAAATTTCGGGAACTGATAAAAAGCAGACTGATATAAAAGGTTGTCTGCCTTGTGTCAGCAGAGGCTTAAGGGAATATTCACGCAAGCGAACTAGGCGAGTGTTCACAAGAAGCACTTAACTGTTCTTGCAGTGCGTATGATCCAGAAACAGACTATTCACTGATCTCGGCGCGAGAAACTAACAAAGGAATTGCAAAATCCACCAGCAGGTAGGATATTATCACTTGAATGTTTAACTGAGCCCCGTGGTGCTCTTAGTGTAAGACGGAAGATTTTACGGTTAGCAATTAATAACTTTATCTATTTCTTTTTCACTAAGCTCTGCTTTGCACGCAGTTATTGGACAGAAAGAACAACGGTTTACGGGATAATCCTTTTGCACCTGCGGGCACACTTCATTTCAAGAGGTAACAGACTAGGGCACCCTTAAAAGCACGCGATTCCGCCGCGCTGGCGACACAAAAAACATGGTATAGTCACTTCGACCTTCGCGAAAACATCTCACGCGTCTCGTTCCATGCCGATACAGGCAGTCTTTTAAAGTAATCAGAAATCGACGTATTCGCTGATTAAAAGATTCCAGTTTCCGTTATCTGGATTCATTTTGTAGTCCGGGGATTATTGATCAGATAACATTCAATGTTTAATTCGATCTTTGTTTATGTATGTCGCATTCAAGACCTTCTAGTTTGCTTGAACAACAAATTAATTTGAAGACTACTTAATTAAGCGGTGACAGGGATGTCTCTTTTGACTCGTTCTACCTTCTTTCTTCCCTAACTTAACCTTTATCACCTTTTCGGGGATATCGGTAAATTTATATTTAAAACCAAGCTTGTGTAATTATCAAACATTTACAGCTTCATCTTCTGACCCAAGCAACTTAGTGAAACCTCAGTTATCTCAAGAAGTTTGCGGGCAGTGTCCATTATGTACTCTTGGTAATCAAATTGTGAATGCCAAACAGAATCTATAGCCCCCAATTAATTTAGGTATAATTATAGCTCACAGTTAATCTTACTTCTTCATAATTTCTCATACAAGAATCGTTTGCGTTTATTTGTATTTCGTTAAATCTTGAGTCATTTCCATGACGCGCCTCAGTATTGGTTTGGGTTATCTTGTAGCTTACGGTAGGTTTTTATAGTTGGCTGTTTTCCCTTTTATGGTTCACCATTTTATTTCAACTATTATGCACCAATAAATACATATCTACTAACTATGATCATAGTAGGAAATCTTAGCAAGCTTCCTTTGGGGAACTTTAACGTTTAAATAATATTCAAAGTAAAATATAACATGATGGCTCGGAAGTCTTGCAAGAGTTATCAAGGACGTGGTTTTTATACCCTTACTGTCTTAGCCACTACAGGCAGGTTCATTTCAGTGTTCTAGAGTTGAAAGTGAACAAACCAAGTTTGGACGTCATGATTGATGTGTATACTTAAATGTATGGGAATGTTACGATGTTTTGATAATCTCACGAAACGCCTGCAAAAATCATGTTTTCATTCAAAACGACTCGCCATAATCGCTTTCCGATGATTGAAGTAAAAAGTCGACCCGAAGCAAGCTTCGTGGATAATTGCCTCTACCTAGATAATGCCCACTGATATATACATATATATATATATTTTTTTTTTTTCCTTGCGTGCAGTTTTTATTGGCACTGTCATTACTGACAACGCCCATAGGGCATCACAATGCGAAGCAGTTTATCAGCGTGTCTGGTGTTTGTTATGAGATTCTAATTGGGAGTTGTGCCAACTGGTTCGACGTTATTTCGGACTGAAATACCACACAACTCCGACTTGCTAAATTTCTAGAACAGCCCTTTCCAGTTTACAGTGTTGAGAACAAACTGAATAAAATCCTACCTAGTGCGTTCCTCGAAAATCTCGGTAATCCCTTTCGGGACCGAGAAAGCAATTTGGGAAACTACGATCTGTTTAGTCTGAAAAGCTGGACTTTTGACATATTTTTAGGTTAACAAATTGCACAATTTCCGTAAATACAGAGGAAATTATGGCACCCGTACTACGCCCGAAAACTGTTTTGCGGCTTTCGAGAAACCCGCTTCAGCTTTGCTTAAGACAAACTCTTCACCACGCGGACGCTTACCTATCTTCGGTACAACTTACGTCTCACTGTCTTGACATTGAGACCCCCCACCCTTGTAGGGAATGTTATTTTAAATTGATGGGAAAGCCAAAAGCACAATTAGACCTAATTTGATTTGGACAAAAATCCAGACAGAGAAGATTAATCTAGGGATGCAATTATTTGGTTCCGTTCTGGCTATCGAGACAAGCATTAACCCTAGAAGTTCTACTCTTTTGAACGTTCCGTGGGTTACTTCCGAGCTACAGTTTGAGAATGATCGTTTTACTTTTTTGTTTATTTCCTTCCTCTTTCAAGACTTTTATATTTAATGCCAGGATGTGACCCCTTGCCTTTATGGCTCTCTGTGTTTTGTTGTTTTTTTTTTTGTGAGTGTTTGTTTAACACTGTAAAGATTATGGACTTGATTCGACTTTCTCTGAATTTATTGAAACTCGCTACAATTCGAACCTTGAACGATTTAATTACCACGTTACGGTTTTTATGCAATAAACTCCTAGTTTTTAGTCCTGCCTGTGTTTCATGGGTTAGCGTTGTGGTCACTATCCGATTCCACACCAACATGTCTAATTCACCACGTAAATTTTTCATTTTATGACTCGCTCTGCAGCAATGCAGCAATTGGTAAGTGATCTCTGTCTTTAATCTTCATTTTCCGTTTCACTCTTGGTTTCGGTGTATGGCAATTGTCACACAGTTGTAACTTTAGTATAGGTGTTTACCAAGCTCCGTTTGCGTTAATACAACTGTCGAATTGGTAGGGGAGCAGCGATGGCGCCGTCGTTAGAGTACTCACTTTAGTTTGTTGTTGGTTCTCTACTCTGCTCCAAGAGATTTTCCTCAGGGTACTCCGGTTTTCTCCTCGCCTCAAAACCCAACATTTACAAATCCCAATTCGGTCTGGACAGTATCCTCAGGTACCTGGAGGCACTAAGAAGAGGGTCCTGAATGGGGTAAAATGGGGCTGGGATGGGCCTGTTTTTGCCCTGGGAAAGTGGGATTTGAGTCACTGTGACTAGGAATTGGGAAAAAAATCTGAAATAGGAATGGGATAATTGTCTTTAAGCATGTTCAGTCAATGATCAACTATTTCCCTTTGTTTAGAAAACACCAGAAAAAGTTACTTAAGTGCTCATGTTTTGCCATCGTCTTTGCTGTCAACGATATTTGAGTAATCTCGTACTCAGATCTCGCTCCTCGCGAGGGAAGGCAAACAGCAGAGTGTGCACAGCTGTTCAACACAGACAAAGTATCTGAGCATGCGTATCCGCATGTTTACAAGCAATATGGCGGGAGCCGATGAGCCCTAATGCAAAACTCGCACCGTTGTTGTGGAACCAAATTAAATGTCGTTATCACACCTAGAACTGTAAACTAGAATTACTATTGGATTATTCAGTAACCCACATGGAGAAGAAGATTCGTAGGATGTGTGGCACAGAGGAATCTAGTAGACGCACAGGATTTGCAGATTTTGCCCTAAAAAGTTCACTGAAGGGGGAAGCTCGCGAGAAGTCCCCTTTGCATTCAGAACTAAAGAACAATTAGAAATGTTCCACAAGAGTTCGTGCACTTCACAGTCTGTGATTTTAAGAGATAAAACTTTTACAATATATAAATACGCTATTATTTTTGGCTCATCGGTTGAAGAAGCAGTACTGAAAACGGATCTCTAGGTGAGCAGCAGCTTACTACGCACATCCAAATTCATATTACCAACTGCCATCGTCAAATACACTTTCCTTACCTCGCACAAAAATTTCTCTAAGCCCACCTCAAAGGAGGTATCGAGGAACGAGCGAGCTGAAATGAGCCGGGGCATGGGCTAAAATGCATGGCATTTAAATCTCTGACAACGAAACGTTAGGCATGATAACACGATCAGCAGGGCAGGCATGCACTGGCTTTGAACTTGCACGAAACTGAAACCAGTCAATCTGAATTCACTGAAAGGCGTGGAAAGAGTTCCAAGCGGAAACGTTGAGCCACCTAATTCAGATGATTATATTCGTGACAGTTTACCATCAAAGTCCCCGGAAAATGAACAGATAGACAGCTTTAGCGCCAGTGACAGAAGAGGTGGGTGCCACTCCTGAGAAGGCACTGGGCATGATCCGCCGAACCAGGCTTGGAAGAATGAGAACACTGACAATTGGGGTGTCAGCAGGCAGGAATGTGAAGTGGCAGCAGCATATCGCCAGTATTTTCGGTAATAATAAAGGGCTAGAACTTGCCGCCTTCGGAACACGCGTATGTTCATGAGTCTTCAGGACATTGTTCAGGGTTGTTTTCGAAAGTCGTAACCAGTCTCAATTTACAAAAAAAAAAACTGCAGGTGTCAAAACAAAAGAGCTGGTTATGTAGAACACTGGGATATTCCTGTATTGTGCCGCCCTTGGGGATGGGATTTGGAAGCTGGTAAATGTGAAATGGAAAAAATGGGGCTGGAAAACGGGAGGGGTCCCCCCTCCCTTAGGACCCTCTAAGAGGGCCACAACATTATCAGTTGCTGAGATTGTCAAGTACCACCCTCTGTCTATTCAGTGAGAACATGCTACATTACAACACGAGATATTAAGTGATGCACTGCGGTTTACTTGGCGGGGTCATGGAGACCTGTTTTCAACTTTTTCAGCTTTATTTTTTTTTTTTTTGGTGTTGTTTTTTTCTTTGCTTTTTTGTTTGTTTGCTCTTTTTCAATAGTTATACGCTGATGAGTTCATGTACACAAAATCACTTCTAACTGCCTTGCAGTTTTGTATGCGGACGTCACCCTTTATTTAGGTTTTCGATCACCTACAAAGTGTCATCCGTACCTTAGGATTTTTTTCCAAAGAACAAGAAAGGGAGAAACAACTTGCCATAACAGCATTTATGGCACACAAAGAACTTCTTTCGAATTAAGCGTAGAAATATTCTCACGAAGTTTTCCCCCTCGTTTGCATGGAAATAATAGGGAGCTTAGAGACGCGACAATAATTCTAATCCGAAGAGGCTTTTCTTCCCCCATGTTCCTGGGCAAAGCAAGTTAATCAGGCTGTTTGAGGTAATCGCTTCTTTATCACAACATAATCTCAAAGTGCACAAGGAATAAATTGTCAAAAACCAATTTGTATGAACATGAGTCGGTTAATACCATTTCCTTCTACTATTTAACTAAGGCGATTGCAGTGTAACTTAATCTGAAAAAGAATGCAGAAAATGTTGTTTCTATTTTCTTTACCAAGATCGACGTCTGAGCCTTAAACCGGCCTCAAAACCCGCGTAACAAATACTAAAGAAGAACAAGAACCACCAGTAACTGCATTCTGGACTGAGAAACAAGAAACCGTTTTAAGCTTAAATTTAAAATTTATCACAGTTTTACTTGTATTTACAACTAGTCTTGTAATCAAGCATGGTACACCATTTAGACCGCAATGGCTGACAGCCTAAATCACGCTGAATTCTAATGTCTCCGGAAAAGAAAAAGAGTCGGTTAAAAGCGTGGGTATGCATTAGTATATATGGCAACTATTATTATAGGTGGCTCTGAGAGTCATTTGAAAGGTTACCCACTTGTTTTTCAAATACACAGATTTAACGTTTTAACACCTAATCTGCCGCTCAATGCGTCAGAAACCTTCAAGAAGAAGGTCCTATGAAATAGCCAGAACCTACCTATTTCTTTACCATAAGGAAATTATTTCTATACGTATCAATCATTTTCTATAGTGCGATTAACAGAATGCACTGGCTCCGTTTCCTTCGGGTACCGCCAAGCACAGTAGAGTGACCATTGTGAGTCGTTGTAATCAGTCGGTTAGTTCCTGTTATGGGGTTTTTGTTTCTTTTGATTTAAGTCATTTGTGTCTCTTGCGATAAGTTAAAGCCATTGGATAGTGCTTTCTACGCTCTCCTTCACCGGCAACACCCCATGAACTTATAGTCACGGTGTAGCAAATCCACCAAGCATAAAAAGATATCTTTTATAATTGGATCACACAAAGTATACAACTTGCTCGTTTTTCCCGTTCTTCCTCTCCGCACACGCCGAGCTCTATCCCGGATATACTCGTCCCGTATAACAAACCACTGTCCGGCCTGATAAGCTTCCAAACTAAAACTACTTGGATGATTAATCAACAGTAGAAACCCAGAGACAGGCATGTCATTTCTTCTTCAACCTTCTGAGCGAATGAACCTTTGGAGTTTACCTGATAAATGTATTTTCCGATTCACACAGGCTACACGGTGAAAAGATAAACCAGATCATTCACATAGGAATTTCATCTGTAATAGCTGCAATAGCATCCCTAAAAGAACTGGATTATCTCATTCCTTGTAAGAGCCTAATTGAGATCTAAATTTTCAGGTTTGCAAATTTCTGTCTTCTTCGATAATTCTTTATTTAGCAGACAGCTGAGCGTTAAAAGATTTGACTAATTTTCTCACAAGAGTCTGTCGTGTCAAAAAAAGTTAGAACAGACGGAACCCTACTTACCTCCCAGTGTCTAATAAGAAGTGACTTTCCAGACAAAATATCCTGCATGCAAGGTCCAGACAGCAGTTGCGGTTTCCAGTTGCTAAGCCGTTGTTATCATCAATATCTAATAGAATTCGATCGCGCTATTAAAGGCCCTTCAACGTTTTCCCCGATTTTTACCATATTGAGGCACATTTCAACAGACTTACCCTGCATTCAGTCCGTGCTTTAAAACGCAATGTGAGATGAGAAGTAAGTGTTTCCATCAGTGCAAGAATTTTCTTTACAGAAAGCAATGTTTCTGTCGAAAAACAAAAAACTTATGTTAAAAACTTGAAACTAGTCCAAAAGTTACATCCAATAGTATGACTTGTCTTGAGTAATATGCCTTACAGGGGATCATTGATTGGCATGCATTCAGCAACCTTTACCCTTACATAACAAATATTTATGCCATTATGAAGCAAAAAGGGTCATTTATTTCGGCTTAAAGTAGTAGACAATAATATAATGATACAATCATTTGCCACTTCAACGGAATATGAAGTGATTACGAAGATATTACACCATTTCACTCTGAGGAATGTGTTTTCTTAAAGAATGCATGAGCACTTGTGACAAGTGAGAAGCAGAGAGGGTATTTAGGGTATTTATTTCGTCTAATTAGTACACTGAATGAGAGTGTTAAAGACAAAAAGGGTCATTGTTATGAAGTAGGTGGTACGGTTAAAAGTCACTAAGAAAATACATCGTCAATAATTGCGCTTAAAGCATCGCACATGTTAGTTCCTAGGCCCATTGAGGAGTAGATAGCATAGCGAAGAGAACATACATGCCTGATGACGGTCTTGAAGCTGACCGACTACAAAAAAAGTTAGTTTTTGCACGAAAAAAGGGGGCTTCTTTGATATAATTTGCTTACGAGGAATTAGCTTGCAAAGTTGTCAACGGTAAAGACACATTTCAATCGAAAAGGTTATTTCAGTACCGTGAGTAAGCCCTTGCATTCAAATGTGTGGGGAACTCAACAAGGAGTTAAGTTAAGCCGATTACACTCACGACGCTCAAGTTTATTGCCGGGGCAATATGTTAAGTTGGTTAAACAGAGACCTCCCAAGAGCTGCTGGGCCCTTCAGCAACGTCCCGTCCATCTAAACGTGCCATGGTTTATGATATGAAAAAATATCGCGGTTTGTTTATGAATCACGGATGTCGTGCTGACCTCCCGCATGTAATGCCGATCCGTAAAACTTGGCTCCACACCCAGTTTTGCTGATCACGTAAAGCCACAAGAGGATCTTTTTTCTTGCGCTTACAGTCGCTTTATTTCTAAATACCATCGAAATGATCCCATCCTATTGCCTTCTTTTGGTATTTATTTGTGGTGAGCAAATCTCTTTCTATGCGACTCGTTTGTGCTTAACCTCTCTCAGCTGATAATTATATCCGTTTCCGTCCAGCGATCCAGTAAAACGTCAAGTCCGCCATCAGCGAGCAAATATCCATTCTACAAGCCGAACATTTTTGCTTTAAGAATGTATTATGTAGCCTTAGGTACAGTTCTTTGTTATAGTTTCCCATTGCAGAGTCCTTTGTATCGTAATTCCAAGAGCGCATATTTCTGGTGTCAAATATTTGGCAAAAGTGGACAAGCATTTCAACAGATAACGATTTTAGTCTTCTAAGAGGGTGAACGTGAATAACCCTCCCCCCCCAAAAAAAAATTAAAGTTCTAAAATTTTAGTGATCAAATGAGTATTACAGTGACAATAAATGGCATATCATCAGTGCCATTAAAAAAAAAACTCTTAGGAAAGAATGTCAACGCCCTTCATCCAGTCCGAAGTGGAATCGAACTTTACCGATCTTTTACCACTTTCTATCCACAAATTCAAGACGCGGTGCTTTTGCATCTTGGGTGGTTCCAAAGTGATATACCCTCTGTAGTAATAATAATCACTTTATTTAAGTCTTAGGTTATCTAGCCGAGCACGGTGCTCTACTAATTGGGGAGACCACAAATCAACTGAAATCAGAAGAAATTAAATCAAATGTTGGTTTTTGTGGAGAGGGGAAAACCGGAGAACCCGGAGAAAAACCTCTTGAAGCGAAGTAGAGAAACCAACAAATGACGCCCAGACCGGGAATCAAACCCTGGCCACACTTGGTGGAAGGCGAGCGCTCTCACCACTGCGCCAACCCTGCTCCCCATAAATATGGTATTAAAACAAAAATTTAAAAAAATATAAAAAAACGGAATGGAGTTCTCCAAGTTCCTTCCCCTATCCCTCACCCCGGACAACTGGGATTTGGTTCGTCATTGATTTGACACCTAAATCAGATCTTTTTATCCACATAAAAGACGGATTCGGCATCTCATGACGAAAGTTATACTAATTCAAGCTGCATCGGATCCCATATCATCATCTTGCGACGGAGAGAGGAAATGTTTGCATCGGCAAACGTCTATTGTTGTTCATTTCTAAGGCGCCACTGTACTGAATCACGTATTGCTGTTTGTCCGCTGGGACGATGTAACTTCCTCGGGGCGGCACTCTGGCAGACTTGATATGACAGACGCGGCGGCAAGAAAAAGAAAACGGGCAAAACAATGAAGCAGATAGATAAGTTAATATGTATAACTTAAAGCAAGAGTATCACGCAAACTGTTATAAACAGCTGCGATGATGTGCGCGTTTTGTGGTTAGTTTACGTTTTAATAAAAGAGCCGAAATTACAGAGGTAAACGACGAGAGTTGTTGCTATTACCATTATCTTTATCAATATTATTATTATTATTATTATTATTTCTATGATTATTTGATGGCAACAGCAAGAACAACAACGAAAATGTAACGTTAACCTCGTTCGTCTATCAACCTTCTCAGGATCACTGTTCGAAATACTTATCAAGTCTCTTCTGCTGCTACTACATTGGCATTGTCTTTGCAAGGCTATTTTACTGAGGAAATCATGAAGTGTTGCAAGTCATATTAGAACGGCTAAGAAAAGATATCACAAGTGACAGTGCACGTTCCGACGTTAATTAAACCTAATTTGTGGTCGCAGCTATGTCTGCGTTAGCCCCTCCACAAGTGAGATGTCCAATCATTCCTTTCTGAGTACCAAATTTTTGCGCTCAGGAATAAATAAAACTTTCATATCCTAATCATATAGCCTTTTATCTGCCGGTGGCTTCCTGAACACGAGGGATGATTTTTCGCCGGAGCAAACAGGAAGTTCGCAAGCACTTAATCCTTAACGCTATGTCGATTGCTGTCAAATTCTACAGCGTTTTATATGTCCTGGTCTCTTTAAAAAGGATCTGTCCACCTCAATCAGACCAATCAGACGACACTTGTAAATGAAGAGCTTCAACTAAACACCTCACGCAGATCACTTTTGAGCTCAAACACGCTTAGTGTGTTAGGACAGTTATCCGGATAACAGTCCCTACAGAGCTTTGAAAAGGTGGGATTATCAGTTCTTTATGTTCTTATATTAAGAATTCTTTACCAGCACATATACTGTCGTTAGTTCACAGATATATTTTAAAATGTACCTTTAAATAACAAAATTAAAGACGGCAAGCTCCTTTGAAAGTAAACAATCAGGAAATATTTTAATAGTAATAAAGCCAGCATAAAAAAAGTGAATGGGGAATCTACATGGTCGCTTTTCTCCCAAAATATTTAGTCGTGAAAACATTTCAAGTTAACAAGCATTGATTCTGAAGTCTCCAAGGAGGAGACCAATTAATATGTAATCGTGATTGTCTATTTTATAATTTTATAATAGTTAGGAGCTGCCGTGACTGTTCTTTGGCTATTTTTCTTTTTTTCCACTTTTAAAACCGATGAATGTTAAACACCAGTTTGCCAAGAGTGAAATGCTACGCTTCGATTCTTGTACCCGATGAAGTGGGCTTTTCTGTTTTGGGGGGCACATTTTCTAACATTAGCACATTCTCTAACATTCATTGTTTGTAATTTCATAGTTGTTAAAAGTGATGCTTAATTTTTTCAAGTCCTAGAAGACTTTGGATTGATTCGAAGACCAGTCAAAAGACACCGCAGCTTTTACGACCAAATTGGTCGTAGCAGCGGTAAACGGGTTGCTTTAACCGAGCCTGCCACGAAGAACATATTACGGGTTTAGATGTCACCAAGCTATTGAAAAGAGTCCAAAGTGACTAAACGCGCTTTGCGTGGCAACTAATATCTTTATTAGCGCAAAACACACGAGGTCGCTAGTTTTCTCGGTTGGCACGGTCACCCGTGCATATCCCCGATCCCTTGTATCACGACAGATTCCCTGTATTTTGTCAATTTTCGTATTAGCTTTCTCTCTTGTCACAGATCGATTGCATTCTTCATTCAAAATTTCAAACAAATCTGTCGGAGTTTCGAATATCGATATAAGTTTACTGAGAGGCACGTTCTCGTATGCAAGAAACAAACTCAGCAATTGCGTCTCGAGGGACATTACACGACGCCACAGCTTTCCAATTGAGGACAATCATGATTAATCGAGAGCCCAGATACGAACACATTTTTGCACTGGCACTTTTAAAGCAGGAATGACACCTTTAATAGGAACGAGCTGATAGTTTAACAAAATACACTGAGCATGCGTTGGAGATTGAGTTACGGTGTTTTGGTTAACGAGAAACTGAGATGATGGACAAAAGTTACTTGCCCTTAAAAATCCCATTTCACAATCATGTAAATCAGGGTGACAAGATAGAGATACAAAAAAAGATCGTTTCTTTGGTTTTCTGGTATGGTTTTAAATACGAAAAAGTGAACAAAAATGTGCAATCACCTAACCAAACAACGGCTTCTGAATTATGGTTTTGGATTTACACCATACATACATCAACTCTTTACCAAGCGGAAACTCCGTTAATGAAACCTATTTATGTCATGGGGAGTTGCTAAGAAAACTCGTCTTTCTAAACAGAACTGTTTACGCCATAATGAGCTGCTAATGAAGGTATTCAGGGACTGGAAATTAATCAAACGTGCTTTTGCCGATTGGAAATATTGAAGACACCTGTGTGTTCGTGAGCTCCAGGTGTTAATTAAGGACTTTTTCTAAAACGCCTTACGATTTTTTCCATGGTTAAATGTGACATTTTGAGTGCAATGTAAAGGCTCATAGCATTTTCACCGAAACTTTTTTTTCATGCAATTGCTGACATTCTTTTGAACGGGCACCGCAGAGCCAAACGTGAGGAGTTGCACGGATGGAAGGAAAACCACTTCTCAGATTTAATGTAATTGTTTTTACCGTAGGTGTACCCGAGATCAAGTTGACTGTTCTTAAATACCTTTTGAATATACCGTGAAAGTCTGTTGCCATTATTCGTGATAACGGAGAGTTAATTTGTTCATTTATCAACAGTTTACCGTTTCCTTTGCCCAGCCGTTTCCCGTCTTGCCGTACACCCTAACTGTTCTAAACACACGCGCTTTACTCTATACACACTATTAAGTGGTATGGACTTTACATCAAAACATTATTCACTTACCATAATAATAGCAGGAATAGCTGATCCAAGGGATTCAAAATTTAGTGTAGAGGCAAGTGCCTAAGTGCAATTGTATGGATGGCATCGTGCGTTTCAACTGCTAACACGGCAAACATGAGAGGCTCCGATATTTTTAAACGTCATAACAATGATGAAATGTTTGTAAATCATTTGTTAGAACACGCTTCAAATGTGGGAAATTAATAAAACACCCACTAGATTAAAACGATAAGATTGACAGGTTTTTGGTTCCGTCCCACATGGTTACATACGTCGAGGAATGAAAATGTTTTCTTTCAGATATAGTAAGGTCGAATTGAAAAATTAATTGTAAAAACAAATAAATCAATTTTTTAAAGTTGCTGTAACCCCACTCCTTTGCCTTTTCATTTCTTGGCAATTTCACATAAGGAATAACACGTCAGTTGCTATGTCCTGTAACCTGAGCGGAGTAACTTGCTATGATCTCTTATGTAATGGATTCGCTCAAGTTAGAAATGAAAGCCTCGCTCCCGGGTTGTTACACGCGCAGTCGAAGACACCAAGCCAATATGGGTTTACGATTCTTTCTTTAATTGTTCCTTCGTATTCCTATTCTTGTGGCCTCGGGGCACTTATCGAAGCGGTCAACTGAAATAATTACATTAAGAAATCACCTAAATATTCGTTTTTCATAGCTAAAATGATCACAGAACTAAACGCACGTGATATCGAAAAGAACTTGAAAACAGTAAAAATCTAGCGAAACTTACAACGTATAAATCACAAACTCTCGTAATCTTATAACCTTAAACAAAGTAAATTGATGCTTACCAACGTTCACGGGTCTTGATTTCCTAGAGAATTTCGCTCTAACTTGTCTTCTAGTTTCAACAGATCTTGATCTCAAGGGGTCTTAAGTAGAACTGAAAAGCGAGCTATGATCTATACTTATCTGTACTGCGGTAATCAAGGCGGTAACGTAAATCAAACCACAAAATATTTCGCGACATATTCCGATTCTAACGGAAGCGGTAACATCTTAGACGACAAAAAGATATAGAGGAACAGACGTTGAACGGTTTATTCTTTCAGGAGCCCATAACTAGACCGTCTCACACCCTCTCTCTTCGGAGCTATCGTTTTCTCATACGATCTATATCTAGAGCGCTTTTCCCGCCGAGTATTGCCACCTTAGTCAATCAACGCGAATTGTCGCCGCTTACGTCACATATGCATAAATGATTTCAATTTTAACGGAAAATACTACTACTATGGCTCTTTTCGTCTTGACAGACGGTCAAAGCAGCTTGAAAGCATTATCATACTTAATGTATGGTATCTAGATGAGACAGGCTTCTTACTGCAGCTCCTCTCATGGCTGATCCTACCAATATATGATTCACATACACGATTGCAAGACATGCAGGCGAGGAAGGTACATCGTGATGGCTGGATTGATCTTTTTCCTTCCTTCGTTTGCTTCTGATCTCGAGCGTTCAAGCCATTTGTTTCTGAAAACGTGCAACTCCTTTGTTCACTGCTGTTTTGCAACATGATCTGTGGTTTGCTGTGGCCTCCCTGGTCTTGACATCGATTCCACAATTGGTCAAACTGCTGTTGCATGTGTCTTTGTACCTCAACTTCGGTCTTCCTTTCGATCTGCTTCCCTCCGCCAGTTCGCCAAACAGGAGCTGTTTCGGAATTCTACAGTCGTCCATGCGTCTCACGTGTCCGAGCCATCTTAGTCTCCTCTTGCAGAGAACTGTGGTCATATTTGGAAGATTCGCTCGTGCAAGGACTTTGGTATTGGTGACTTTGTCTTGCCAGCTGATTCCCAGAATTTCATGCATACAGCGCAGGTGGAACACATTCAGTCTTGTCTGCTGTCCTGAATACAGCGTCCAGGTCTCTGAGCCATAGAGGAAGGTACTCAGTATGCATGCCTCATATATTCTGATCTTGGTCGTCATTGTGAGCATTTTGTTGTTCCATGCCCGCTTGCTGAGTCTACCCAAGGATGTTGCTACCTTTCCCATCCTGATGCCTATCTCATCATCCAGTGATTTTGTTGAGGTGATGATGGATCCTAGGTAGCAGAAGTTCCTGACTGTTTCCAGTGGCTTGTCATCCAGAGTACTTTCAGATGTACCTTAAGATGTGCCCTCCTGTGTTAGGATTACTGTTTCCTTGATGCTGATAACAAGAGAAAATTCCCGTGCCACTGAAAAATGGTTCATCATGGTTTGTAATGTACTTTCATTGTGAGCTACAAAAGCGGCATCATCGGCAAAGAGGATATCTCTGATAAAGCTTGATGACTCCTTGAAAGTACATTGTAACAGCACCCCAAACTAGATGCAAAAGAGTGTTAGTGCCAGTACGCCACCTGCTTCACTCCGCTTCTGATACAAAAGCTGTCTGATGTTTATCCATCAAGCTGCACTGTGGCCTTCATATCATCATGGACAGAAACGATTAACTGGAGAAGGGTTCGGGGACATCCAATTTTGTGGAGAACCATGTGCAGACCTGGTCTAATGACTGTGTCAAAGGCTTTAGTCAGGTCTGCAAATGCCATATGAAGGGTTTGGTTCTGTTCAGGACACTTTTCTGGAGCTGACGTAGTGAGATTGTCATGTCCATAGTAGAGCCACCAGATCTGAAGGCACATTGGCTTTCTGGAAGAACACGGAAAATAAGAATCTAAAAAAAGTAACCAGGTCTGAGAAAACGATTACTAAAAACCGGGCTCTCGCTCAAGGTAGGGTTACTAGCCGTCCACCCCTAGTTATGGAATCCTTTTCCTTCCTGTTCCCGTGTGTCAGGAAGGATGGTCGGTCAAGGGAAAATTCGTCCCCTTCATAACTCCATAAACCTTTTAGCACTAGGGCGGCTCGAACCAGTTTCAACACTTTCACGCGATTTTCTTATTAGAAAGAATGACACTGGAGCACTGTGTCACGTAACAGCATTGTTATGGTACCATGAGAAACACCACTTATTGCCAGATTCGGTAATATGTTGCCATGGCAACAGGAAAGCGCTAAAAAACACTCCATAGTCTGGCTCATATCTCAAAAACGAATTCGGTGACCCCCATACATTTTCTATTGCTGGAAAGGGATCAGCAGGCAAGGATGAAAGTCTGTGCAAAGCCTTAAAAAAAATCTAGAGCGGATCGACAGCCACCTTAACTTTTGTAAATTTTAAGGTGGCTCTGAATGCTCTTCGCTGAATTACGCGATCAAATTAACGTAGACCATTCTTTTCACGAAGGAGAATTTCGCAGTTTATGAAGAAATGCTCTTATCAAAATGTTATTTCCATGTCAACGTAAACCTAGACAGACACGACTCCAGCACATCAAATCCTAGATGAAAAGGACAATTCTGACTGGTTCCCTGAGCGTTTCGAATTTTGCAATACGGACTGCTAAGATGGATCAATGACGAAGCGAAGTGTAGAGCTTGTCGAACTGTTTCAATTTTCGCGGAGATAAAAACGAAAATGCAAAAACTGTTTTTCACCTAATAATGTCGGAGTCCCAGTACAGACGAATTTCACTTTCCAGATGATAATAATGTCGGCTGGCGATAAACAAGACAACGAATGGAAAATCCTGTGCAAGAGAGCCGTTCTGTCCCTATTTGGAAAATATTTGTCGAGTTCCTTTTCTGCTCACGCGAGTTCAGTAACATCTGTAAGTTTCCTGCAGTTTAAAAGCGTAATAACAAAGCAACCACTTTAAAATCTCGGCGCGCGCACAGTCAATCCCTCGCTCCTTTCCCTTTCCCTGTCTAGACCTGGTCAATGAGGACGTAGCAACTGCAAGTGGAGTCAAACCCTCCTGGGGTATTTCATGAGCAGCCTGCTTTCCCCTTCTTCAGCACATTCTGATCTCAAACCTTTAATTTCTTGACCCAGGAGATAAAGACACCGTTCGCAGCGGAGAACTAACGTAGTACAAATCATGATGCTTCATCTGGCTCAAGTCTTGCTCGTTGTTGAATTCTTGTTCATCTCTCCAGTCTCTCTGAGTCATTGGTTGTAAGTATTAACTCACCTGCGTAAATATATTTTTACAAAGCGCCTCAAAACTACTGCTCAGAAGACTGTTCATGTGATCCGTTTCGCTGTCATCTTTGCAGTGAACCTAATAATTGACACGTACAATGATTTCATTAGAATTTACGGCTTTCACTGATTACCTATTAATTCCATATACCCAGGAATTGTTTTGGTTATCCTAAGTACATCTTGCTATAAAGACAAGTTAGTTGTGACTGGTTATATCTTCTTTGACCCAGGCGAGAAATTTTCACCGTCGCTAGATCCAAAAGCTCTTAAATTCTCTTCGGGAAGACAAACGCCGATTGAATACGACTCCTACAGTTTAATTTTCCTCAATGCAATTGAGTCGTTAACAGGTACCGTTAGGAAAGGAGCTGTTCCGTGAAATGTACCCTGCAACGTGATGAAGCCGGAATTTAAGTGCAGTGAACAGCTTTGAAACTAGTTAACAGGCGCTCGCTGGCCCTCGGAAACACGGTCGAGACTCGTCACCCACGCAACAGGTGACGAGGAAGGTGGCGATCACGATAAAGAAATGTTACTCATCTTTGCTGCATCGTCCACTAAAATCTTAGTGTGCGCTGTTATACATGGGATGTTTTGAAACATGAAGTAAGAAAACTCACTTCAATAGATAACTGACAATGTTACCACTGATTCATTATTAACTTTGGCATTTTCATGAGTTAATAAAGTATTCCTTTCTTATTCATCACAGATCTCTGGCTCTAACCAGCTCAGTAAACACTTTCATCAGCCGAGGAAGCTGCGATGAAGTCGGAGACCGACTCAATCATAGGCAAGTTCAGGTCTGCAAGACAAACTTTGACGTCATGAATAGCGTCAAATCTGGAGCTTCTATGGCTGTGGCTGAATGTCAATACCAGTTTCGCCACAGAAGATGGAATTGTACCACCGTGCACTTTGAAAGATCTCCTGTGTTTGGAAATTCTGCTAATCGGGGTGAGAGAATTGAAAAATGAAGTGATGCATGTCACAATCTGGTTGTCATGGAAACATGACAACCATGTGCGCTTTCAGGGTCATATAGAGAAAACACAGGCAACAAAATGGAAGAATGCCGCAATTTTGGACCCGAAATTGTGTCGCATAAGCCTCTTTTTGCGACCATGGACGCCCCTGCAATTAACAAAGAAAGTTCTGGTTTAGAATATATCATTTAAGAACGAAACTAGAAAAAGGTGTCAGTAGACAAGGCTTAGGCGTGATGTCCAAGGACGTGAGCTGCCGATCTGTGACATACAAAACAATGCCTAGCCAGCATAATAATCTGTGACAAGGCAATTTTGAAAGCTGCAGTGGTGTTGCGGTCAGGACAAGGGCACGATCTTTGACCGACAATTTCTTTTGTTTTACAATGTACACCAGACTGAAATGGAAGGTAACAGATAGTGTAAGCAGATGGGCCTTTTTGTCTTTGCCAGGAACCAGAGAGGCAGCTTTTGTTCACTCTATCTCATCTGCCGGCGTGGCCTATGCTGTCACGCGTTCATGTTCCGAGGGAAAACTAGGAGACAAGTGTGGATGTGATCAGAAACACAAAGAAACGTCTGAAGAGGGTTGGAAGTGGGCAGGGTGCAGCGAAGATATTGATTTTGGCATCTCGTTTTCGGAAACGTTCGTTGACGCGAGAGAACAGGGACGAAAAGCTGTACCCTCCCGTATTCTGATGAATCTTCACAACAACAACGCGGGAAGATTGGTAAGTATCGTTTAGTGATAGCCTGGTCTAGTACTTGCCAGCGTGCGACTCTACGAACTGAGCTATCAAGCCAACTGGGAGATGGTCACTTGCGAGTTCGTGTTATATATTCATGTTATATGAAAATTTTTTATATTTCTCCATCATGCATTCACTTATTGCGAGATATAACACGAACTCGTAAGTGCCCAGCTTCCAGTTGGCTTGATAGCTAAGTTGGTAGAGTCTGGAGAAGAGCAATTACACTGTCAAGGCCTTTTTTTTGTTTGTTTGTTTGTTTTGCTTTTTTTTTGTTTTTTGTTTTTTGTTTTACTTTTTTCTACTTAAACCAGTTGCTGCAGTAACTGCGATGATCTCGCTTCAATTCATTACATATCCTCAGTTCAGCTATGAAGGAGATTTCATATATTTGGTATCAGTATCAGTATTAGTATCAGTATTAGTGTTGTTTACATGAATATACTCAAGCACACTTTACCCCAAAGAGCAGGGAAACAAACAATTCAAATGAAACATAACATGCGGAAAAATCCTGATGAGACCGTTCGCCTGTTACTGACAAATATGGTGGAGTTGAAATTGAAATTGGGACTACCGAAGACAGATCGAACTGGTGATCAGAGTAACATTTGAACCCGAAGCATGCAAATTGAGGCAGAAAAAGTCGGGTCCGATTGCCTGAATTTGTTCATTAGTATGACCTCCTTTTTGAACATGTTCTTTAACCTGGAAAAAAGAATGTGAATCACATGTGAACTTTCCTTTTCACCACAACCCCTATGGTGAACATAATTATCATCTTATTATAGCCAATTAATGATAAACACATTGTCGTACCACGCGTATGCATGATTTAATTTTTTTTTATGTGTGACCTTGCACGCAAAAACGTTGATGGTCTTACCCGGTGCTATGCAATTATTTGTTTGTTTGATTAATTTAACAGGCTGTGAAAAAGTATATGACAGTTCACTGCAAATGTCACGGTGTGACAGGGTCGTGTAACGTTAAAAGTTGTTGGCGATCGCTTCCAAACTTCAGGCTGGTCGGCGACCACCTAAAAGAGAAATTCGATGGTGCTACAGAGGTGACACTGAAGGTAATAGGCTCAAGAGTCCTGGTTCCACGCAACGAACACTTCAAACCCCACACAATTGATGACCTTGTTTATCTTGATGACTCGCCAGATTTCTGTAATGCTGATTCTAACACGGGCTCTTTCGGGACCCAAGGAAGATTCTGTAACCACACTTCCCAAGGTGTGGATGGATGTAATATAATGTGTTGTCGTAGAGGCTATACCACGCACGAGGAAATTCGGGTCGAGCAGTGCTCATGCAAGTTTCACTGGTGCTGTTATGTCCGATGCCAAGAGTGCCATAAGACGGTAGAGGTCAGCATTTGCAAATAGAACTGCCCAACAGATCTGCATTTGTGGCTCTAGCTTCCAGATGGTAAACTGAAAGTTAGGGCGATGTTACGCGCATGACCATGTCCTAGATCAAGGATATATTTGTGTTCCGGTTTGCTATCGCTTCGAACGGTTCGTCTTAAAAGTTATGGGACGAATTCGATTCACGGACACAAGGGCATAATCAGTAATCCAAGAAAAAAAAATTTCAGACGTATGTCAGGGAATTGAAGTCCGAACCACGGCGACGGCAACGGGAACGCTTAGAAACATTTTCATCACTGAGAACAAAAACGAAGTTTAATAATTTATTGTTTCACAGCACGTAGTCAAGAATTGCAAAATGAAATTATTTTAAGCGCAAAGAATAGCTGCAGTGTTATAATATCTAAAATTCTGTAGCAACTGCCCAAATGTTCATCGCAGTGATCAGTTTCCTTGCATGGAGTTTTGATTTCAGCTGTAAGTCTTGTCGGGTAGGTGTGGTGTTCCCTTTTAGTTTTCCATGTAAAAGGTCATCCAGTTTACAAAATGCCCAATTACTTGTAAACACTCACATCTGGGTCGATCGTCTCCTCCTTTGAGGGTTGCTGTACCCCCGACAGTGGGATCACTTCCAATTTTAATGGTTATCACAGCACACTTTGTGATCCCGAATTCCATCCCTGTCATTGCTGCACAATCGCACTGTCTGCACGAGAGAATCAATCTCATTCTCTGACTGGTTAAGGAGCTCATCCATGAAGAATAAATGGTTGAGGGTGGTTGTATCTTTCTCCAGTTTGTAGCTCATGTGCACTTTCTGTAAGGTCACATTGACACGGGAACCATGGCCGAGACAAAAAAATCACCGATAAAAACGAATCCTCGTGAGAAGATTCCTCTCCTTTTACGTCTCCAAGATTCTGGTCGTTTGGAAAAAACTTAACCTTCCAATGGGGAAAACTTGGTGACAGCAGATTGATTGTGTTTCCGCTATTCCAAACATTTTCAGGGTTGCAATAATCTATGAATAGGGACTAAAACCTGTCTTAAGCTGTTTTGAAGTCAATCTAAGCCAAACATATATTCGTATTGCTTCTTTTTTAAAACAATTTTTGAGGACAATCTTATGTATCTCACAATTGTCATTAGTCTCTAAGAATTTTCTTCGGCATTTTTTCCCTTCAACCGGCAGCAATTTTTGCCAATGAGACGGTCAGAATGTTCCTGTCAAAACCTGAGGCTGTTGTGCGCTAGTTCCCCACGGTGGAAACTTTTCCATCATCCGTCAAGGAATAGTCTAGTCTAGTGGCCCCACCCTGCACCATCCAGTTTGGGACTGTGCATTTTCGCACACAAACATTATGGTGTTTTTACAACCAGCCACTAACAGTTCTTTTGAGACCTTGAGGGAAACGCGGAAGACGCCAATCTCCCATATGCAGACGAAGCAAGGAGGTTTTGAAATGAGACCTGGAAAAACACGGTGACCCACAAAGCTCGCAACCTCCAATCAATATCAGTATCCGTTGATGATGTGATAGACCAGATCAAATGGCCACAAAACTGCAAAGCACCAGGCTCAGATGACATCCAAGGTTTCTGGATCAGGACACTCCGTTCCCTACTCGAGATGCTGGACGCAAACAACCTGTGTTGCTCGAACTGCTGAAACCTATCAGAGTACCTTTTCACCTTAGTCTTTTTTTCAAGAATTGCCTGTTTTAGCTCTTCAATGACTACTTTGAATTTCCTCTTGGTAACGTTGTAATTACTTTTCCGGAACATTTGTTACGTTCTCTCACATTGTTCCGTCTACTTGGGTATACCACTTTTAGATCTTGTCCAGGTAATGATGATGATGATGATGATGATGATGATGATGATAGTGATGATGTAATTCCTTTGCCGGAGCATTCGCTCACCTTCTCTGGCTCTTACGTTCTCCCATCTACTTGCGTATACCTGCGTACCACTTTTCCATCTTTCTCAGGTAATGATGATGATGAAGATGATCATGACGACGACGACGACAATGATGATGATGATGTTGATGTTGATGACGATTTCGTGTTTTTTATCTCAGTTCACGATGTTGTTCATCGGCTCAATATTAGTCAGTCCCTTGATCAGGCTGCTGCCTCCGATGTTTACAACTTGTCTCGAGATGAGCGCCGTGCCGTGGGAGCCTCCTTTTGTAGCAAGCTTGTGCGAATATCAACCTCCACAATTAACCCCTTTCATTCAACACTCAGAGCTCAAATGACAATAGGTAGCACTTGAATTTTCATTTATATGGGGCCAATCTCACGATTTCCCCTTTCAAGAGGAGTTTTGGTTTTTATTTTATTTTATTTTATTTCTCTTTTTATCTCTTGAATATCGTATTGTATTGTATTGTATTGCTTCTATCCCAATCATCTGTACGGAACCTTAACATCAATCAGATAGCACGTATTCTCCTCCTCTTTTGTAGCACGATGTCAGGTCTTCAGGCACTTATAACCTTATCTGTTTGTAAGTTGAGCTCCCACAGTAGTATTTTTGCATCTCATTTTCCTCCAGGCACCTTATGTGGTTTATATTCGTGCCGCTTGTCAGCCGCCTGGGTTCCATTGTTCTAACAGATTTCCTACTGGACTAAGGCACCGTTGCAACTCTATCATTACTGACCTTGTGTTTGTACAAGGTCGCTACACTCAAACACTACACGCCGCACAGTCTCACCAGTACTGCCACACATCCAGCATTTAGCTTATGACAGAGCTTAGCAATCGGCCACCAATGAGAACCCCTCGGTCTCCTTTTTCAGCTCTCCACGCTCCAACCATTGCCATGATTCTTTCTCTGCTGCCTCCTCCTCCTGTTTTACAAATTGCCTATCCTCTACGTTTCCCAAATTTCAACTTTGTTGCATTTTTTCCGACTTAGTCTTTTAATCAATTGTGCAAATTTTGGCATTCGATTGTAAACTGTAAGGTAAATGTTTGGTTACCTTTGGGTGTCATTCTTGATTATTTAAGAAGAGTTTGAACAAATCATGTTTTACGGTGCCTTTCCGACACTCGATTTTGGAACGTTCCCTTTTGAAAAGCGGGAAGGACCGGATTTTTCCTGTTGTTCGTGTTTCTTTTGTCTTAAAAGGGAACGCAATTGTACTGTGATTAGGAATAAACTGTTCACTTCACGGTTATATATTAAAAGGGAACCTTTCGTTCCAAGTGAAAGCAACCGTAACAATGGAAATAGACAAACATCGGCATGGTCATCAGTTGAAGGCACGTTGAATTTGGCGTTTTAGGCGTCAGGACTAATTCTCGGTCGTCGTATTCAACAGATTCAAGGTTTTCCGGTGGACTGAACATTGTTTCTTCCTTTCCTCCACGGCCATCTGCAAGCCCAGAATGCCTTGTCGCTGGTGGAATACCCGCAATTTGTCGCTGTCGATTTCCAACAAGCTCTTTTAGTACGGTACGCATTTCGGCATCTTTGAAAGCCGCCAGTTACAATCGGCCATGTCCTTTTCCGCGTTTTCGAGCCATGGATCGCTCGTCTCTCTTTTTCTTGATCCTTTCGCTGCCTTTGCTCCCCTAGGTGCTCATTCCTGTCACGAATGGCCTGTTGTTTTTGTTTTTTATTCAGGCTGGGTGGAAGAGCACCGTTGGGATTGGTGATCAGGTGATCTGGTTGTGATTCGCTAACTACTGCCAAGTCTATTAGAAGTCTTCGACACGCCCCCAGACTCCGCCTGGTCTTCGTGAATCGCTTCCTCTTCTTTCGATGCGCGTCGGCTTTTCTCAATAGCATAGACAGCCGCCTGTGTCGGATACCATCCGATATTGCTTTAGTGACCTCGCGTCGCAGCTTCGTCAAATCATCCTTTACTTCTGCGGCACGGCTTATAGACATAAGCCCGTAGAGGTGAAAGACCTTGCTGCGAAAAAAAAAGGGAGGGGTTGGGAAGCAAGCGTCTATTTACATGTGAGATTAAACATGAAGAGACTGTACAACTAAAAGCAACCTTTGGTCACCATGGGGACGTTTTAGTGACAACACATTACCACTGATGACGGCCACATAAAGTAAGAACGTGAATGAGCAGTTTGTGCAAACACGATAGCGGGAAATCTGAAGGGTTTATGTGAATCAGAGCGGAAGGCCCTACGTGCTCACAGCTTTCGTTAAAATGCAAATGCACTCACCTGGGATTCTGGGATGAGTCCCCGAAAAAGACCATAACCAGACATCCTGTACCTCGACTTAGTTTCGGTCGATTTTCAGTTGACCGACGAGACAGCCTCCGGGCTCGCTCAGCAGAGGAAGAAAACTATCAAAATGTTGGACCAGCCTGTCTTTAAAACATTGGTTCCCCATAAGGCTCTGAGATTCGGGTAGTTTCTTATAGACGACTCCACGGTGAACTCTAAACTGAAGCTTTTTCATCGCAGCGTCAATGTTGTGACACAGAACTGTGATCGGACAATACAATGGCTTGTTTAGCGTGCAGGATGGCAACGTGCTCGCGGTTTCCTGTGCCGTATCAAGAAGGCCAAAACAGTCGATTTTTAAGCCAGCCCGACGTAATTCTTGCACAGATGAGGCCATCATGGGTTTGAAGTTGCCATGCCGATATCTCTTGGAAATCGATCAGCTCATTATCGCTAACCACTATCTCGTCCTTGAGGGGCCCTGTCGTGAACAAACAACTTTTTCATTTTTCTTTAATCACGTATGAGCAGGGGTGTTTCAATTCATTTGATAAAAATGCAGTCTTACTTTCGTGCCACTTCCTGTGGGGGTTTGCAAGCACAATATCTTACTGTACTGAATGGTGTAATGCACGGGGTCGTGATTTAACAATAGGCAAGTATAAAAATTCGCTAATATCATTATCTTGGGCTTCATTGTGTCAAAAACAAAAGCTCCAGTTGGCCTTAGAACGGACGCTCACAAGGAGCTTTTTGTCTCCAACTTATTCGTATACATAAGCTACTAGTTGTAATCACATCGCGCTCCAAAGACAAAGAAAGGAAATTCAATACACTACTCTGTTTTGGAATTTGCTGCCTCATCTCCTGAATCTGTACTCACGATTACTTTTGCCGGCAGATCTTCGACTGAGTAAACAGTGAGACAATTCTCGATACGTTATAGTGTCAACTGAAGTAATTCTTGGTTGGCAACGAAATTTGCAACGATTCACTCTCTGGTGAGACGATTGTCTTGAAACCCCAAGGCGCAGCCGCCCTGGGCGGACTGGGACAAAGGAAAAAGGGACTGGGAAAAAGGAGAAGACAACAAAACTTGGCGTAGGTGTGTTTTGCCGGTTTGCCACGCCTTGAAATAGTTTGTAGTTTGCCGGAAAAGAGTAACCACTCTCGATTATAAAGTGCCGACCTCGTAGGCTGATTAGGTCAATAGTCTCGGTTGTTAAAACATTTTATTGCCACCAGAAGTATTCGCAGGTGTGACGACTAAGCAATTAGAACAGAAAAGGGTTGATCACTCATCTGAGGAAATGCTGACAGAATACCTCCACAAAATTCGTCAAACAAGGATTTTTATGATCTTTTAAAATTTGACAAAGCTGGTTGAGGTTGCGGGAATTTTGTTTCCTTGATGCTCTGGATAAATAAAACTCAAGGCCACATTTTCGTAGGGCACATTGAATTTTGAATGGATTCACTGCGGAGCCGTTGTGACTTTGAAACGATATGAAATCACTGGAAAAATTCATTTCCCGGAGATGAAATTTGTGAAGGATAGATCGCAGATTCTTTGTTCGAGCCGTCGCTTTCTCTTGCTTGATCTGATGTTTTCGTTTTGTTATTTTTGCGACCAAGTTTTGACGTGCAAATTGCCGAAAAGAAAAGCAAAGTCAGATCACATTAGTCCCTCTTTTCGCAAATCCAGTTCCAAGCTCGCTGAATTTCACTGTCATTCACTCTCCAAACGCACTTAAAGGACACAACCGAGCACGTTTTTCTTAATGGTGTGGCACTCGGCTTTATGACTTTGTGGCACTCGGCTCGTATGACATTGTTGTTGAGCTGAGAGTAAGGCCTACTCTTCTTTCCTGTCCAGGGAGACGACTTTTTTTATTTTTTTTCCCTGCACTTTAATTCTCATTGGCCGATTTACCTAATTAGCAATTCTAGCATAAGCCTGGTCGCAATGGAACTAAAATATTCAATCCAAATACGCCTTAGGGCCTCTTCATATGAGCCCGGTCAACCGGGCTGGCTCGGTTTCCGAGATCTCGCCTCGCCAGTCTTTCCTTCGTAAAAATTTCGATCTGTTCATATGAGAGGCTGGGCTGGCCCGGTTACCGAGATCTCGGTTTTTGCGACCGAGATCTCGGTAACCGGGATGAGAATTTTCCCATATGAAACCTCCACCTCGGGTGACCGGGACGAAACGTTTTTGACGAAATTGCTTCGCTTTCGGATCATAGCGACCAAAATGGCATAATTTTGCCATGTATGTATTTCCCCTTCAAAAGCATGCCAATAAGCTTTATTAGGAAAGTTACAAGAGTCCACAAAGCAACGACAGTCGCGAACGATACAAGTTTATGTTTTACCATTTTGGTTTTGTTTCTTGATTTTTATCTCGGTAACCGGGATGATAATTTCCCATATGAACACGAGACAAAATCCGTCCCGCTTACCGGGCCAGCCCGATAACCGGGCTCATATGAAGAGGCCCTTAGATGCTAAAACGTCTTACCCTTGACACATAGAAAGCAAATATAATCTATGCATAATCAATGAGTGTTGTCTCAATACTAGTGGGGTCAATGTTGTAATGCATGCCGATTTAAGCGTAAACCACGGGTATGGCTTAAATAACATTTCTGTGAATAATAATAATAATAATAATAATAATAATAATAAGGTTATTTAGCAGAAAGAAACTCCTTGACACATTAGTATTAGTATTGTGACGATCAGAAATCTTATTCAAACCACACCCGCAGTTTACGCTTATCTCGACATATACACACCAGCCACAGAGAAAAACGCCATTACTGGTGTCATTATTAATCACACCATACACATGATTTCATTTGTCCATATTCGTAACGACAGGAAGGAACTCTGATGGTTTTAATACAAATGAGGCCTGTCGTCGATTTTCTGTCTGTAGCTGGTGTGTATATCGAGATAAGCGTAACTAGGGGTATAGTTAAAACACTTCTTATAGTCTGAATACTAATGAAGCCTGTCATGGAGTTTCTCTCTGTAGCTGGTGTGTATGTGTCGAGATAGGCGTAAACTGCGGGTAAGCTTTGAATGACATTATATAATCATCTTCATCATCATCATGACCAATATCAATATCAGTATCATTATCGTTATCATCGTCATCATCATTATTATTATTATTATTATTATTATTATTATTATTATTGTCCTTATCATTGTCCATATTTCTCTGTTGGTATGAACCGGCATAACCCAGAGGATGGTACTTGTTTCATTTCCATTTTCTGTTACTGTTTCAACTGCATTGTCCATCACTTTGATCTCCTAGTTTTCGCAAAATTTCCAATGAATATAAGAGGCGGTCTTGCTTTGTCTCTCTAAATACTCGGTTTTCGCTAATTCAGGGCAGCCAGAGATGATGTGTTCGATAATAGCCCTTTTTACAGTTCCCGGCGCCATATTGGATTAGTGACCGCGCAAACCCGAAAGCGAGGCTGCCGGTGACCCGCGGAATATAAACACTGTGATCACAGCTGATAGTTCCTTGTAAATTCGCATCGAAATGGTGATATTTTACAAAGGGCAGGAAATTGCGACGCTAGAGGATATTCAGAAGCTAAAAGTTAAAGATTTAAAGGAAATTTTGCGTTCGAATTCAGAAGCGACAGGCGGAATGAAGGCGGACTTGGTGCTTAAAGTGTACGCGATACTCATGCGAAACGTGGTGCAAGCGGCAGAGAATCGCCTTGAAAATGTGGAAGATGATGGAGATTTCAAATACGACGATACCATAAGAAGAATATCCGCACTTGGATGGTCTACAGACCTACGTCAGCTTCCAGAGCTAAATTTTATTCAGCTGTACGATTACCTGGTTGTTTCAACGCGAAAATACCGCCACATAGTACTCAAAGGAACTAATTACAAGAAACTGAAATCGTATCAATTTTTTTTCGAAGGGAACGTTAAAAGGCTAGAGAGCAAAATTTACGAGGAGAAGACTTATGTAAAGGCCAGTGTTTTGCCATCTATGAAGAAGACGCCTTATAGAGTTGTCGTG
>BLFK01001075.1:2154284-2164284 GCA_014634185.1 Astreopora myriophthalma
AGGCCTTTGGTCCCTGCTTTAAGTCCAGTACCTTTCAGCCATTTGTGGGTTGCATAACAATCCAACCTCGTTCCCACGACCTATCCCTTGGCTTCAGAAGCCAAGGGATAGGTCCTGGGAACGAGGTTGATAACAATCCACATCTGCTTCTTTAACACTAATTGGATATTTTCCATGCATGGGTTTCTCTTCCCACCTGGGTTTCTCTTCCCACCTTTGGGCAATTTTAGCTTGAGCTTGCTGTTTGGCATTGATCTTAACTCTTTTCGCATATGCAGTAACAGATTCGTTTCAGCCAAATTTAGGTCTGCTTTTATTATCACTGCATTATTGTTAATATTACTATTATTATTATTATTATTATTATTATTATTATTACTGTGAGCACGGATGAGGTGTTCATTAAATACTTAGCAGCAATTTTCAAGTACAAACAGATGTTGCTGTACCTTCTCAAAGCTATGTCAGCATTGCTTAGCATGACAAATGATTGCCGCTATTAGTCTCCCGCATGGAAATGATGGCCGAACACAGCAGCGCTCACATGTTAGCTGTGTGTGAGACTGAATGTTATATAGAAAATTCCTATTGTGGTGTTTAATGGGACTTTCTTCCGTACTCCGACTATCTTTTGCTGATGCGTTTCCAAGGAATGCTGTAAAGTCGGTCAAATTAACTGCATTAACTTTTTACGGCACATACGTGTTCAGCCTGCAGCCCAAGATTCAGAAAATCAGGAAATATTAAAATGTCATTGCATTATAATTCCTAATAACCTCTGAGTGGTATTTACGTAAGCATTACAAAAAGGAAACTTATTGCAAAAACACTCCTCTATTTTTGTACTTAAGTGCTTCGGGGCTGGGTGAGATGGAGTTAGACTTTAAGAAAAAGGAAAAGAATGAAACAAAAGAACTGATCAAAACTATAACTTACATCGCATCACCTGTTAAGACCTTCCGATATTGCGTTGAAATTTCTGCACCTCTCTGCCCAATAATCAAAACTTTACCTGTGCCAAAGAACAGTCATTAGACACTAAATTAATCAAACGGTCATATAGACTGAATATTTTCAAGATAGAGATAATCATGAAACTTGCGGCCAGTTGTTGACAAATTTGACCACTTAGCATAATATCTTTTGCATATGAGCCAGAAAAACGGCATAAAAGGGCGGGGAAGTAAAAATGTAGCCTTCGATATCGCCGGAACATCATCATATTACGAGCTTTGGCGAACTTCAGCAAGCGCACCTCTTATAGTTCATAGGAATCACTGCGAATATTTTAAACTAATTTTCGAAGCCGGGTGCAGTCAAGAATTTTGAACATGTACATAGTCAGGTTAATGAATGTCCTGGGGAGCAGAACAACATCAGCGAATTAGCGAGAAAAACAGATGACGTCTAACAAGTGGGAGGGAATTCTCGTACGATACGTAGCCACGTCCAATCGACCAGAGAAGTTCACTGAATCTCATGCACAAACATTATTTTGAAGGGAGAAACACCGGCTTACAGTGAGGCTCACACTTACCAGAATAAGACGAATAGAGGAAAGTCAGGTCCTAAGGTTAGTTTACAAGTTTACTTTTGCAGTATGTGTTGGGCTCTAAAGATAACAACCCGCGGAATGTTCAAAGCTGATATTCTTTTGATATATTTTTGTATCGGTTCAAAACAAAGGAACGAAGTACAGAACAAAACGGTAACTGTCCTTTCGCTTCACTTCGCTTTCGTCATCAGCGGTAACCGTCAATCCAATGAAAGGTGAACTGTAACTAAGCGGAAATGCTGGCCGTCCCAACACGATAGGTGTTGCGCATAGAAACTGAACTAGAAGGCATTGTCCAATTGATAACTGCCATGTGAAATCGGTATCCTAGTCTAGCAACCCCACAAAAACATAACGCAAAGTCATCCGTTGCTTCGGTTTATGGACGCAAACCGCGGATACATTCATGCACGCAATAACCTATAAACGGATCATATCCACAATAAATGTGAAGTTAGTAGTGAGATTCTTGATCCGGCACTTGTTTGCAGGTTTTACTAATTCAAACGTATGCACCTCTTCTAGTTTTAAGAATGTGTTCATTATTTTCTTCAGTTTCGCCAAACCCCACGATTATATTTGTTTTTGATCGAAAATGATGGCCACAAGTGTATTTTCTTTTGTCTTTGTGTGTCGAATGTCTCTGGCGAGGGGCATTCGAATAATTGGGGACGCCAAACGAAGAAGTTTTGGTCTTGAAAGGAGAGGGGGGAACCGGAGAACTGTCAGGCGAGACCAACGAGTTCAGCCCACATACGTATGTCACCAGTTGCGGGAATCGAAGGTGGGAGACGCGTGCTATCCACAATGCGCTAACTCTGTTTACCAATTCATTCGCTGATCGAGCCTTAGCCTTGCGGTATGGTTAGAAGATCACTATACTGTTGAATTCCAAAGACGTTGCTAAACGAACGCAAGGTTTTTTTTTTCTATTTAACTTCATTATGTGTTTTTAGTACCAAAGAGGTGTGCTTCTTTGGCCATCAATTACGCATGTTGCAGTGGTTGGTAGTACTTGGTACAATACAGCTGCTGACCTTTACCATTGCCTTTTTATAATGGCAACGATCCCAAAGTTGAAAACACTGTGTGTAAGCGCAATTTTAACATGCCAAACATTATGAGGACAATGAATAGCAGTTCACTGACAGCATACAATTTAAAAATACCATTAGTGTCAGTCCACTGCCGCAACCATTCCACTAATGGAGACTACTAAAGGCAACGAGCAGAAATGTTTGATTTTAGGTAAGGAAGAATGTAATTCCGCACCATTATTTGCAAAATAATTGAATTTTAAAACGTAATCGTGCGGGTATGTATGAGGTCAATGGTGGTCGATCTTTATCGTGGATTGTCAGCCACGCTTAGAATAGGCCGAGAACAGCGCAAAACATAATAAGTGGAGTCTGTGTGTCTGTGTGTCTGTGTGTGGGGTCCTTTCTCTCTCTCTCTCTCTCTGTTTTTCAAAAAAGAGATCGTGCAAGAAGTCTTTTTTAATCCACAGGACGGCATCTCGCATGCAATTTTGCGTGGCGAATTCATTTAATACATGTAAGTCAGTGCCGGTGAAAGAGACATTTCTTTATACTGAACGATGAAATCATGAAGTGTTGAATTTTATCTGCCATAAGGCGGGTACACCCCTTTTTACCAGTACGCCCGCGACCGGCTCAGTACAGGTAAACTGATTCATCATTTAATTCGATTACCGGGCTAAAACGCACCATCTCATACTATATATAAGTGCGAATATGCCACCATTAAGACAATTCAGACCGCCTACGTTTAAGGTGGCTCTATATAGTATTTTACAAAGCTTTGGATATTACATATGCATAAATAATTTCTCCCTTGGCAAATGTTTATCACATAGCACTCGGTAAACTACGTAGGGATGACTCTTTCAGAACCTAAATGTTGTTGCTATGGCAACTACTGACAGAAATGCTTGGCTTGTCTTTTGAACCTACCTGACTTCTAGAGGGTGTTTCTAGGTTTCTACACGGTGAATTTTCTTTGTTTTGGGGGAAACAGGGTAAACATCCAGGGAGTTTCAACTAACAAAGCTACAAGGTACTGCGCATTTCTTTTCCTTTAAATGCTCGCGCGCTGGCGCCATTCATACGCATGCTTCGCGCGCCAAAAGGCTATATAGAGCCACCTTAATTACCATGCTCCCAAGTAAGATTTAATATTTAGTTCATTTAGCGGAAGCTTCAAAAAAATCGTTGGTGTGGGTGAAAAGACGGCGAGTGATCACTGGTGCTTTTAATATTGCTAACATATACCTTTTTTCGGCACACACTCGGTGCACACTCGGCGCACACACGGTGCACTCTCGGTGCCAGGCCAATAATTAAGCCCCTCCAACGTAACGGAGGCTTGCAACTCAGCCTGAATTCGCTGAAACTGAAAGTTGAGCAAGAGTTGTAAGATTGAAACCAGCGAAAGCTACACTTTAAACCCGCATTTTGTCTGCGGGGGCGTTGTTTTCCTCTGTAGTATCTGCTAGTCCCATTCCACAAAGTGCGATCGATTTCAGCGTTACGTGTAGACTGTCTCCTTACTGACCATTAGTAACACAAATGATCAGTTCTATTTTCTGATTCTGTTGCAGTGCTTTGGAAAAATGATCAAGCAGTACATTCCACCTTAAGTAAAGTACACTTTTCATACCTTTCGTTACATTAATAGCTATTTCTTGTAGTTCCGCAGAAGGTAGTCTGGGCGAACCCGCTCGCTGATCGCTGAGTCCACGTGATGTCCGGTGCACTTTGTTTTCGCAACCGGTCCCAATCCTTTGAGGCTGAGGTTTTAGAAAATGACTCGTTTAAACGAGTCGTCTTGCTGCCTCAAACCTTTTCCCGAGTCATTTTCACTTAAGATTCTTTTTCTTATTAATGACATATAATACCTTCAATAACAGGAACAAGTGACCTCCAAACATGATATGTGAATATGACCACACCAATGGTTTTATTTCGCCTTCAACACTTCATTGCATTAGCACGTTCATTACATGATCGAACAGATTAGGCATGACATCCAACAATCTCTACTTTCTGAGCTTTTAAATAATCCCCACTCGAAGAGATCCGGTTTCGGCTAAATATCCGTTCGGAAGAGTTAAACCGTCTAAGGTTTTCGGATTCTAACGTTGCCAAAAAGCCATAGATTTCTTAACTGAGCATTTTAAAGATTCGCAACCGAAGCCCGGGAAAGTGGTACCTTACATTTTTAGGAGGGTTATTTTTTGCAATTTTTGACACTCAAAACGGTCAGCTAGGATTTTCGGGAAGCAAATAATTTGCTGGGAAATTCGTGCAGGACAGCTTTGAGCTTGCCATTTCTGAAACGGAGATTTTATTCCCTAAAATTTTTGGGCGCTTAAATTTTCAGCCGCGAAATCCAAAAGATCAAATTCTTTTAGCCGGTAAAAACATCTCTTTAAAAGCTTTTTATTCGTTGCAAGGAACTTAGAATGTCCACCTAAGGCTTTATAGTTGAATTTGTATGTTGAGTGCCCCTGAGTAATTATTGTGAATAAACACATAAGAAAGTAACTGAAGGCGGATAAGTCTGTTTCATGAGTCAAAGTTTTGTTTTCATCCGCTGAAATTTCACATCACTTTGTGCGTGTAACATTTATAACAAACGCCAGAAACGTACCTGTTAACCGTCGGTCCGAGAACGAGACCATTTCGAGTACCAGCTAGCCGAGGTTCTGTACCGAGCTTATCCAGTTAGGGTCAAAGCTATATCTGAGTTCATACCGAAAACAATATTAGTCGTGCCACGTTAATAAAGACCGGTTTATGTTTTTCAACAGCAATTTGCTCGGATCGGCGACATGTTTTACAACAGTGCAATAAACGGTGACTGCAGTGTCGATACGTGTAGGTCAGCGTAGGCTTTCATCTTCGCCTTTGAATCCTTATCCTTCTGCATGGCTTCGGTGTCAGGAGTGGTTTCCGTGATGGTAGGAAGTTTGATCCTTACAGTTCTGTTCATGCATAACTGAAAAGGGCTCTTTCTGGTACTCGGGTGGGGTGTGGCTGTGTAGTTAGCTAAAAAGACATATAGTTCTCTCCTCCAATCTTTCCCTTGACTGTGGGCAGTCCTTGCGACCTTGCCAAGGTTTTTCATGAAACCTTCTACACGGCCATTAGCCTCTGGCCGCAAGGGTGTGATTTTTCGGTGTGTGAAACCTTTCTCTTTTGCGAATGACTGGAATGCGTGACCTTGGAAAGGGGGTTCAATGTCAGTTTTCAGGACTTCTGGTATCCCATGAGTGGCAAAGATACGCCAAATGCTGGGATGGTGTCCTTTGCAGCAACACTGGAAACAATTTCTACCTCAGGGTACTTAGAATATGCGTCCAAAACGACCAGGACCGTTTCACCTGTGGGAAATGGGCCACAGAAATCTGCTGATACTTGCAACCATGGTCCTTTCGCTGTTGGGGACATCTTCAGAGGTTCACGTTGTGAACTGTTGGTACTGGCCTGGCATGGTGTGCAGCTAGCGATTCTTCTTTCCACGCTTTTATCAATTCCTGGAAGCCATACCCTTGATCGCAGGAGCTGCTTGGTTTTTACAATTCGGACGTGCCCTTCATGGCAGATGCTGATGACCTGCTCCTGTAGGCTTTTTGGGATGGCCAGTTGGTGGCCACGGGTTACAACACCTTCTATATAACTGAGCTCACGGAACACCAGTGCGTACTTCGCCAGGTCTGGATCAGATTTGCAAGAACGATGATTGCCAGCCTGAATAAGCGGAATGAGCTTCTTGAGATCCTGGTCCTTCCTTGTTGCTGCTTAAATATCGGCCAGAGAGATGGCATGGGGTCCTGTATCAGTGATAATCAAAAACGACCTGCTTCCTTGCTTCACTTGTTTGTAACAAGCTTTCGTTTTCTTGAATAACTCAGTGTAATACGAAACCATTTTAACATACTAGAGGATAAGGGAACCACTTCAAGCTACTGGAGAAAGCAATCTAACACTCGCGCGAACAATTTCTCTATAAATTTAAAAAATCAAGTTCTCATTTTGGTTACGCGCGGCACATCGTGTACTCTTTCGGTACTTTACCGTTATTAACATGATCAGGTGGGTGCAAATAGCTCAGCAATCCATTTTGTTTATGTGATGTAGTCTCTCAATTAATTGCAGGAACAGAGTTCTTCGTGTGATATTTCCGAAAGCATTGTACTTACCGATTGCCGCAATAGCAAGCTACCTGTTGCGTCAGGTAGCCGGTACTTTTAATGCCATATTTGAGAAAGTTCAAGGAAGTTACTTACACTGTTCTTAGGTCAGAGTTTAACGGTTTAGGCGTGCACGGTGCAGATTAAACAGATAGATTTACCAAAAAAGAGCGCTTACGGCTGGATGAAGGACAAATGTGTAAAAGTAAACTTGAGAGCTGTAAGGTGAGTTGTGCTATCACAGCTTATCCGTCTGCCCATCTCAAGTACATATAACCAAACGCTAAGTTGAGCAGACACGCTTTCACTTTTTTCGCCACAGTTTATGCACATCCGACATCTGTCTTTTGCCTACCTTAAAATTCTAGGCCTTTTCAGGAGCTCGAGTTACGGAACAGTTTTTACTGTGGGTTTGTTTGTCTCCGGTGTTGTGCGTGACGATATCAGGTGATTGAAATATGTAGAAACTAAGAATAAAGACAAGCCTTTATACGGCTGAAATATGCACCAGGCCTCTACTGGAAGGTATCTGCGTCTGGTCCAGTCAAGACTCGAGACTTCAAATGAGGCTACGGTTGAAAGATTTTAATAATCAATTCGACGTTGCAAGTTTTAAACGAACAATGCGGTTCGCTCGAGATCATTGTAAGTTATTATTGATTAAACGTGGAACGCGCAAAGAACTTTAACTGCAAATTCCTCCCAGTGTTCTGGCTTTCGAGAACGAAGAGCTTTTTTGCGGAAACGATCGTTTTTTCTCATATGCCGTTTAATTTAGGAGTTAATCCTGGGTAGCTTAAAATGGAAGAACGTCTTTAAGGAATGAAGTTAGCCACAGGCTTTGCAAGTCTGTGTGGTTTTAAAGAGAGACCAGTTGTCTTCTGCAGTGGAATTAAGTGGATCAGAAGCAAAGAAATTCTTAGGCCATCAAAGTCTGCTCTTTTATCAACAAAAACATTGTGCAGATGATTAAAGGACCTTGAAGCTTCAAGATCAGTGATGTGAAAAAGGACAGCCAGGTGATCACTAACTCCGGCTACAGCATATACATTGGAAATAACGTGTGGTTAGAGCGGGGCGAGTAAAACAAAGCACATGCTGGGTTTGTGGGAAATCCTCTGTAATTCTAAGTGGCATGTTATGTAGAGGCAGCAACCCGGCAATGGCCTAATACTGTCCTCGCCAGCCAGGCCACCCTAATAATGGAAAGCTGGACCAAGGTAATAAAGGAATATGCAATAAAAACAGGTAGAGTTTGCGGCTCCCTTATCTAATAGCACTTAGTTCTCTGCTTATTATATTTTGTATCTTAAATAAACCTACCTATCCATGAATCATGTCATCTCACATTATTAATACGGTGAGATATTGATGTACCGGCTATCGGTAATTAGAGAATCCGGGGATTTAGAGAGTAATTAGAGAATCGGGATTTAGAGAGTGTGGCAGCAGAGTGTGGACGTGACATGGATAGCTCCGCAAACATTTACCAAATATTCTAGTTTTCTTTTGTGTAATTTGCTTTATTAGCAAGTGGTTCATTCGTAAGAATTAGCTCTTTTATTAATCTTCGGTTTCAAGAAATGGGAATGACACAAAAACAATCGAAGGGTGCAGCCGCTCTAGATTCTGAACAGGATTCGTCGGTGCCGGATGGCGCCGAAGGAGATTACGTAACTCCAGCCACCGTTCGCGAATTGTTAAAGGTGCAGGAATCCACATTTAAGTCGCTATTTGAGTCAACGATTCATTCATTGACTTTGAGGATTGACAGTGTGGTGAAGGATGTGCAGGATATGAAAACTAGCTTGCAGCTCACTCAAAAAGATGTCGAGGATTTGAAACCTATTCATGTTAAGCTGGAAGGTGTTAACAAAGAACTTGATAAAATTAGCAGGGACCTCGCATCTCATTCCCAGAAGATGGAGTATCTCGAAAATCAAAGTAGGAGAAATAATATCCGTGTGAATGGAATCCCAGAATTTGACAGTGAAACTTGGGAAGACGCAGAAGTTAAGGTTAAACGAGCGATCAAGGACAACCTGGGCATTGAAGTTGACATAGAAAGGGCTCACCGGGTGGAAAGGCGGAAAACAAAGTCGGGACAAGCAAACCAGAATCAGCCGAAAACCATCGTGTGCAGATTAAGAGAGGGAGAGGGAGCAGGTTTTGCGCAAAGCTAGGCGGGAGAAGCCAACCGATCTTTATATCAGCGAAGATCTATCGCCAGCAACCTTACAGAAGGGAGAGCCTCAAATTCCTAAACTTAAAGCTTCTAAACAGGCGGGTAAAATTGCATATTTTGTTCTCGATCGCTTAGTCGTTCGTGATAAACCAGCAAGTGAATAGTTTATCATCCTTACCATTTTATAATTTAGACGATGATCAATTTCGGCTAACTCTGTTTGAATTTAGGAATGGCGGCACTATTAATTTTGATCCTGATAGATTAGCTTAGTTAAGGTTTAATCCTTTGTTATGTGAGTCCTATAAAAATTTTAGTCTTTGTAAAGACAATGACCCAGACATAAATTTTTTTTCGAAAACAGTACTTGTGAATACTATACAGAAGATAGCTTTAACAACATGTTAGCCGATGAGCAAAGTCGCCTAAACTTAAACTACAGTGGCCTTGAATCAGAACTTTCTTTCCTCCATATGAAAATTCGTAGTATATCTAATAAATTTGATAAGCTTACAAATTTTTTAGGCCAACTGCGAGTGAAATTTCCTATTGTTGGGATTTCTGAGACTTGGCTTGATGATTGTCATAATTTTTTCGATATTGCGGGTTACATTTTTTTGCATAAACCTAGAGTCACTCGCGTTGGTGAAGGTGTTGGCCTTTACATTGGTGAACATTGAAATTACAAAGAACGTCCTGACCTAGCGTTCCCTGTCGACGGAAGTGCTGAATCTTTGTTTGTTGAAATTAATAGGACAAAAGAAAAGAATGTAATTGTCTGCATTATTTATCGACCACCCGACTCAAACTTAAATGAATTTCTGTCTGATTTGGACCTAGTACTGGGAAAAATTGCCAAAGAAAATAAGCTTGTATTTTTAATGGCTGATTGGAATTTAAATCTTATTAATCACCATTCTCATAAAGCGACAAGTGGTTTCTTGGATTTGTTGTACTCTAGAATGTTTTTTCCCACTCATTACACGTCCCACTAGAATTACGGCGAACAAAGCTTCATTGATAGATAACATTTTCACGAACGATC
>BLFK01001075.1:2169284-2190595 GCA_014634185.1 Astreopora myriophthalma
AGTGAAAGCTGGGAAAAAGTACAATCAAACTTGGTCGGTATATAATACGTCTCAAAACGTCAAGGCTACAAAGTAGGATATTGACGTCATATCACTTGGGAATTACGTTACCGGTTTGCTGAAAAAAGTTTATGTTGGCGGGGTCCGCCATCTTGAATGACTTCTTGATCTCGCTTAAACGTCCAAGACGGATTATACAAGGAAATGCCAAAAATATATGATAAATGCCAAAAATATATGATAAATCGTGACTTCATGGATTTGTGGGGAGCACGGTTGGCCCAGTGGTGAGAGCGCTCCCCTTCTATGTTTTCTATTTTAATTCATGATCCTAACAGCCTGTCAAGTCACCGATAAAACGTCACGTGCCTGAACTTTTAGAACCTGATAAAACTCTCCTCGTTTCTTTCTTTTTTTTTTTTAATCGGATTACTTTTGACTTCAGTTTAGTTTAGCCTAGTTTAGTTTATTAGCTTTGCCGGCCGTACAGAGTTCGGGAGGGTTACCGCAGCAGGGAATGACGAATTGAGTCCTGCGACTCATAATCTATCATGCTAGTCAGAGACAGACCACCGCACCCGCGACTATTTCCGCTAATCTTTACGAAGAGTGTGAGGGTTCTTTAACGTCTCACAGTGTTTATGAACAAATGCTGTGAGACGGAGCCTCTGCCGGGTTTATCGTCCTTTTAACGGGAAGACTAGAACGTCTAATCGTTTGCCGTAGTCAATCAAGCACCTCTTTCTACTCAGTTACTAAGGCCCTGTTGAGAGTCACGTAGGGTAACTCTACTGCTAGGGTCACCTAAGCAGGAGGGTCAAAGATAGACCGGGTTTACAAGCAAAATTTCACTGGTAGGGTTACCCTATCACCCGGGACAGCTCTGTGTGCTTGGTAACCACCAGCATCGTAAACACGATGGAAACCGCTAAAAAGTTGTCCCGGGTAGGCGAGTTGTCCCTAGCAGAGCGTTTACAAGGCAGCTAGGGTTACCCTGGTTCTAGGGTAACCTTAGCACTCAGATAGGATTACCCTAGCGCCAGGGTAACCCTGGCTGCCTTGTAAACACGTCGATGAAAAAAAGAATAAACGTGGAAATGCTAGGGTGACCCTCTTGCTAGGGTATCCCTAGCACTAGGGTTACCCTCCCTCCTTGTGAAAAGGGCCTAAGACCCCAAGTGTTACTATTTGAACCGTCGATCTTCCGCAGGATAGTCCAGAGCGCTACTAACTGATCCAACTGATCGGCGAACGTTTTTCATCTTGGTTGTTCGAATTCCGTAAATACTTTTCAGAAGTTGTTGACAAAAAAAAAATACATTTCGGACCAATCTTGTATACAAAATATTTATTGCCCAGAACTAACTGAAGTTCGCAGTCTTTTCTTGTCGTGTAGTGAGATAAGCTAATTATGAATCAGTTCAAATTTCAAACACAACGCCATTTGAAGGAGTTATAATAATTGTTTTTTCCTTTGGTGTCTTTTGTTTTGTTTGTTGTTGTTGTTTGTTCGTTTTTTGTTTGTTTCGTTTGTTTTGTTTTTGTTGAAATTATTCCCATGCAATTTTTTAAGAGGAGGAATCGCAAGACTGAACTGCTTGCGATTATTTCCAATTCGGTATAACTCAGTTATACTTCTAGACAAGCTTGTCCGCTGGGGCTTTTTTTCTCTGGTAGCTGTCTAAGAGCAGACTGTTATTTTAGGTGTTATTTTAACGTTGCAATTCACTAACCTGCAAAATAAATAATTTGAAAAGAAGGTCCATTTTTCATGGCCATATTTCGGTTTGAATGTCTAAGGTATGACAAAGTTCGCCACTACCATGCACGGGTTATTCATGAGAGGAAACACAACATACGTTTTCACGAGTATTTAATTCATGACCTTATGATTCGGTGTTGTCAGTATTCTTGCTGTGTATGGCTGAATGCATGAATATCGATCTGCAAACAAGCTTTCATTTGTAAACAACTCAAGCTTCCATGATGGTTGCAAGAGGGTGACCCGATATTAGCTATTGAATGCGGCTCTCAGTTCAACTCGTAACAGAAACGATTTGTTGATCACCTTCCTCGCTGAAAGTGGCAAGACTGCTTGCGTATTTTGAACAGTCTTTTTCGATTTTTTCCTGATCAATTTAACACAGAAATATCCCTAGATTGTGTTCCCTCTGGTTTCCATGGAAATAGGAGCGAGCTTGGAGACGTGACATTGATTCCAATCTAGGATCCTTTGTTCACCCTCTTGGACAAGGAATGTTACTGGCGGAGGCTTTTGGCTAATTCGTTCTTCGTCATAACCTAATCTAAGCAAAGTGCACCAGAATCATGTTGCCAAAAGCCAGTTGTATCAAATACTATTTCCTCTGGACCGCTTCAACTACCATGAGGTGATTTTATATTTACCTGAAAAAGAATTTAGAAAATGTTGTTTTTCTAACCATGGCTGATCATGACCTGAGGGAAAGGTTTCCTAAACCCTCTTCCAAAAAGTTTGGAACTGATATTGATATGGCAAATACCAGGAATAACATTACCGAATTGACGGAATTCTTGAGATTAAAATAAGGAAGTTTGAAGCTTGCGAGAGTAGGCAGATGCAGAGCTCTCTCTCTTATCAAACGGATGACTGTCCTGAGCTTTAAATTAAATTAATTGTAACAGTTCTGTTAATAATAAATAGCTCATGTCTCTTAAGTTGCATTTTCACTAAGGTATGAAATTGTGCAAAGGTGCCATTCAGATATTGGAATTTCTTAGCAATTATGTTTAGCAGCAAACAGTGCCAGAGTTGTTCCTTGACCTTTCTCACAATTGTCTGTCATCTGAAAAAATGAAACTGATGACAACCTACTACGTATATCTCTTAGCTACTGCCTTGACGATAAAAGCAGTCCACGATACAGACTTCCCAGACAGAATGTTCGCGAGGTCCAGACAGCAGTTTCGGTTTCAAATTGCTGTACTGATATTTTCAACAAATCTCCCCGGCACTAAATACCATTCCACAGCGCTGAAAATTTACCCCGATTTTGACTAAATCACGCGTTATTTCAACAGTGAAAGCTAAAGCCAGTTGTGTCTCCATCAGTTTTAATTTCTGTTATGAGGACTCAGGGTGTAACAATCCCCCATGCCAGCTTAATCGCCTGTTTTCACATCTCAGAAACTGACTTAATTTTGTGTTCGAAAACAACTTCAATTTGAAACACGTCGGCAAGTTGCAAGATGGTTATTTAAGCACAAGTGCCTTTTTCGTAAACTCTAAAACTGCCCAGGGAACTTCTCATCTTTGATAGTTTTTGCGTGCAGCCCGGTAACGACCCTTGCACCCCGTGTTAGCAATGTTTATACCATTATTATTACGAGGAAAGGAAAAAGGCCATTTATTTCCGGCTTAAAATACTAAACAATTGATCTATTCACTGACTTTGTTAAACTTTGTCCATTTGAACGCAAAATGAAGAGACTACGAATTTGAAGGTAGACATAACATTTCACTCTGAGGAATGTACTGTGTTCACTGAAAAAAAAAAGGCGCAAAACGCTTTAGATCGCTCACTTGAAGTGAGCTATGAGGAGGATATTCATTTAGTCCAATTAGTACACTGAATGGGTGTATTAAAGATAAAAAAGAGTCATTAATATAAAGTAGGAGGTGCCGTTTATAAATACCATGGAGCAAGTACATTCTATACAATCAGGACTAAACATCTTTAACAACTGTTTGTTGCAAAGCCCTCGAAAGGGTATATAATAATTAGGTTAATTTTGCACGAAAGAATGTTTTCTTTGTATAATTTGCGCGAAGGTTACTCCCACTCCACGAATCTGCTTACAGATGTGGCACTAGATAAGGTCTACTTCAGATTTAAAATAGGTGATTCAGTTAGTTTAAGTCTTCGTAAGCAATAAAAAAGTATGTTGAACTCAACAAGGACTTACGATAAGCCAATTACACTCATGACGCTTAGATGTTCATTGGCAGCCCAATACGTTAAGTTGAAGACCTCCCAAACCATTCGGCAATGCCCCATTGTAATATACAGTGCCTGACGGTATCAAGGTGTATCGCGTGGCCGTTTATGAGGAACAGATGTCCTGCTCAGCGCACGTATTTAGTAGGTTCAATAAATTGGCTCCAAAGCTACAACCTAGTTTTTTAAACAGCCACTTGGGAGCACGAGAGAACTTTTTTTCCATAAGCTTACAGTCGTTTTAAAACCAAAACTTGTCGAAATGACCCAGTCTTAGTATTTTTGGTAAGCAAATATGTTCCCATATCTTTTTGGTTAAACTATCCTCAAATGCTTATATCCGTTTCCGTCCGGCAATTCAGTGAAAAGTTAGGTCCACCGTGAACGAAAAAACGAAATAGAAATGCATTCTACAAGCTAAGCAGTTTAACTTTCAAGTATATGTCGAGTTGTGAGTTGTTGTTATTCCTAGTCGTGCCACACTACAGAATTGTCAGCTGACCTTTGACAAATTACTGTATCGTACTGATATTTCAAATATTTTCTTCAATCAGATGTCTGGCGATTGAAAGTTTGCGAGGAATGTTAATATAATGTATATATATATATATACATTTTTTTTCAAGTTTCAGTCATCATATACAAGTATACAGTAACAGTAGATTGCGCTGATATCGTCACTAGTTCGTGGACATCCCAGATCATCGATATAAATTACAAGACTGAGTGAGAATTGAAAACCCTTAGAACAGAATTTTACCGCTTTTGACACAGTTCGAATTGAGTGCATCCAACTTTAACAATTTACAGATCTTTGTAGTTCACGGTCCGTTTACAGGTTAATAAGTGTTATAGCTTTTGCGTCTTCCGTGATTTCAAAGTGACGAGGTAGTTAGAAAAAAAAAACGAAAAAACCAAGAAGATAAGAAAAATTTTGACTAGGAAACTGTTTCTTACAACGCCCTATTGCATAATATTGACGGTCACTTCAAGTGATTCTTGACCTACTACATATCCAAATCCGATCATTTAACGTCTTTTGTTACTTGTCTACATTTCAGCCGTAGAAAAGGATGATTGGGTATAGCTTCGCGTGTTATAAACTAGCATCCGCTTTCGCGCTACGAAAATAAAGTACAATGACCGTGTTAAGGTGTAGCCAACAAAAAGGGATTGCTAAAGAGAAAATAAACTCGGAAGTTTGCACCCGTGTAAATAAATGTAACCTTTCGTACTGCAACACAGTAAAGTACACGTATTGGTGGTTTTTCAGCTGTTAGCGACGAAAATTCTTCACGGCGGCGTTATTTGAATGACTCTGGTTCTTTAATTGACCTAAGTGATGCGGCAGCAAAAAGGAAAGCTTGATGTCAAACAGTGAAAAAGATGGAGTTAACAAATAACTTAAAGCACTTCCTTCCGCGTTATAAAGACAAGTGCGCAAATTGTTATCGTTTTAACCAATGTGATAATGCAAGCATTTTGTCGTAAGTTCCTTATATAAGGGCCGAAATTACAGAGGTGGCGATAACAGTTTTTTGGAACAATTTATCGCCAAACAAAGTAACGTTGCCCCTCTATGTCCGCCAACCTTCTGGTTTCCTTTTCTCACTTCAAATTACCCTGTCTGATTATTTTAAGCCGCCATGTGTTTAAATAATAGACTCTTATTTCCTATTTAAATCTAATGTGCTCTCACAAAGGCTTCTTTTCCTCGTGGTTTTATTACTCGGTTATAGGTGACAAAACAAGTACTAGCGCACGTTCAAGAGTCCAGGCCGTATTTTATTCCTAATTTGTGGCTGCAATTCTGTCTATGTTGAGCCACCCGCATCGCAAGTCTTAGTACCAAGCAGTTGCACACAGGAATTAGCAAAACTCTTATATATTATCCAGAACACCATGGCCTTTTATTTTACCGTTTCCCCTTGGTAGGTATTGATTTCTTGCCGGAGAAAACAGGAAACTCACAATGACTTAATCCTTAACACTATGTAGATGGCTGTCAAATTCTACAGCGTTTCATGTGTCCAGTATCTTTAAATGATCGGGACTCTTAAATCAGACAGCACTTGTATATGAAGAGCTTCAACTAAACACCTCACGCAGATCGCTTTTGAGCTCAAACACGCTTAGTGTGTTAAGACAGTTATCTGGATAAGAGTTCTTACAGAACTTTATTAAGGTGGGATTATTGCTTCGTTGTTTTATGTTTACTATAGACAATAACATTTTAACAAATCAAATTGGTAAAGGCTCATTCAGAAAATTTTATTGGTTCATTAACTACACTGAATAATGCCTGTGAAAGTATGGGTAAAATCTTCACCGTCGTGATTTTATTGTACCCGTACAATAGCAAAAGAAAGCAAACTAATCCAAAGGTAAACCGCGGGTTATGAAACCTGCGTAAACGAATTGAAACTTGAATGGTCGCACTTTTTACCGATTTTGTCCCTAAACTATTTAGGCGTGAAAGAATTTCAGTGAGCTGAGGCAGCAAAAACTTATTAATTAAGTGTCAAAAGGGGCGATTTATTATGAAATGCATGTAAAATATCACTAATTCAGTTGTGTGGCATTTTAATCATAGTTGGGAGAGGGGGTTCCAGTTAAGTTTTTTTTTTTTTCTTTTGCACTTTAAACTGATGAATCTACAACTGATGGAATGTAAAGCACAAGGTTTTCCACAGTGAAACCCTATCCCCAGATAAGTGCTTTCTGGCGCCATCAAGTATCTCTTTCGTCCTTGGCAAGACCTCTCTTTCTCGCATTCGCTTTGCCTCGTGTGTGTAATTTCATAGCTGTTAATTGCGAAGATTAATTTGCGCTTACAGTTAGGAAACTCAGCACTGACTTTAACGCCAGTTAGAAGACGCTCAAGCTTTCACGGGAAAACAGTTAACCGCAGAGGTCGTACATGGCTGTTTTGGGAGAGCTCATGGCTAGAACTTTTAGCTGTCGCCCACACAAGTGAAGCAATAACGTAAAAAATTGAACGAAGAGGGTTATTGTGCGGAATTCTGAAGTCACTGCAAGTAGCACTTTTAATAAGAAACACATGAAGTCAGTGTCCAGCGCTCCTTCAGCACTTCTTATATGATGATACCACTCATGCCATCCCTCGTACCGCAACACTACACTCTCGCGCATTTTGCCGTCTAACTCACTAGCTTTGAATTTCGTAACACTTCTATACTCTAAATTGATAATTTGAAATAAAAGCAATCCCAGTTTCCAAGTATGCATCAAGTTAAACCTGCAAAACGCTACAGATCTTTAAGATGGAAAAGGCAAGATTAATCGAAAGCATAGGACCTCATTTTTAAAGTTTAAATACAGGACTCGTACGTTGAAAGAGTGACGACATTTTCCGAGAAAACGTAGCAAAAACGATCATGCACGGACAATAGTTAGAATCCTTTTTTAGAACGGTGGATTCAACGCGACAATATAATTAGGAAAAAAATACTTATGTCGGTACTGTTAGGAAACAGAGTAAACTCGAAGACAGTGAAAAGTTGGATGTGGACTTTTTTTTTTTTTTGGTCACATCGAGCCGAATTCCGTAACGAAGACACAACGGCTGCGAAATTATGGCTTTAGGCACACATGATCTTACAAAACGGAACTCTATTAAATAAAACCTATTTTTATCAAAGCAAGAGGCCAAAAAAAGCTCTTGTTTCAATGCAAAAATAAGACCTATAGTCACGCCATAATGAGCTGCTAAAAGACTTATTTAGAACTTGACAAATAAACGTGCTTCAATTAGTTTAAATTGCGTATCTTAAGAAACGTGTGTTTCCGTCAGCTCATCTGGCTTCTAATTATGAAAGTCTTTGGCAAAACGTCTTCAGAACGGAATTTACTTAATAACACGTGGCAGGTTCACCGTCTCAACGCTTATTCAAGATTTTGACCGAAAAGGTCTCCGATTGGTGAGATGGCTGGAAGAACACCCAACGCTAAACACACAGCAAAGAATGAGCAGTTGCGCGACAAGAGAAAAAACAAGCTATGCTCTCAATTTAGAATTGTCTCAAATGAAACGTACTTGTCGTTTCCGTCGTACCCAATGAGAGAGCACATTGACTGTTTTTCAATACCTGTTAGCGAAAAACGGTTTGATAATCTGTTGCCGGTCATCATTCTCGATAACAAAGTGTTAATCTGTTGGTTTATCAACAGTTTACCGTTTCCTTTACCCAGTCGTTTCCCGTCTTGGTTCACACCCTTCCTGTGCAACGCGCGCATGCCTTCTGCGCTGCACGGCAGGAAAACCTAAAGAGATGCTGGGAAATCTCCTCTGTTTAAGCTTACTGTGCGACACGTGGTTAAAGTTAACCCCCATAACACAAACATTCCAGGAACTTTTGAAACGTTATCGAGAGAAAAAAAATGGGCTGACCAGACATTGTGAAAAAAAAAGTTTAATCGGTCGTCACGAAACGATGCATTTAAGCTGAGTCATTATAAGGAAAAAACATATAATGAAAGAAATAGATTACAAAAACATTTATGCATTAGGCAATTAAACAGATAAATCCACGATTGTACGACGATAAGATGCACCCTCTTATGATAAACGTCACAAGGTCTCCCCCACCCTTTCGCCTCAACTACATCGCTTACGTCCGGAAATGCGGGCGATAAACGTGACAAAGTGCCCCTCAAACCTTACTCCTGAACTATACACGAACAGCTACCATAACCATAACCTTAACCTAAATCTGACCCTAGGTTAGGTCCATTGGTCTCTTAAGACTCTTATTCCTCCAAGGGTTTTGACAGGGGACTGGGTACATTATGCATAAAAATTGTCACATGGCAGCTGGTCACGTTGCTCTACTCGGCTCATTTGAATCCAATTTGTGGTCGGCAGAATTGTTTGCAGAATTACCTTGGAAATGTGTTAATTTTGCCCTAAATAACTGTGTTTGGGGTCATTTGCTGGTGCCTGAGCTCATCATCAAGGGCTGAGGAGGCTTAAACCTTGACAATTTCGAAGAACTGCTCATTGGCACTGTGAATGTAACCAATCTTGCCCAAATGACAGATGATTGTTCATGGACAAGAGGCCTAAAATCAAATGAGCCTTGTCTCACCAGGCTTCAATCTGCACTTGTGGAAGTTTCATTCAGAGTTGACGGTGTGTGGACAACTGTTGGTGCAGGTTTGAAGCCTAGTCAGAAACTTTCCGGTTCAAAGATATGTGGAATTTGCCAGTATGCAATCAAGGGGATGAGATTTTCGCTGTTTGGCTGCTTGGTTGAGCTTGCTGATAAAAAGGGAGCTGGTTGAGCTCTTTTTTTGAGCTCTAAACTTAGTAAATCAAAGGCAACTGGTCTGGACAAGATATCCTTTAGGCTTATTAGAGAATGCTCAGATCTCGTTCATAATAAAGCAATAGAGGACTTTTTCCGTGTTTACATAGCCTCATGTAAACACGAGGAGGGGTTGGGAAAATTTGGGACTGTTATGCAAACCCGAGACGCAGTCGAGGGTTTGCATAACTGTCGAGAATTCTCCTAACACTAAGGTGTTTTGACAGAGTAGTTTACAATCAACTACAGGCCTTCTTAACTGAGCACAATATTATTTGCAAGTACCAGTTAGGATTTCGTACTACGCATTCTACTGTTACGGGCCCTCCTTGAGGCCACAGATAGTTGGGCCTACAACACTGACCATGGTATGGTCAATGCCGTTGTGTTCCTAGACCTAAAAAAAGCGTTTTATACGGTCGACCACGGGATTCTTCTCTCTAAATTATATAACTACGGTATACGAGATGAGGCCTACCTTTGGTTTGAGTCGTACTTAGATAACCGCACACAACGGTCTTCTGTAAATGGGTCACTTTCTAAGAATTGTTCATTAAGTTGTAGTATCCCTCAAGGGACCATTTTAGGACCCTTTTCGTTCTTGCTGTATATTAATGACCTCCACACGCATTTCACATTGCAGGAGATAGTGCGGACACCATTGAATCATGGTTAAATGGCGACCTGGCAAATGTTAACAACTGGCTAATAGATCGTTTCCACTCACGTGACCAGCGGCCACATTGATTTACTGAAACAAAAGAAAGTATTTGCATAAATATGGAGTTCAATTTCCCGAGGCGGATTGTTTCGGGACACCAAAATGGCCGCCGTTTCTTTGTTTAGCTACACCAATATGGACGTCATGACGTCATGTCATGGAACAATCTGCCCTGTAAAATATCTAGCCTTGACTCTTTCAAGTTTTAAGTGCCAGCTCAAAACACATCTTTTTAAACAAGCTTTTAATTTGTAATTCTTCTACATTTTAATTCGTTAAATATTTATTGTTTTCCTTGTAATTGTTATTATTATTATTATTATTATCATTATTATTATTATTATTATTATTATCTATACATTAATTTATTTGTAATCATAACTGCTTGTAATTTTATTTATTTTTATTTATTTTATTAAATTGTAAAGCGCATTTGATCATGTTCGGCATGAAAAATGCGCTATATAAGTTTCAATTATTATTATTATTATTATTATGTAAAAACGATCTATAGGGAACAAACTGAATTTAAATACTTATACAATTAGGGATTCTCATTCTCGCGGGAGCAGAAATCTGTTTTAGCCCTTTGTCATGTAATGCAGACCCTCTACTCCACCCGTCGGCCATTGTTCTACAAATTTACACGTTTAATACCGCTGACCCTAAGTTACCGGCAGCAGTCCTATCAACATGCAGCCATCTGCGTTTTCCGGCTGTTTCATTTGAATGGAACGCGCGCATTTTATTTTTTGAGTGACAAATGAATAAACCTGGTCTACTCGTATAAATAGCAGATGCAATTATTATCCACATACACTTGTTATTGTACCAACAACGCGCTAACACGAGTGGGCCGAGTTGAGGCTGTGGAGTGTGGGCTCGTCAAAATATACGGCGAGTTCTGTAAAAGTAAGATATGTCGGATGTTCTTGCCCATCACAGGAAATAACAATAAGAGTGGAGAAAGCACCAGGAATATTTATCATGCATGACCAATGCATTTACGTGTTGAGCTTAAGTCAGTTATCGCCTCTCAACGTTGGAGTGTCAACTCTCGGCTTGTTATTCTCTCCGCGACTATAAAACGTACGGATTTCTTGCATCCTGTTATGGTAAAATAGTATACTCGCTCTCGTCTTCAATAAACACAACGGGTGGCGCCCTTCGGCTTCCTACATTGCCTCTTTGCCTCTACGCCCAAAAAGCAGTTTGAAAACAAATAATTCCGACTGGGTGTCGTCACACCTGCTGATGAGATGCGTCGTCTTCAGTCGCACGAGCAAGATTTATTGACAAGACACTGAGCGCACTATTTGTAGTGTTCAGAGGAGGACTTGATAAGCGAAGTTATAGTGACGGTTTTCTAGAGACCGAGTTATTCACGTCAGTTCGCGGCCCTTACCACCACAAACAAGTTAAAATTCAGTACGCAAAACGTAATGTATGCCTGGGAAAACGTCGTCTTCAATTTTGTGCCGTGAGTGTGCCAGCCGGCCTTTGATGGCTGCCGTGAATTTTTCATCGCAGAATTTTGAGCTTCCCAATTTTCAGTCAAAATATAGAAAAAGTAGGGTTTCTTTGCACCTATCGGAGTGGTCGGTTGTCGGAGTTTCAACAAACTTGCAGAATCGACAATCCAAAGTTTTTGTTCAGTCATCAACCTCTCGAGGCAATTCTATTTGAAGTAGTACTAAACGGCCCTGGTCAAACGTAGTCGCAATTCATCGCAAATTTGGAAATGTCAACTTGTTACCAACTTCAGTCGGTGGCCAACGGACTCGCAAATGAACTTACAAGCACTCGCAAGTTTTCACCCCCACCAGTTGCGTCGGTGGCCAAACGATGAAAAACTTGCGGCAATGTGCGTAGAAATTTGAGCTCGATCAAACTGAATGCAAGCCGCTGCAAGTGCATGCAAGTCTTGGCCAAACGGAGTCTCAAAGTATTGCAAGTTTGAGATAACTTGCTACCCCGTTTGGCAGGAGCTTAATAAGTGAAATGAATACTCGTGACTAAAAACTCAATTCTCTTACAGTGGAAGGAAAAAAAAACTATTACCAGTCTTACAAAACTGATGCGAAAGTTTCGATCTACCACGTTTTGTGAAACTCTGCGTGCCTCAACAGTGGTAGAAATACCAACGATCTAGGTTTGGTTGATTTTAGACAATAATACTGAGTATCACCAACGTATCTAAAACTTACGAGAATGTCAAGTTGTAATAACGCTATTGTTATCTAATATTACAGTATTTTCTTTTTTTCAAATCAAGATATTCATTCAAAGGCTCAGTATTAATGCTGTATTAAGGGAAATTATTGGCATAGTTTAATATTGTTAGAAATAATTCATCTGGATTTTTGGCATAACTCTTTCAGTTTGAATGAAAACGTGCTTCCAAACATTGATAACAACGAACCGCGGGTATTAAAAGGCCTTTGAAGACTATAATCAAGTCGATTGCTAGGATTAAAAAGCTTTAATAATACAACGATGAGTAGGAAAATACGGCCGGAAGTTTATAACAGATACTAACAATAGCCACCTTCAGATTTGGCAACGAGTACTTGACGAGATTGAGCACGATGACGAGTTTTCGAATGAACTGCACGTGCTTTTGACAAACACTAGTTAACAAATTCATACCATGAAATCCTTTTCATCAACTGGTAAGCAAGAAAGGAGAAGCAAGAGTTCTATTGGCGCGATTAGTTTGAAACTGGAAACACGTACTCGCCCTCAACTGATGATCTCGTACTCGTGTTAAAATCTGAAGGTCACTATTGTTACCCGGCGGGTTTGTTTATGTCGACATTAATCATAGCACTTGAGACTCTTTTTAGTAAACAAAAACTTTCCTTAGAACACTATGAGCCAGGAGAAGGTGGAAATCAGTATTGTGTCAGATTTTCACCATGCTACACGCAAAGATACATACTTAAGTCTCGCGAAGTGTTTTGTTTGCAACGCAAAGTGAAATCTAGTTCCACCCTTATCGTTACTCTTTTCAAATATTATTTGCATGGGTTGGTCTGGGTGTGTGGTCCCAAGGGATGCGAAGGCGTTACACGAAAAAAGTCTTCCGCCGACCTTATAATTAAATTTAGCTGAGCAGAACGCAATAAAACAAACGAGATCCAGAAGACGGAACCATCCTTCATATACACAAGTTTGCTTCTGGAACATTGTCATAGTCGAAAGAAACGGATCTGTAAGTGAACTAAACAAAGTTACTGGCTTCTGAATAAAGTAGGAGGCTCCTTATACCAGGCCAAACCCAAAGAGGAAAAAGAAACTTTTGTGTAAGTCAGTTTAAGTTTGGAGACATTTTGTGTTACCCATGCAGTCATGGGTTAAAATGGAAGGATAATGTGTCTTTAATAGTTACTGGTGGAGTTTGTTTTTGTGTGGAAAAAGAAAGCTTGTCGATAAATTCATTTATTTAATTTATTTATTTATTTATCCGCGTGTTACCCCAGTTAAAGATAACAAAGACAATTAAATCTACCCGCTTAGCCGAGACTGAATTTAGGATCAAGGGTCTGGCGTAGTTACTACGAATTCAAGCGGACACCACAAAAAATATCTGACATCAAAGCCCCAAAAGTTCTCTTCAGCCTTCGACAAACTGCCAGTGACAATATTAAGTAATTCAAAGATCCGCCTAATTGGGTCTAGAAATTAATTTACGAGAGGCTTAGAAAGGATGTCTCTGTGAATTATCGCGTTTCTTGGACATCACATTATCAAGATGTGAAACTGCATATCCTTCCCAAGAAGTGCTTTGTATGTTTACCGTGTCACGTAGCAAACAAACGTATTTCCACTCATTTCAATTGCCCGTGATCGAAATGTCAAACACGCGAGTTAAGCCAAAAAGTGGGTAACTGACATACTACGAACTTTATATTTACTGATAAAGGTTTGGCCTGATACTCATCACAGACGATTCAACTAACACCATAACTTGTTTTCTAAGTTTATAGACTCGCACATTACGATTTAATATTACGTAATCATGATACACAGAAAAATTAGGGCAATTTCGATTACTACTCAGCGTTCAACCATGTAAAAATACCTTCGAGTTTTATAATGAAATGACAATCATATATACCGTTACAATGACTTAAGAACTTTCCATTGTCCACAAGGACAAAAAAAATGAAAGTTAAATAACACAGCATCGAAGTGACGATCAGAAATTAAGAAGTACTCTAAGCTCTTCACATGTCGAGCACTTCTCACCTCCACAAGGAGATCTTTAGAAAGAAGCTGAGTAATTTGGATAGTTAAGTTCGCTACGTGATATCCACATTTTGTTTTAGCTACATAAGGGCTTTTTAATTACGTTATGTGTCACTAAATAAAGGACATTTATACAGCAAAATTGCCGTCGTTCATTCTTATTACTTCGTTTAGCCTGCCAAGTCCCAGTTAAAAGGCGGTAGCACTTTGAGTCAAACCCGCCTGGGGGATCATATAAGGAGCCTATATTTCCCTTTGTTTAGCACAGTCTGATCTTAAACCTTTATTCTTTTGACCTGACAGATAAAGACACCGCTCGCGGCCAAGAAACAAACAGAGTACATATCACGATGCTTCACCTGGCTCAAATCTTGCTGGCTATCCAGTTTGTTTTCATCTCTCCAGTCCACTCGAGCCAATGGCTGTAAGTATTAACTCACGCAGGTAAATTTGTGATTACAAAGAAGTACGAAAGTATTGGCCAAAAGATGTTTTTATCTGCTGTTGTTATGATTTCTGGCATCGCTTAAAAATGCGGTTCTCACGAATTTCATGGGTTGCGTGTAGGTACCTAATGAAGTAACCACAAGATGGACGCAAAATGCGCGAAAGATCCGAGTTGATCTTTGCGTGAAAGACAACACTTGGTTAAACAAATGATCTCGCTGACTACGAAGAACTTTCTATTAAAAGCGAGCTTGGAAATTCGTACTTTTTTTTCCAATACAGTGCTGCCTGATAACAAACAATTTCTAATTTTCAACTGAGCCTCTCTTTGCCAGCCTGGTCCTTCCCGCTGAGCTTCATTACGACCTGTCTCTGTGTAGCAATATAGATTAGCAGATAGCAATTTAATTGTCAGTTCTGAAATCCTTTTCTTGAAAAATAATTAAAACGTACAAGTACTATCAGTAGACGCTAGTTAATCGCATATAATCTTAATTTAGATTTGCACTTAATGTCAGTCTAACTTCAGAAAGATTGACTTGTTCTTCGGCAGTAGAACACTTCTTCCGTAAGATCCACGTTTGTGAATTAAGAATAAGTGACGGGAAACAAATATGTAAAAAGTGTTTTCCCTATGAAATTCAAGAGATCTCTCTTTTGGTAAAACGCGAGATTGCAGTGTACATATTGATAACTGCAACCGGAAAATGCAATGACAGGACAAAAATCTTGCGTTGATGGGGTTCGCATCCTCAAAAATGAGATACTTATTTATACTTATCGGCATAAAAAGCATTATTTTTTGGCCCACTTACAGTAAAATGTATAGAAAAGAAGCTTGATGCAACGAAATTCTGGTATAACGAAGTTCATTGGCCGGACCGTTGACAGTTCGATTCATTAAATCGAAGTTTCGCTGAAATCAGTACTGTTCTGAAAATGAAACCGTGATGAGAAAAAGCGGCTTTGCCCGATTGCCATATTACTAGTAACAATATCCTACGATTTATGACTGTTTCCACCGGTTACTACCCAATAGTTTTATTGCAAGCAATGATGTGTTTGGTAATAAAAGCCTTCTCTTATCGCCGAGTCAGTTGAACTGAGTGGAAATAATTAAAGTTCGCCTTCGATTTGATAGCAACGGTCTTCGCGGAACTCTGTGTCATCTCTTCCGCTTTCATCAAGTGGTCTTCCCAAAGACCTTACTTCGATGACTTTAATAATAATATTAATTATTATTATTAGTAGTATCATTATCATTATCATTATTATTATTGTTATCATAATTATTATAATTATTAGTATTATTTAATCACCTATATAGCGCTATTTACATATCCTGATGAACAGCGCTATACATTGCACACCCTAAAAATGAATAAGTCACTTTAAAACTAAGTAAATAATTTACCCCTAAAGCCTGGTTTCCATATGATCTTAACGATCTGCGATCGGTCTGCGATCGGTCTGCAACACGATCGGAGATTGGTCTGCGTCAGGTCGCAGACATATGGAAAGATTTGTCCCCGGCGTCTCCGGCGGTCTGCGGCACACAGTCTGAATGAGTCGAATCAGGTTCCACTTTCCCGACCGTTACGACGCTTCCGACTAAGACAATTAGGGGTATCCTTGTCTAAGATCGCTTCATAGATAAATGGGAACATCGGTCTGCGGTGTTTACGATTGGCTGGGGCTAGTCCGTCGCAGACAGCTTCCGATCGTGTCGCAAACCGCCGCAAACTGTTGCAGATCATATGGAAAACAGGCTTAACATTGCTGAGGACAAACTTCTAAAATTAATCTCACCTACTAACGATCACCTGCAATCATAACTAACACACACAATCATAAGTAGTGGCTAAAGAAAGAAATAAAGAAATAAATACCAACATTGTTAACTACAGATTTCTAAAAGTACAGTCACCTAAAAATCACGAAAACAATCGTCTCAAATTTAAGGCCAAAAGATAAATCTCGCATTTTTTGAAACAATTATTCCATAATAGAGGAGTCGCTACATGAAAATATCTTGCTTTAGGTGTGGAAAGCATTTCATTGGAAGGCTTACATTCGACCTAGCTTTATATGATGGTTTCTATTTCATACTAATTACGCCCCCTAAGATAACATTTACATAATCCGTGTGCTACTTTTAAAGTTAAAAGTAAAATCTTAAAATGAGTGAGCTAGTGAACTGGGAGCTAATGGAGACCATAAAGAGCTGGCATTATGTGCGATTACTTGCCGATGTCCATCGCAAGCCTTGCTGTAGCGTTCTGCACACGTTGTAGTGTAGCAATCTGTCTGTTTTAGGGCTGTCTGTGGTACAACAGTCTACCGCTTTTGTCAAAGTTATGTCCAGTTAGCATAAATGATGGACATGCTTTATTTTTTAAAAACTACAAGTGCTTGTAAGTTCGCTTCATCGATCCAATACTGGCATGAGATCGATCTGAGCAAAATCCGTAATCTACGGCCCGCGCATCTTCTTGAGGCTATGGTTACCGTAACCGAGTCGTTTTCAAAACTTAGGACAGAGCAAAACCAACACCCACACCAACATGAAAAACAGTGACACCAACAGCACCAGCAATAACAGCAGTAGCAACAACACTTCACAGCACTTTTGCATATTCAGACAGTTACTCAATTGTGGTCATGTGCAGAAACTGCATGAATGCTCCACCGAGCATACCTGATGGTTTTGCTAAATAATATTCATTCCTTTTACCGTGCCTTTGACTTTTCATGTCACATGTAACTGACATTCATTTATTACTCCAACAGATCCATAGCTCTGACCAGCTCAGCAAACACTTTTATCAGCAGAGGAAGCTGCGATGAAGTTGGTGAACAACTCAATTATAGACAAGTTCAAGTCTGCAAGAGAAACATTGACGTCATGAATAGCGTCAAATCTGGAGCTTCTATGGCTGTGGCTGAATGCCAACACCAGTTTCGCCACAGAAGATGGAACTGTACCACTGTAGAATTTGAAAGATCCCCCGTGTTTGGTAACTCTGTAAACGGAGGTAAGAAGCATTTCTGACGCTTAAACTTCACGCAGAAATTCAGAATTAACAATTGACCCCGGTGTTACGATCACTCTATCCCTGCACACTACACTGGTATTCTGGAAAGACAACAACATCTTATAACTACTTAATCAATTAGTCACTGCATGTTTTGTCTTTGCCAGGAACCAGGGAGGCAGCCTTTGTTCACTCCATCTCATCCGCCGGCGTGGCTTATGCAGTCACGCGTTCATGTACCGAAGGAAGACTGGGGCGCAAATGTGGCTGTGATAAAAAATACAAGGGAATGTCCAACGAGGGCTGGGAATGGGCAGGGTGCAGCGATGATATTGAGTTCGGCATCAGCTTTTCTCAAACGTTTGTTGACGCAAGAGAACGCGGAAGGAAAGCCGGAAACCCTTCTCGTGTTTTGATGAATCTTCACAACAACAACGCCGGAAGAATGGTGAGGAGTTTAGCAGGTCGTTCACAGCGCTCGTTGAAGCAATTGTAGCAGATTTGGTCGCACAATTCAAACAAACAACGGAAAAGTTGACCTAGTAGATCGTCCCATTTTTAATCACTATGTGGGTTAGAAATTATAATCACGGCCAAAGTTAACCTTTTCTCTTTCTGTCTGCTCGTTTGTTTATTGTTTGTCCATTTTTTGTCTATCTGTCTGACTGTCTGTTTCTTTGTTTCTAAAAACGAACAAAAATTTGTCTCTGCTACCGTTTTTGTCTTGATTGGTTACTGGGGTCTTTCAACAGAATAAGTTCAAGAAGTTCTAGGAAGATAGCTGGTTTCATTTGGATTGGCTCATTTTTGGCTGAGTAAAAATAAAATTATTTTTTTAAGTAAACTACAACATAAATGCTTTGAATATTGATGTCATTGTTAGGTGTTCGTTTCTTCCAGGCTGTGAAAAAGTACATGAAACTTCAATGTAAATGTCACGGGGTGTCAGGCTCCTGTAACGTTAAAACTTGCTGGCGGTCTTTGCCAAACTTCAGACTGGTTGGCGATCACATCAAAGAGAAATTCGACGGTGCCACGGAAGTAGAAGTCACGTTAATAGGTTCAAGAAGAGTTCTGGTTCCACGAAACGAACACTTTAAACCCCACACAATCGACGACCTTGTTTATCTTGACGGCTCGCCAGATTTCTGTAATGCTGACTCTGACACGGGATCTCTTGGAACGCAGGGAAGATTTTGTAACCGCACTTCCCAAGCCATAGATGGATGTGAACTAATGTGTTGTGGCAGAGGTTTCACCACGCGCCAGGAGTTTCGGGTCGAGCGCTGTTTGTGTAAGTTTCACTGGTGCTGTTATGTCCGATGTCAAGACTGCCGGAAGAGGGTGGAGGTCAGCGTGTGCAAGTAACACTGTCCGACGGAGAGCTTATATTTGCCTAAAAGCATACAATGTTGTTCAGTAAGTGCTTGTAATTTCATGAATTGCACTAAAATGAGGCAGAAATGTTACGATTACGGACGTTGAGACGGCTTCTACCGATGCTCAAGTTAATTTTCTATCTAAGGCAACACCCACTTAGCCCTTTCTCTTTGTGTGAGAAGTCGGTTACGATGTATGATCCAGTTTTATCAGTTTCTTTTGGGAGATGGTGACAAGCTTATAAAAATGGGACGAGAGGCCTTATATGAGGACTTGCGTGGGAACCGGCGATGTCGACATTCAACACATATTTATCTTAGCGAGTTTAATTTGAACGAATTCGAAAAAGCTACAAAACGAAGCTTTACGTTTAGGGCGGATTCTTTTAGGACTATTCCAAAATTGGACTGAGACACGGAATTCGGTTCGTTTCTTTTCTTTTTGTTTTTTGTTTGTTTGTTGTTGTTGTTTTTTGTTTGTTTCTTCGCGCGTGCTTTGCTTTTGTTTTTGTTTTCCTTTGCTACCTCGCTTTCGGAGAGTAAATGAGGCTAACATTGTTTTGATATGGTCATCAATTTTGTTTTTGAAAAATAATAAGTTCAATGTCCCCATATGACACTAAAACACGTTGGCTATCGAGAAAAAAATGTTGTGCTACAGTTAATTAGTCAGGAAAATATGACGACAATTCAGAAGGCAATTTTACTGGATAATCAGCTGGTGAAACCAGCCAGTGACTGAGCACTGCTTTGGTTGGAAAACGTAACCTCAATGACCTACGTGTTAGAATATCCAATAGTGACTACTAGCAGTCCCTCTTTCGCAGCCTTAGTCCTTCGAACGCGATGCAAAAATAAAAACAGGTGGGTGGGAAATTGGCCTTGCGAAATCCAGATTTTTCCACACTTTCAAAAATCCAGATTTTGCAAGGCCATTTTTTCGCCTGTTTTTATGTTCGGATCGCGCTCCAATGACTAAAGCGGCGAAAGAGGGACTGCTCTTAGTCTAATGGAAAACACACGTCATAAGTGGCATAGTATTTATTTTGGTATTGAGACAGGAGGCTCCTTTTAGTTATTTAGTCATTCGACATTTAATTAATATATGAAAGCTTTACAGCTCCGAAGGAATTATCCCTCTAAAAGAAAACTGAAGGTCACACGCATGTAAAAATCAGGGGTCTTTACCATTTACACCGGAGAACCCGAAAACTCAATTGGTACGCACCATCCATCTAGCATTATTATTGTTTTGTTTGTTTGTTTGTTTTTCTTTGATTGTTTTTTGAATATTTTCATCGACCAATACGTTTTGAGTGTTTTTTGTTTTTTCGATCTTCCGTTAAGATGAGCTGTGTCATTTAGTATCAAAGGATACTGAAAATTTTCATCCGGATGGTTTGTTTAAATGGTAAGCGCCCCAGATCTCCGGTCAGGTCTCAGGTTAGGCCCGTTTTTAGTTTTTATAACACAGAACTAGTAAAAACTGGTTCAGCCTGAGACCAGGGCTCAAGCTGAGATACGATATTACCTGCAACATGAAGCACGCAGCATTGTCGCCCACAGCATTCGTTCCGAATTTCAGGCTTAATTTATAAATAATGTATGAAATAACAAAATATATACCTCGTTTAAAAAGGTGTTATCATTTGCTTTTATAATGGCTTTATTACTTTGTATTCCGTAGACAGAGTAAGGTCACAGATTTTGGTGTCATGAACAACTGAGGAGTTCATAAAGCCAGAGCTTGGCCGGCTCCGTGCATTTCCGGTCAGCGCTAATGTATCCTGTGGACAACGCATGCAGAAATAATCACGAACCTCCTTATATCCTTGTTTGTTCACTCCACCGCGATGATCAAACTTACATCATAGCATTTTCCTTGCTTTTTCGCTTACTTTTGTCATCCAAAGGACACGACTGATCTCTTCTTTTGGCATCCCTAAGTCCAAATTTAACTCTCTATAATTTTTCCCTTCTAAGAGCTGCTTTCTAGCGCCGGAATATTGAACTCTACATCGAGCCACCATTATCGCTCTTAGTTGGACTTCGTATACGCCACATTGAGGTGTGTTTTGCCTTTTGGCATGGATCTGGCGCTGTTCCTGCACAGACAGCGTAGAAAAATTGGAGGAAGAATATTTTGATTGTTTTTTTTTTTTTTGGAGGGGGGG
>BLFK01001075.1:2190605-2225067 GCA_014634185.1 Astreopora myriophthalma
TCTTGGCGGAAATCAAATGGCAATGTTTCCTCAATTTTGCAAAAAAAATAACAGCAAATGAACAAACAGGCGAGCTGAGAAAAAAAAACAGCTTCAGGGATAGAACAAACGAGCTGGGAAAAAAGTCATCGTCCAAACGGCATTCAAACGCATGGTCTTCGCAATTCTAGTGCGAACCAAAGAAATGAAACAGTACGTAGGGGTAAACACCTAGCCTGGCTTTAATGGCGTCCTTAACTTTGTCTGCCAGACGTGATTCGAAAGGGGGGGGGTTAACCAAAACACTTCCAACTAAGGGGCAAATGGACCAGAATCCACCAAAGGGATACGAATTTGGCTGTGTCGATGCATCAAGGAGGAAACCAATAATAGATGATGCTCGCTCCTCTTCCTTGAATCCAAGGATATCAGCATGACTGCTTCATGAAATGATTGTGAAGTGCGGGTTAGAAATCAATTGAAGAAGTGATCCTCACACGTTCTGGACAATTTAAGCAATTGTCTCATATATAAGAAAGAAAGACATGTGAAACTGACTAGATTTTTACTTTCACGACGTTTCGCAGTCATCATAACTCTATTATCAAGTGATAAATAAATACAAGTGCTAGAGTTTAAATAGATGGAAAGCATAATTTGCATACTAGGTGTTGTAAAGAATGTTATACAAATAACTTCGCCTTGATTGAGTCACTTTGGACATTTAGAGAAGGTGACAATTCCCTAATGTACAACATTTCATAAATTAAACAGTCATATTTAGTCTTACATTTTCGTAAGACTTTAAAGTGCTGATTGATATTACAACGTGTAGTTTATCAGTTTAAATGTAGTTTTTGTGATGAAAACTATATCGGTTTTACGATGAGGCACCTACACGAACGTTGCGATGAACATAAACTTAATTCGTCTAGCATCAAGAAATATTTTACTAATAAACACGATTGTTTGCCTGATAATATCAATCAGCACTTTAAAGTCTTACGAAAATGTAAGACTAAATATGACTGTTTAATTTATGAAATGTTGTACATTAGGGAATTGTCACCTTCTCTAAATGTCCAAAGTGACTCAATCAAGGCGAAGTTATTTGTATAACATTCTTTACAACACCTAGTATGCAAATTATGCTTTCCATCTCTTTAAACTCTAGCACTTGTATTTATTTATCACTTGATAATGGAGTTAAGATGACTTCGAAACGTCGAGAAAGTAAAAATCTAGTCAGTTTCATATGTCTTTCTTTCTTAGTTATAACCTTTTGTAAACAACTGTCTCATATATGCACTTGAAAAAATTCAAGTGACTCCAACGGGATACGAACCCACGGCCTCTGCGATGCCGGTGCAGTGCTCTTACCAACTGAGCTATGAAGCCACACGGTTGAGAGCAGGTGAATTTTTTGGGCTCATGCGTGTTTTCCCATGAAAGGAATGATGAATGAAATGATTGTGAAGTGGGGGTTAGAAATAAATCCTCATAGTTTCTGGACAATTTACCAGTTTCCGCGGAATCGCTAGATTCTCCAGCAATCATGCAAAACTTCACAGCTTTTCTGTATAGAATTAAGTTAAAACCGACACTGCTATAACAACGTGCTTCAACAACAGCAACAACAACAGCACAAAAGTTTTTGCACACGCTTTATAAAGCTACTCAGTCTTTCCCAGAAAGATATAAATCAATCAGTTATTGCACAATACACACTACAGTGCGCTTGATAGATTCCGCGCCTTGGTAGTTACACCATAAAAAAAGCCCATATAGATCTATTTAGCCCTGTACGCAAATTGCCTGATACAGATCATGTGACAGTCTCAGAGGAACTGTCTCGTTATCGTTTCTCTTTTCCCTTCCTGCCAGACTGCAAAGGGTAATCTTTGCAGGAAAAAAAATTCCCCAGAGCAAAGTCACATAGTCTGTATTGGGTAAACAAACAGCGGAGCTTCGGAGGTCTATTATAGGCTTTATTAACTACAAATGACTTGCATACGTCCGCGACAAAAACACGCCACTCCCGTTGAGCAAAGGTTTTAATATTATCCTCCAACCATTCACCGATCTTGAGTTCATATCGCAATCGATCGTTAGTGATCCTGACATTTTCATGAAGAAAAGAGAAAAACACTGAACTGCAGACGATTGACAGAGCGAGTAACTTAGATCGAAAGCAACTTCAGAAGCTTATTTCCACATGTACCAAAAGAGCAAGTAGTACGATGAGCACAAAAACACCATGTAGGAACGGGCCGAGGGGAGATAAGCTTAAGCACAAGCTATGGACAAGAAAAAGGAACTTTTCCCTTCCCTGTGCTTGTGTTCATCTCGAGCTTATCTCACGCTTATGCTTATTTCACTTGTGGGAAGGGGAGTGAAATAAGCATAAGCAGTGGCGTCAAAATTTATTTAATAGTGGCCCGTATATCTGCCGTATGCTTGTGCTTATCACACAAGTGAAATTAGGCTGATGTGTTTTCACAAAATTTTCTCGACTGCATTTGGGCCCATATTGTTTCAACAGCATGAACACCAGGCTTTTACTAGTTACGGAAATTTGAAGTGTACACTCGACAGAAACTTGGCTTTATGATTTCCTGAGTTAAATTCTCATCATTGTTAGACTTAATAGTATCTTTTCAAACGCTGCAGATAATACGCAATCCAGTTAAGACCACTCCAGCAGATGTTACTTTTACAAGCAATTTACCGAATTTACCCGATTAATAGCCGCGGCGGTGGGGCGGCGCTTAATGAGCAAATACGCTAAAACCAGCAAAATTGAGCATTCTAATTATCGGACGTTCAAATCAGGAGTAGTTTTATTTATATACAAAAACTACAGAAAACAAGATAAAGGAAAACTGAAGAACAACTCTTAGCTACTCTTTACCTAAAAAGCTAACAGTTTTTTTTGTAATGACTGATCTTTACGCTAAATTCCCAGTGATGTTTTGTTAGCAGACGAAGCCGCTATCAAAAACTTGTTAAACTCCATATACTGTATATTCTTTAGTGTGCAAAGGTATAAACAAATGCCTGTGTGGTATACTTAATGTGACTGCTGAGAAGTAATGCTGTGTTTTAACTAGCATATGCTTTAAAGCCATGACATAAAACATACATTTGCAAATGCACTTATAACATATAGCTGTTATTTAGGTAATGCTTGACAGAGAGGATTATTTAAAGGCTCAATGATTTTTTCGGTGATTTTGCCTGTAATACCTAGTAGAAAGAAGATTTTGCATCACGTTTACGTCAGACAATAAAAGCCAGATTCCTGTTTAAAATGATTTCCAATGTTTGGAATCAACGAGAACTGTGTTGTTCACATGCACATACGAACAGTAACCACAGAAAAGTAAATACAAAATGAGGGAAAATGTGGTGACGTATATTGCTTTGAGCCGTCCGCCGTTTGCTATAACCCAGCTGCCAAATCTCTCTCTTCTTAAAGCAAACTTAACAGATGCAGTACACTGTTTTTGAAACATTCTAATAACGTGTAAATGTGGTTAGTAGTACTTTTGGAATGCTCATAGAACAGAATTGGCTTAAAACATGTGCTTATTAATCCAGGAAACGAATTCGGTCAGACGCACGTACACGCCATACTTGTTTCTTAATCCACATCCTCGGCTGCTCCCCCAGCTCACCACACCGGCCAACGCCCATCTCTTGGTCGAGGGATTTACGATAGCAAATCCTCCCCCAGAATCCCCCTGACAGGAATCCTTGCCACCCACAGACTCCCCTGCACACATCATTTTTGATGTCACCTTGTATCCTTCGTCCTCGAAAGCCTTCTGGCAAATCTCGTTGGTAGTTATAGGAATGCAGATTTCTTTCAAGGTGTCAGCAAACTCGCCAAATGATGTCCGGCTAACCTTATATCCCCAGCCCACCACTCGGCCAAACTTTCCAGGGGACATAAGGTCGTTTTGCCTTTGGAATCAATAAAACAAAGATGTCAGACGTAAAACATGACAAGTTGGAAAGAACAGACTACAGAAGAAAACAAGGAAATTCACTTGACTTACTCTGGTCTTTCCGGCAGACAAATAGGCTTGACGTAGTGCGTTATTCTGAGGTCACGGTCAAGCTTTAAAATAGCTAAGTCGGACTCAAACAAAGTGTAATCAAAATCTTTGTGGCTTATAATTTGAGCCACTCCTCTCCTCTGCACATGACTGGCGTTCATTTTGCTGATCCGGTAAAGACCTGCGAAGATCTGCAGAGAATGAAGGCTTACAATTTCATCTGTATCTTTCCCTTTCACGCAATGGGCCGCTGAAGTGGAATACAAAGCAATAGAATGAGTCAAAGATTGTGACCATTCGAGCCGTTTTATTTACCACCGACTGGAAAACACTGACGTTTATAATACCGGACTAAAATGTTTGTCGACCCCCGGCCCGGTTGCAAATTATTTCATTTCCTATCTGACAATCAATCAATCGATCAATCAATCAATCAATCAATCAATCCGACAGTGGCTGTCCTATCTTTTAAGCCCATTATGGCTATTTGGGCAGCATCAACTCTTCTTTGTATTTTGTCAATTACTTAATAAGTTGTAAATTTACAAGGAGCAGAAATAGTACAAATAAAGTTTTGTTGTTTTTGTTGCTGTTGTTGTTTTCAATCAGCTGAAATCATTTTTAGCTGACTACCGTTCGACACTACACCCAACAACGTCACAGGCCTCTAATACCCTAGTAAATAAACCCTTTCCGTAAAACTTTGAAGGGATTCTTACCGATGATGACCAACTTCTCTCTCGCTCAAGCACGAAAGCTCGCCACTGCTCAATTGGTTTAAAAGCTCAACAAGTGTTCAGGGGGATCGACCCAACATTCATACTAACTCGAGCCACTGTGCTACCCAATAAAATGTTACTGAGTCAAATAAGGTTGGCTGAAAAGTCGAAAACAACCGAAAGAGGTAGTGACAAAGTCTTGTTAACAACTGGTTAATTTGCCAAGTACTCGGCCCTTAATAAAACAAACCGTTAATGACGCGGCTGGAGTTTGGTTTCGCTTCTAGCATGATGACAGCTGACAGATGTTGTACCACTGACCTATGCAGCCTGTCTCTAAAGGTACATTAGCGTCACCTCTCGTCGTTGAAACCAGTCTCGTTTCAGGCTGTTGTCAACTGAGCGGTTTATTTAGGCTGCGTTACGTCAGTTTAATTTCAGTATAATGAAGTAACTGACCTGTTAGAACCCATTGTTCGTTCAGAAGACTCCCGCCACACGCGACATTACCATCCTTCATGATCAACACATGCCATGGATAGGCCCCTTTAGACGCATGTTGACCTCCAACCACCCTCTTTCGACAAACATCTCGGCTGTAATTGAACTTGCCCATGTCCCCACAGGCTATAGACAGGAAAAGAATTAATAACCCTTATTTTTGCAATTACAAGCTAGCTGCGAACGAGGCTAAAGGGTTGAGTCAAAACTCCTAACTTTTAAATAAACACTTGGGGCGTTACTTAAGATCTCGGTTTTGATCGACCCCCTGGCGTTTATTTTTGATAGAGTCTATGAGTACAACTAGTTTTTTAAACAGCGCCACTAGGACGTGTGACTATGCTGCTTTGGTGATCGCAGTAAATTTCCCAAGGAACACAGGTGCCAGGAACGCCGCTATATCATATCAACAATCATACCATAATGGTAAGACAAGTGGTCATTCACACTGCATTTCTCAATGCGATCGGAAACATAAGATTTAAACCAGCTTAAACTAGTTAAGCTGGTAACTGTTTTCTCAAAAAATCAGAGCTGCAAAAACGTTATCAGCTTGCTTTATTGCTAACGCGTTGCTTGACCATATTAACTACAGCAGGTACATGAACTGATAGCCTGTGTCCGGCGAGCCAATGCAAATGCTGGAAATTTGATATCCGTAGTTCAGTTTTTGATAACTGTTGAGTTTTAACAAAGTGTCCCAAATTATCTATGGGCTCGACAATGTAATGTGGTTCAACCTAATAATGCAAGTTGTTCATTATGGTCGTCCTGTAATGTACTCGAGAGAAAGATGACGTGCTAGTTGCTTGGCAACGGGTGGAGGGACAGCTGAAAAGGAGATCAGAGTCCCAGGCTGGCATCGAACCAAGGACCTTCGTAACACCGTTCGGATGCTCCAACCAATGAGCTGTAAGTTTCTCGTGGTCTAAAATGTTGTTTCTGACCAGGATAAACTTCAAGCTATGCGTAATTTTCTTTCTATTAGTCATAGACTATTTTGCAAAACTTCAACTCAGAAAAAATACGAGAAATGACATCATCGATAGCCTGACTTTTGAGCCCGCTTAGCAGGAGATAGCATCAGGAGATCAATCACCAGTGGTTGGAGTAAAAACAATTGGTCTACTCGGGCGTAGAAATCTGCTTTTACCCAATGTCATTGCTCCCTCGGGGTTCTTACCCAGACAAAACCCGAGGACGCAACAAGGAAGTCCCCGCGTATAAAGAAGTAAGTTAAAAAGAAGTATTGGTACAACGCGAATGGTAATTTTGTCAGCAAATTGGGTAATGGATCTTTCGACGATTGTAAATGTTTGGTAACTTTGAGGTTCAATGCTTCTGCAGATTTACAACAGATTCTTATAAAACTTTGTAATTACACTAAACTCGGTATGATGAACTGATCTATAGCCTGCTTGCAGACGTCTCCCATTTCCTTTATGGCAAGCGAAAAAGGGACGTCTGAGTAACGGCATCGCTAATCGTGTTGCAGTTTCCCAGAATCTTGGGAAAGAACTGTGATTGGCTGCCTAACGGTAGGCCTTGTTCGATTGACTTCTGATTGGTTGCCATAATCCCATTGCATTCTTTGGATGCTCTCGATAGCAGGATGAACGGAATAAACACAAGTACGGTTTACTCGGAATACACAGAATACGCGTTCTCAAATGAACGTTCCGTTCCGGAAACGGAATATGTCCCAAAAAACAGCGTAAATCGATCATTCCGTCTGTAAACGATTTCTGTAAACGATTTCTTTGAATGCTACAGAAGCGATGTGGACCTGGCACCAATTTGAATTGTTAAAACTCAAAGACGAAATTCTCCAACATTACAGTTGCAAAGCTTTCAAAGCAAGACATTTCAAGATAAAAGCACTTGGAATTGACACTGCAGTACAATTGGTTTCTCCTGAGAAGCGAATCAGTTTCTTCTTCACTGAACGATCACGACTCGCTGCATTTCCTCACGAATATACTATTTTCCATCGCATGCATCCTTAAGCAATTTTCTTCCTGCTCTGAAAAAGCGAAGATACCTTAAACATTTTGCAAATATGCTAACCGGCGCGAAAGTCCGCCATTTACTCGGCAGTGGCTTTTATTTGATAGTTTATGCGAAATTAAAGATCCTGCGAACGAGGGTGCAACACACGATTAGCGATGCCGTTAAGCATACGACCCCTCTCTGCGTGCAACAAAGGAAACAAGAGACGTCTGTACTCAGGAAAATAAAGGTGAAGGTATTTTTTTGTTTGTTTGTTTTTATTTTTGCTGTTTGTTTGTTTGTTTGTTTGTTTATTGTATTTTTTTTTTCTTGTTTGTTTATTGCTCAAGTGAAAAATACGAAAATTAAGAATTTTTCTTGACATCTTCGAATTGGTCCACCCAAGGAGGCCGCAGTCACAAAATTTGAAATTCAAAGGTCAGTACTTTGCATAACAGTGATTTCTTTGAGTTCAAAAGATATTCAGAAGAACTGGATATAATTTTTCGATACAGAACGTGATTTGTTAAACGCAAATCAGCAACAGGGTCGACAGACTTGATCCAACAACCATACGCAAACAGACAAGAATCTCAGCATTTTATCGGTAACGCTTACATGCTTCGGGGACGCATTTTATCACTTTCCGCCCATTTGTGTGTTAAAAATTCAGCGTTACATAGAAAAGGCCTTGATTACAATATGACAAGCTGACAAAGATTTCAAATGCTAAAGCTCATAAGAGAAGCTCACAAGTATAATTAATTACCGTGGGACGCTACACTGAAAATTGCCACTACTACGGTTCATAAATAAATGTACCAGGTCCTGATGATAGGCGAATGCCGTTTCTGGATAATTTGCTGTTTTCTAAGCGCGGGTTCACTTGCCGAAATGAAAATCTGTAGGAGGCCAATTTTGTCACAAGTTTTGGTCGAGACAAACTAATTTAAACTAAAAAACACCCACTGAGTACAAAGCTCAACCAGGTAGAAAGAACCACGCCAATGTACAACCCATAACTAATCAAACGATGTTGTGAATACAATTCCCGATAGTCATCGTTGCCCCAGTTGTTCGAAGGATGCAGTGGTGCAGTGGAGAGTTATCCCCGGCATCCATCACTATCCACTGGATAACTCAATTGGTTTTCCCTGCGCTTATCCACTGGAAAGTCAATTATCCAGTGGATAATTTTGTCTACCTTTTAAATAACCGAAGCCTGGGGCTGAGCCCGTATAGCGACAGTTCAAAGATCTTGGACCCCATTTTGTGACTTCATAGCCCAGATCAGGAGACATACAAAAACCAGGAGCCCATCACCCAGAGCGGACAACTCCCACACTAGGGCTATGTCATGGCATTTTTACATAACGAGCTATTCTTAGACATGTTTTTTTCCCGCGAAAACTTCAGTTCCAGTCTGCACGCGTCCAAACAGTTATGATTGGCCAGCAGGGCTCCTGTAGGACACTGAAATCGCGGGAAGATCTAAAAATAGCTTAGTCTGTGAAAACGCCGTGACACAAGTATATTGAAGTTGTACTCTCCGGGTTATGGGTTCCTGTAAAAACTAAATTTAAGACTGAATAGATTGTGCCAAGGACAGCATGAGTGATATACCATAGGATCTTGGTAATGTTTACTTACTTGCAACACATTTGGGCTGTTCTCCAGACCATTTACCATCGGCTTGGCAGTATCGTTGTCTTTGGCCTTGAAGCTCATAAAACCTATTGCAGGAGAACGTAACCACTTTCTTGTATGTGAATCCATTTTCAGTGATGTTACCACGGCGTGGCCTTCCCGGATGCCCACAATTTACCGCTATTGGAAAAGAAACGACAGGGATAAGGTATTCATGAAACTAAAGCGAGTGTATCCAGACAACACTAGCAAAGGATAAAGGAAACCCACATTAGTGAAGGTGTTTTGTTCTCGTTACTGATTGTTTCATCCTTGCATGTTCGCAAAAATAACACGAAGTCATGTTAAGTCTAAACCGCGAAATTAAAACGGCAGTAGATTTGCTTAATTGAGGCATCAATCTGCTCACAAGATGGATCAGTATGGCGAAAGATAGTCATCTGCATGCCGTCATTACCAGGTGTGATTCACTTGATAACATCGGTTTTAAACATTTCCAATACATGGAACTCTCTCAAGGTCTCGTGTCAACCGCGATTTGATTCCATTCCAGATAACAATAAAGAAAACAATGGAACCAGTGCATGGGACCAGAGGGCCAGTAGAAATGGCAAGCTCATGAAAGCGGCTAACGATTGACTATTCAGGCACTCAGCGGCTAGAAGCACAGCACCTTCACCCCTGGGAATATTAGAATTGATCCACGTCGAACTGCCACCTTCCGACATGAATTCACCTTGTTGTTCAATCCCAGTTCAGCAGGAAATAATAAACCTGACAAAATTATCAGGTGATGATATAAAAAGCATGTTGAGAAGGTTTCTTGGGAAGTTGTGTATATTTGTTTTCCTAGGTTGCTTTTACAACGGCTCAACAGCACGGAATCGTAGTCTAACACATATTTGCCCGCCTAAAGACCTAACAAGTGCATAGATTAGTACAAAGGGTGATAATCAGTTGAAGCTGATTTTGCATCTGCTGTATGGATACATTTTTCAGCCACTTCAGTTAAAAACAGTTAAAAACTCCTTATTCTAAAATGGCCACCATTTTATCTTTCTCTTGTTCTTACTCAAATTAGCCGTTGATGCCTATTTCTTAAGTTCAATATTCAAAAAAAATTATACCTTGAACGAGGCATCAAGGGCTAATTTTAATAAAGACAAAAGAATGATAAAATGGTGGCCATTTTGGAATACGGTGTATGTTGCCAAGTGTTTTCATATACAATAGTTGTTTTTTTAATTCTCCAGAACTCCATGATATGGGTCGCCATACAACCCAAAGGGCGTTATGTTTGGAAGATATATTCATTTTATTCATTTACTGAGACGAAAACTCACAATCCAATTTGCTACAATTGTGAGAATGCCAATATTTGACATTTCAGTCTTACTACTATGCAGGAGGTTTGTCAGCTGCCCCTAGTTTCATTACTTAGCTCCCAAGAGTCTCCCGTACCTCAATTGTGGAGCATCAGTTCAAGTCATCGGATGGTCATAGGTGGGTTCAACTCCTGGACCGGGTTGTTCGAAGCAGGGTTAGTGCTAACCATTGGTTAAGTCTGGTTAAATCCTATTGGTTGTCATAGTATTTAACCCGGATTAGTGCTAACCTTGCTTCGAACAACTCGGCTCTGGTGGAGAATTCGGGGGTTTTTCCGTGTCATTGCTGCTCAAGTCACCATTTCAAAATTTTATTTGGTCCGGGCCCCTTTTTTTCTGACCTGGCATTCCCATAAAAAATGAACTGTTCTATTCATTGTAGTACATACGTTTGCATGCTGCTGGAGTACCGTCCCAGCTTCCTGTGTTTAGGCATTCTCTCACAGCCGACCCCGTCAGTAGGTAGCCCTCGTCGCAGCCAAACTCTACAGTGTCTTTGAATGTAAAACTGTTCCCTGTCATGTTTCCGTGATCTGGAGCAGTTAGAACTGGACACTGTATCCCTGGATAGTAGGAGGTACAACATTTGCCAGGTTTGTCTTTTAATCAGCTCTACGGAAACGCATTTCAACTCGACGACTGATGAGGTGTGTTACCCTCATAACCAACATGTCACGGAATTTTCTCTTTTCATTAGGCTTGGTTTGTTTCGTTCTTTTTGTCTTAGTATTTTGTTAGGGTTTAGTGTTAACTACCTACTGTGTTAATAAATTGCCAAAACCTGTATTATGTAATAAGTCGTATTGTAACCTTCTTGTTCATTTAGTGTTAATTAAGCAGAGCATTGTAAATGTAGGACTGTTAAGTATGTACGTTAAGTGTTAATTGGGAAATTATTATGCGAATACAAGTATCGTCGTGTGAAAGGTTACGTCGTTGAGGGACAGACTAGTGCACCGTTGATGGAGAGTTAGTAGTTGGTTATCGAAAAGAAAGTGAGTAGGTTGGAGGCCTGCGGGCAAGCTGTATAACTTCGCCAAACCCCTTTGTCGACGGCAAGCGAACGAGCGAGGAATTGCAATTTAAAGAAAAGAGCGTAGAAAGCTGAGACAGAACTCAACGTCATGAGAAGGAGAAGAAGAACAGGCGAGTAACAGAACAGGTGGTGATTAAAAGGAGTGACGGAACAGGCGGTGGTACAGGTTTCACGGTTGTTTCGGGTTGTTGGAGTTGATTAAAGAAGAAAGTGAAGAACTTTAGTAGATTTTTATTATTGTTTTCATTTCTTTCGTTGATTCATTCATCACGGGAACATTTGAACCCACAAATGACCAGGTCCCAACATCAGTGGCTTCATAGCTCAGTTGCTTAGAGCGTCGCACCGGCATCGTCAGGTTACGGGTTCAAACCCCGTTGAAGTCCTGAATTTTTTCAGGCCTCTCTACGCCATTGCTAAATTGCGCTCAAAACTGCGAGGGTAGTAAACCTCTTTCATAATGGCGGCCAAACAAAATATTCTTTTGTTTTTATGCTAATGAGCCCTTCTTGCCTCGCTAGGATGTGCAAAATTCAAAAGAATGTTTGTTCTAAAATGAGGCCAGTAGGTCTAATTTACATATATACAAAAGAATAACAAATTGCTCGCCCATTTATGAAAGTGGTCTATAGCTTCATTAAAAGAACTGTTTATAACTGCAGGCCATCATCTAGTGTAAATAGTATATTAGTTCAAGTGTATTCCTTTAAGTTTGAAATTTTTTCATTAGATTAAGATTATTCCTACATTTATTTCCAATGGATTAGTTCTTTTAGGTAAAAAAAATTGTTATTTGTATGTTTGTTTTCTTGTAATTAAAATTATTAGTTATCTTTCTAAGAAGTTTACGGTGGTTAGTTGTGCGATTGTGGGAAGGGGTGTGCCTGTGTTGGGTTTGCTTTGTTTTGTTTCTTTTTTCCACCCCGCGCCGTCGGGCGCCGTCGGGACTCATGTTACACAACATCCCAATACACACCATGCGTGTCATAGAATGCTCTAAATCCCTTGTAGTTTCCCGAGTCGTCTGACACGAACTCGATGTGCATGTAGTTTCCAGAGGAGGTAATATTCCGAGGACGTGTGTTGCCACACAAGGGATTATGGGCTCTGTTTTTTCCAGCTGTCACTTTCACGTAATCGTATGGACATATGACGTCAGGGTGATCTTCAACTTCAAACTGAATAGAGAGTAAGTAAACGAGATATGGATTATCAACAAGAAGAAATCGAAACAGCTTCTATAACCTATACTGGGGGATAAAATGAATCATCGCATCCATATTACTTCAATGCTTCAAATGCATAAGGTGTGCACAATATTTTCACCACTTTTTGACGCTCAGGCCTAGAAAACATTCTGCTAAATATTTATTTTGATCGTCGGGTTCTGTGTTATAATGGAATGCCAGTTCAATACATAACTTTTTGACGGCCAGTGAGAAATCTTTTTTGGTGTGATTAATAAAAGAAAAGTGGAGTATTCAGTCGGTTTCCATAACATTTGTGTTGTCTTTGTTTTAAACTGAAAACAAGCAGTATTCTCAGGTGCGCCTCCGTCAATCAAGCTGGCATAAGCACGTGCTGGAGATCACGCCAGTTTTTAGTCATGCACTGATCGCGTGCTGTTGTATCCAGCGAGGGCAATAATTGCGGAATTGTATCTCAGAATTGATCAGAGGCACGTGACCAAGAATCAGCCAATCACAGTGTTCGTTTTGCAGAGTGAAAGAAAGATATATAACAATTATGTCACTCATTAACCTACAAGAAGACTCTACATATGCTCTAAATAATGAGCCAAACCTCCTGAAACGTCAAGGTGATACTATATCCTTTATCCACTTTGATTGTCCAGTCACAGTTAGCGTTGTTTGGGTAGCGGCTTGGGTATTCTGGCGATGTTATCTGCCCTCTTCTAGCGTTGAGCTGCTGGTTATCGCACACAACTGAAAAATGAACAAGCCAACCGGTACAGCATCTGATAACCAGAGCATCCCATCAATTCAAGTACAATCGGGACTTATTCAACCCGAATACTCTACTGAAATATTAGGACATATATCGCAAGGAATAATTTATTGAAAAAAATACCATTATAGAGGAAAAAATAGTGTTTGTTGTTTAACGAGGATAGGAGTCAAACACATGATGGATGGTCTGCCAATTGACTACTGTAACCTCATGGCCAGCTAATTCAAATTTTTCGGGCTCGTACTGATACGCGTGAACTTGACCTGGACTCTCCTCACGGGGCGGGAAGCTGTTGTGTGGCCTTGTTCATCCCCGTCGGCGGGCGATTTTCCTAGGAACAGTCTTGGGCCGGCAGGAACATCGGTGCAACATCCACTTCCCGTTAAGGTCAAACATTTCCGGCCGGCGTTAACAAGTCACCGTACAGTTGTTCTCTGTTTTCCTCCAAACGTGTTGAGTCCACGTATCTGCTGTGAGATCTTCATGTAGGTGTTCCGCTGGTTCCTAGTTATTTTAGCCTGGGAGTAAATTTATCACTAAATCAAGCATTCCGCTTTGTCCCTTTGAAATCTTTGGGCTTGTGAGTTTGGACGGTATTTTGTACGTTTGCATACACCATTAAACCATGATTCGTAATAGCCTGGCGGCTAACACGCTTTGGCATGTTTTCTCAAAGTCAGTGGATTTGAAAGACTTATCCTTTTGTACGTATGTTTGACTGAAACCGCGTCTAAATTGCATACTTACTCAACTAGAACTAAAATAATGTTTCCTCGCAGGTAAGCTGCCACCGGCACGTGCATGTTTATTCTTTGTTCTTGGGTTTTTTTGCCTTACGACTTTTTGGAAAATGTTACCTTTTACTTTTCCCTCTCTTTCACAAAAAGCAAATACTGATAGTTGGAGCGAGCCCGAAGGCGGACAAATTTCACAATATTAGGAGTAACTGGACAAAAAAATGTTTTCAGCTTGCACTTTACAATCCTTCTTTCCTTTGCCACCGTATACGCCTTGCGATATTACCGATCCTGTAGTATGCAGCATCGTACTATTGCATGTCTTTCGCGACAAGTACTTTCAGAGCCTAGTTTGTAAATGCACGGCATAACAATTTGCAAGACCGGGGTGGTAACCTGTAATTGGCCGTCAACGAAACGGAATGCATACTAATCGTCTCGTCACCCGACTGTTTTTTTTTTTTGTTTTGCTTGTTTGTGTGTTTGTTTTCCCTGTCGTTGTTGTTGCTGTAGCTGATAAACTTGAGATTCCTAACACTGCTATACTTTATTTGGTAATTTCGAACTAGTCTCACGACTGTGGCTTGAGGAGCCGTTGAGGATAGTTAAGTGCCACAGATAAGATGGTTCGACCAGAAATAAAAAAATTAATGACATCGATGAGCGAAAATAGAACGGTGATAGATATACGACAAAGTACACGAACTTACAAATGTTTCCTCTGTACAGCAAAGTAAATCCTAGCTTGGGCTGACAAATCAATATTCCGCTCTGATAAACTTGACATTCACATTCACATTGAACTAAGTAAGCAGGTAAAGGCGTGAAACCCTTAAATACCTGCGAGACGTGAAAAACTAAACGCATCACCGGGATAGCAATGCTAATTGCACGTTTGAATCCTACAGTTGTTGCTGCTGTTGTTTCTGTTGTTGTTGTTGTTTTGTTTGTTTGTTTGTTTTGCTTTGCTTTTTTCCCTCGGTGAATGAAGTTGCTTGTCGCAGGATATTTGTTTTGTTTTTAGCAAAGCAGATACTTAAAGAGAATTAAACGTAATGATACGACAACTTTTTAATTTCTGTAAAGTGTATATGAAATAATTCACATGTTAACTGCGGTTGTAGATTAAAGTGAAGAATGATCATCGCAGTTAATTTTCCAATTCAAGCAATTAGAAAGGAGAAGCCTGAAAAATTCAGGGCTTCAACGGGATTCGAACCCGTGACCTCCGGTATCGCGGAGGTCACGGGTTCGAATCCCGTTGAAGCCCTGAATTTTTCAGGCTTCTCCCTTCCAATTGCTTGAATTGGAAAATTAACTGCGATGATCATTCTTCACTTTCATTTTTAATTTCTCTTAGCAGACAGAAAACTGAGACATCCAATACGCAATGATAAAGGTTTTTATCAGAGATCGTTACATTATTATGCTTGTACGGTATCTTCGACGCATTTTCTTTGTTTCTACAACGAAACTGAGCTCGCAACAGATTTAATTTTTTGAAAAATTTGAGTGCCAACCAACGGAGAACCCCAGCAACCGGCGGCCATATTGGATTTTTTTGTCAGCCTACTTCTAATTCCTTCCCGGACACTTTTAAACAACCATTGATAAAAATGTCGAACCGGGAAAAAGAGAGCAGCGCTTTGTAGAGGACGTCCTTGGTAGCCGAGTCTATATATAAGGACGTATATGTACGTCCTTGGCATTCAAGGGGTTTTAAGGTGGCTCTGAATCTGCTCCACGGAATTTTGTTAAACGTTGGAAGAGAGTTTTAACTTGGCCAGCCCATCACTTTCCAGCAATAAAGAATTGGGGTCGCTGCGTTCGTTTTCTGAGATATTAGCAACCGTAAAGCCAAAATATGAGGTGTTTTTGCAGGGCTAGTTCCGGTTTCCACGGTAACTTATTAAGTCACAACAATGACAGCATCTTGTTTAGCAGTAATATTTGTTTCATTTGGTACGACAACATTGCTAATCATTGATACGGTGTTGTAGTGTCAATCCTCTTAACAAGAAAGTCTCTTGAAAGTACTGAGACTTGTTTGAGCCACCTTACAAGTACTTCAAATCCCAAAATACTTTCTTTCCCAAGAGTTAAATTTCAAGACCACAGAGAACACACATTCAGTTTGGCTTTTCTCCTAGGGATTTCATTTTTATGAGGCCGCACAAGTTAACTTGCCAAAATCAGCAGTGATTTGGTTTGTGGCCGAGCTAGCGAGACATGGGTCTGTTCCTTAGATAACGTCATAAACTCGTTTGAATTCCTGTTTTGAAAGAATTTTTGCATTGCAAAGTCGTTTTTGACATCATTTCAAGAATACAGCGTGTCTCTCACTAGCTCGCTGGTTGATGAAATGACTTCTAGTTTTGCTTAAGGCAAAACATGTTTTATGGTCTTAAAATTTAACGTAATATTACTAGGTTAGGTGCACTTTAAATTATGGATTTCATGTTTATTGCACAAAAGACCGCCGCCTATACAAGATGCCGCTGCTAACTACCCGGACCCACCAATAGGTCACGTGACCGGAAGTATATGTCACAATGGAAAGCTTTAAGCACAGGCGTTTCTGAATGACGAATGGCAGCCAGAAGTGAATTGTTTCAAAATTATTTATTATTCTATTTATTTTATTTTATTTCTTTATTTTATTTCTTTTTTTTTTTTTAACAGAAAGGCAAGGTAACGAATCCTGCAATCTGATTGGTTCGTAGCGCGGTCCGGATTTTCCTATCTCTGCCCAAGGGTACGGTAATGCTCTAGTGAGTTTTGGTGCTGCAGTCCATTTTTGAGTTTTTTTGACACCGAGTTCAATTACGAGCAAACTCTAGTTTCCAAACAGATTTTCATTAGACAAGAAAATTGAAAACAGTGTTCAAATAAAAAAAAATCATTGAGACGTTTATTCGCTATAAAGCGCGATGTAAGTGTGCAAAAAGGTCAACAGTTATAAAAGTGATTTCGGAGGGATAAATAAATAAGTTATTTACCGGCTTATGGTCGGTCCGTATAGCGAAAACTTTCCAAGACCTCGGTCGCAGTTTTTCTATATATAAGTGGACTTCCCAGCTAGCAAATACTATATATTTGCGTATGCTCCTTCCAACGTACTTTGACTAATTTATGAAATCTATGGTATCTTCCAGTTGTAAATCAGTTTTACTCGAAGATTGGGTAAATGTAAGGAAAATCTTGAGCAGTGACTCCGCAAAAAGCTGGGATGATCTGTTTGTAACGCAAGATGTTGGGAAAAGAGCATTAAAATTAAAAACCTGAAAACAATGCGACGAAATTAAAAGCAAATAAAAAAGCTAGCCCCGTAGGAGAGGGAACAAAGGCACTCACTGTGGCAAGACTTCATATCTGGTTGCATTCTGTAACCTGGTCGACATGAACAATAATGCCCGCCGATATAGTTATGGCAATAATGATCACAGTCACCATTGTTGTCTTTGCACTCATTCTCATCTGCAAAAGGAAACGTGTTTGAGTATATAACCAGCAGAGGCAGTGCTTAAAACGCACACGTCTTAGCAAAGGATGAATAAATGGCACATTAGGCATAATCACGATTCTAAGGTTTTGTCGGGTATTTACAAACAGCTGCAAAATTCTAGACGAGAACATCTAATTAAAAAATAAATAAATAAATAAAATCATTGCTTAAAACCGTTCAGTGAGGCATAACGCACACTCCGTCGCCACTTCCCAAATTCAAAGTTGTTCGTCCAAGGTTTAGGCACGATCTGAATTGATAGCAACTTTGAAAAGAGAGGGAGGGTGGAAAGCGGAAGATCATGGAGCGAACCAATGACCTACTTAGTGAATAAGTGCGAAAGAGACTGTGCGCGCTTGCCTGATTGACTGACTGGCTAAGCGACCGACGCACCCACTGACTGGCTGACTGATAAAGCAAATTGAGCTTACCAACAGCTATGTAATGCGCTCTAAATCCAGTATAGTGTTCCTCGTTGGAGTAATCTGAGTGAAATGTGAGGGTGCATTGATTCGTTGGTGATACGGAGTATTCCTGAGGGACTTTGCTATGAGGCGTCTTTTTCGACTTAGAGCCACAGAATTTTCCCAAGGTGCTGTTTCCAGAGCGCAAAGAGATCCAGTCATAATCGCACCTGAAGAAAAACTCCAAGTCAAAAGCTGTGAAGTGTATTTTAATCCGGTGGCCTTCAGGAACTGTTATGTTCCACACGCAGTGCAAGTTATCCGGGTACACATCGGGAAAGTTTGGAGACTGAATTATTCCGAAGAGGCCTTGACGATGTCCTCCGCAGCTGATCAAGTCTAAAATGAAGGGATTTAAGAATAATTCAGCAATAGCAAGGCTTTGAACGATCGGCAAATTAAAATTCTTGAAATTGTTTAGTGAATGCAGGAGTCCATAAGGGCGAGCGTTCATCTTCACGGTGCCACTGGGTTTAATAATAATAATGCTTTATTTAACCACGTGGAAGACCCAGGAGCCGGAGGCTCGTTATAATGTGTACGTGAACAATTCAACTGAAATCAGAACAAATTAAATCAAATGTTGGTTTTTGTTGAGAGGGGAAAACCGGAGAACCCGGAGGAAAACCTCTCGAAGCAGAGTAGAGAAACCAACAAACTCAGCCCACATATGACGCCGAGACCGGGAATCGAACCCGGGCCACATTGGTGGAAGGCGAGTGCTCTCACCACTGCGCCAACCCTGATCCCCTCTCTGTGCGCCAACACGAATGGAACGACATTTCGCGCGCTAAAACATAGGCATTTTCATCTATTCAAACGGTTTCAGCTTGATCCTGATAGACAGTGCATATGTGCCATGATTTTCCGCATAGTGGCGAGCCCTTCCAACCATGGCAACCAATTTTCGCTGCAACTAAAAAACTATGAATACGTGCTGGTCGCCCGGATCATAGCATAAGGCATAAAATTAAGAGGATTAAGACTAAATATTTATCTGATATCTTCCGTACGCTTGTCCAAGCATTCATTACCTCAAGACTTGATTATTGTGTGAGAGTGCGTATCAAACGCAACGGGGGGGAGGGTACATAGATGATTTCTCGTTTCTAGGTCACCACCGGCTGGGGAATTTCGTATATTTAATAACTGAATGCACCGAAGTCCTGTGTCACATCTGTAACCGCTCAATGTACGGGCTTCCTAATGTACAAATCTCTAAGTAACATCGTCTACAAAATGCTGCTGCACGATTGATCACGGATATTCCTAAACATTCACGCATTACACCAGCTCTCTATAAACTTCACTGGCTTCCCGTTGGTTGTAGAACTCAGCCTTACGGCTCTGTCTTAAAGCAATTTATGGATTGACTCCATCGTACCTCCTTCGTATTAAATCGTGATTTTATAAGAGTTAATTATTCGTTACGTTCGAATATTGACTTGTTATTTGAAGGTCCACGGGGGACATATATCCTACACTTAGTGGCAGATTTTCAGGGCTGCAGGTGCTTAAGTTGCTACCTTAACCACGAAGATCATTCTAACTTCAAAAAAATAACATTGTACAGTAACGCATCGTTACTTTTCCATATTTTGTAAGTATAGTCCTTGGCGCGCTATACTAGCTCTACATGCCGCTTCGTGTGGGAGTGAATATGTACTAATCATAAGGTAGTTGGTGGCCAGCCAGAAAGCAAACCCTTAAGCTTTTTTGGCCACCCCACATTTTCCTGTACTTTATTCTTCTATATAATTACTTAGGGCTACGCAAATTAGATTACGTTTTATCTGACCATCAATTTGGTAAATAGTCTGTATATGATAAACGAATGACGGTGAGGCAAATCCGCACGCACCTGGGGTTCATGCCATGGGAGGGGTGTTCATAGCCGTTAAATCGAGGTAAGTGAACTAAAGTCACTTTATTTATCATCGGTAGTTCCGTCAGCTCGGAAGCTGGTGTCAATGGAAGCTGACGGTGCGCCCTCGAAAGCGTCTGCTACTTTAGCACCTGTTCACCCCATTTTAAAAACACGCATTTTCTTCCATTATTTATTTCTGTAGTACATATATATATATCAACCTATAATAATCAGTTGATTACCAGATGTTAAAAGAAGAGTGCAAATAAAGATTGAATTGAACTGAGGCTGCCAGTGCTTTGTTCTACGGGTACTTTCAAGCTACGGCAACACTCTTGAGGTGAAGGTCGAAACATGCAGACGTTGCAGTCACCGAGGATCGAACAGTGGAGTTCTACCTCCTAAAGCCGTGCACTAACCAACTCATGCCCACCTGCTCCTCATTATCGAGGGCTAGTTAGGTATTTTCGGCCAGTAACCTGCGACACACACAATTTAAACTAGCTTTAACTATACCCTGGCGTTTGGCAGCTTACAACAATCTATGATACGGATGAGAAAAAAAGGAACCTAGGCCAGGGATGAAACAAGCATAATGTCTACGTGGATTTTCCCGATTTTCCTTCCGCGGATGAAATTTGATTATATTTCTTAGCAATGTGTTTATTTCATTTAATATATGTCTAAGGGGCCAGGATGAAATCATCCCCAGACAAAATCATTTTTATTCTGGAACACTGATGGTCAAACGACAAGACACCAAGATGAAACTCGTCACTCGTCCCGGATGAAAATACTTAAGCAAACGGTCCCTTAGATGCATAATTAAATGTCGCCTGATATGTTGCGATTGAACTCGGTTAAGAAGAAATTTTCTACAACAGTCAAATGCAACTGAACCTCAGTCTCAGTTGCTTATGGGGTAGAAACTTAGAAGGTTGTTGGATGCCGTTATGCTCTATCTACTAACACATCCTTTGACCTTCTGTAGGATTTCATCTTAAAATCAAAGCACTTATGTCTCGATCAATTCCAAAAGTGTCCACCTCCCCCGGGGCAAATCCCCGGGCATTTGACTTTTTGAAACAGTTTGGGCAAATTCCCCATCATGTTGTCAGTTACAGTCGAGCCTGTATATAACGGCCCTGCATATAGCGGTCACTCCGTGTATAACGGTCACTGTACAACTTCCCGAAAATCGTGCCTTATATTTACTGTGAAGTTGACCTGTATAAAGCGGTCACCTGTGTATGGCGGACGCAGTCACCCTTTGGACTTCCTGAATATCCACAATTTCATTATTTTTAACCTGTATATAACGGTCACCAAATTGGGTTACTATTAGCGAGTCATGACAAGCTTTATTCGTCAGCTCTTTAAGTCGTCACTCCCAGGGCAGGGGTCTCACACAAATATACTTAATATAACTGCAAATACACGTCATCGCCTGCGTCCGACACATGTTTGCGACAGATAACATCAAAGTGTCGTCGCTTTGAAACAATAGTCACTGCAACTGTAACTTTAGCAGCCGTAACAATGCTGTGTTCACTTTTAGATTCTGCATTCTGTAGTACCCTGATTATAACATTGTACTGTTCTTATCAAGGTGACAGACACTGTTTTGTAGATCATGATAGCGCTCGGCGTCTAATTTCTCTTCAGTCAGCTTCCCATGCAGCCTGTCACAGGAGCAGTTGCCACCTTCAAAAAAGTATTCACAGGGAACCTGGAGACCGTAGCCGCCTCCTCTGTTAACTCGCTTCCCCTTTATAACCAAGTTTCCACACTTCGTGTGCCTCTTAAAAAACTGGTTAACCAAGTAGCCATTAACTTTGGTACGTGGCCAATGACCTCGAATTCTTTGCTTAAGATATTTGAGTGATGGTCGACGGCTTGGGGGCCTCTTTCTCGTATTTACTGTGTTGCATTACGGTCAAACACCCCATCGGGAAGGCCTTCACAAAGCGTCAAATTCGCCGCCCGTCTCTCTATCTCTTCTTCTGCCGCCACCTTGGGAAAAGAGACATTTCCTCAAAACATTCATGTTAAATCCCCGCTGCCGTCGGCGTTTTTGAAAAGATGTTCGTGCTGTCAAATCACCCCTCAATCGAGCTCCTCTTCGATCTCCCCTCCATCATCTGCAGTTAAACGATAAGTACATCTTCTTCTTTCGAAAAACCAATTTCTTATTTTCCAGTTTTGAATATCATTAAGTCTCGTACCTTCTATAATAAGTTCTGAACGTGAAACGTTGCGCTGTCGACTCCTTTCGATTTTGTTTGTCACCGCTCCAAACTCTTAAAAAAGGCATTCTTTTCAGCAAGAAAACCCATGGAATCGCAAAATGGCTCTCGAGTAAATTTCCCGTGGAAGGAATTACGTAATCCTTCAGCTTGTCGCCCTTTCTCGATGCTCAAATGCCCGACCGGGTGAGCTTCGTTTTGCATCAAATTCCCCGGGCTCAGCCCGGGGGGCCGGGAGGGGGGTGGATTTGATCGAGGAAACAGAAACATCTTCTGGTCTGTACCAGGCTGAGGCTTTTAGATTTTGTATGTAATCCTCTATTGCAACGTCTTCTTCACCTTTGCCCATGTTGGGGAAGCCAGAGCGGGACTCATTGCAAAATTTCGCTTTCAAAGGTGGAAGTGGAGGCTTGCAGAAGGTGGGAGGGAGGTAAACAAAAGAAAATGACACGACAGTCACAGTCAGTGAGGCAATCGCTCCGGAACTGGAACGCACTATTACCATTTTCAATGCGTTCTTCTTCTCACGGTTTTAGCAATGTCGTTCGACATAAATAAATTAACTGAAAATAAATAAATAAATGACCATGCTTAGGGAGGGATAAGCTGACATCTCTTAAAGTAGCTTGGGTGGCCCTCCGCACCAGATCGAATTATAATTTAGAATTGTTGGTTTCCATTTTTTCCACTCGGGCATCCGCATATCAAATGATAGTACTGACTCTATGGGCGGTGGTTCCAAACTAAGTGATTTAAGTGATTTGTTTTTTAAGGATTTGCCTAAGCTTACTGGGAAATCACCGTTTAATCCAGAAGATATGCACACTAATCTGACAGGTAATTAGCAACCTGCAGTGAACTGAACAGTGTTGCGTGATATTGCCGGATTACTGATTCCGATAAAGAGCTAAATATTGAACTCTACTATCAATGACAGCAAATGTTGATGAAGGAAATCTTTATGCACCGGGATAAGGATCAACAAATACTCTGTAGGGGTATTTATACCTCAAAGCCTCTTATACAGACAAAGGAAGGCTCAGAAACAGAGTCACTGAACTAGGAAAGCCCAAAGAAGGTCAGCATCTTAATTCTAAGACCATCAATGAAAAATCATCATGCAAACATACCAGCCGAAAAGTGGTTGCTAAACCGACATTACTTTGAAATTGAGTCACTTTCCAGGGACTTGGTAAGTACTGTACGATGACAGAAATCAGAAGAGGCAACGGCAGTGATTGCATGAATTGGAAAGCATTTGATGACAAAATCGTTGACATTTGAATGACAGGTCAAGACGTCGTCTTGGATATCGGAAACTGGTTGTTTGCGGGCGAAGTATCACAGGGCGCTCATACAAACTATGTGACCGTTGATCTTTATGTCTTTCATATATCCCGAAAATCCATGATGTCGTCATGCACAGCTATTACAATCACATATTATATCAAAATAAACGTATTTTACCTGAAATGATGTGCAGTGTCGTCCCTGTGGCTGAAAAGGACGAATTTCAGCGATTTGACGGGGGTTTCTGTTCGATGTTTACCTAAGCGTACAAAAGAAAGACAAGGGTGGACGAGACGATTTTCACAAACAAATTCTCATCGCATAAGCTCCAAAACGGACTTCAGCCAAGCTGAAAGTCGGATGTTTCTTCTCATACCATTATATTTTAAATCCGTCCAAAACTCGAAATGCTAGACCTCAAATAAAGTCGAGAATACAGCGATCAAAACCCGCTGTTTAGCCCGTCACGTCGATAACTTTACCCCGTGGGACGGGAGGTAGGTGTAAATGAATGGTGGTGACATTTGTTCATTTGCCCCTGCTTCCCAACCCACGGGATGAACTTTTGAACCGCATTGTCTGTTGTTATCCAATCAGGAAGGACCAATCGATGTGACGGTTAAACAGCCGGCACGCGGGTTACGGTTCGGCCGAGCTTCGATCGCTGTATTTCTCAACTTTATTTGGGGTCTAGCGTTTCGAGTTTTGGACGGATTTAAAATATATTGGTATGAGAACACCCCTCTGTAACAGACCGAGTGAAACCCGACCCAGTGGATTTTTTCCCTTCACCCAGTGAAAATTTAGCCTCCCCGGTACCTGGTGAAATTTTTAATTTTACCCGGCCAGTTTGTGGCTTTTACATACCCAGCATATATCATTCGTGTATGTTTGAAAAAGGCAAAACAGCGACCTGACGCAAAATTTGCCGACCGAGTGACGTTTTTCCCGAAAACCCGGTGAGAATATAGATGCCACTGGCTCTGTTACAGAGGGGTGTTATGAGAAGAAACATCCGACTTTCAGCTTGGCTGATGTCTGGTTTGGAAGATATGCGATAAGGATTTGTTGATGAAAATCGTCTCGGCACAGCAGGGGCCCGTTTCTCGAAAGTCCCGAAAATGTTTCCGGGCCCAAAAAGCAATTTGTAAAACTGGGATCGGCTTATTCCGAGAATCTGGTCTATTAACATGCTTTCAAGATAAGAAAGAGAAAACTAATTTCAAAGTATCAGGGCTGAAAACGTCTTGTATTGCAAGATACTGCGAGAATTATGGCTCCCGAAATACGCCCGAAAAGTTTCGGGACTTTCGAGAAACGGGCCCCTGGACCGGTCCGAAATCAAGCTTTCCACCCTTGTCTTTCTCTGATATACGCTCAGGTAAACATCGAACAGAAAACCCCTCAAATCGCTGAAATTCGTCGTTTTCAGCCACAAACATCATTTCATGTAAAAATACCATTATTTTGATATAATATGTGATTGTAACAGTAATACATGACGACATCATGGATTTAAGCGATATTATATGAAAGATATGGAGATCAACGGCCACATAGTTTGTATGGCCGTCTTGTAGAAGTATTGGGCAAGGGACAACGTAACCTAAGCCTGCATCGACTTAAGAACTTATAAAACGTTTCTTTAACCTTTTTGACGATCCCAGCTTTTTAGTGTGATTGTGTATAACATGTCGAGGTCTAATTACGATGAATCCATGACTTACGGGTCACTGCAGTAACTAATCGTGGGCAAATAGTAATGTCTTATTCGTTTTTCTCTACTGGGATGTACCGTTTGCAAGAATTAAAACATTCTAATTTTCAAAATGGCTTCATTCTTTGAATCGCTCGAACGGGATGAGTCACAATATAATAGGCGCGCATCCCTCTTTCGGAAAACGAACGCTACTTATGAGTTAACAACCGGGATTGGCTCAGTTTAACCCATGCGTTCAAACTTCGGGATTCAGTCAAGAACTATTTTCCCACAACACCCTCCAGGTCTCAAATACCGCGGAGATCAAATTCGAGGACTGATGACATTTGTTACGAGTAGCTTAGCTTTCCACTCCGGAAATCCATCTCGAAAGGTACGAAACAATGCCACAGGCCATTACTTAGTGTCTAGCGCCACTGTAAAAGAGTACAGTGTAGTATTCATTCCACGAACTCAGCAACAGCATCATGAGGAGCAACTCACGCTTTGACAATAAAGTAGTATTGAAGTATGTAATATAAGGCTAAAAAGAAAGTTGTTGAGGCATCAGACGTCCTGCAAGAGGATGACAAAGAATATAACAGCGTAAAATGCAATGTTATTCCAGGTAAAGCTTATTCGCGTCTTCTTAGCCTGCGAGGCTCTCCCAGGTTATTCGGAAATAGTTTGTTGTAAAGAGCGCGCGGTCAAAAGCTAAGTTTGTTGTAGCGAGCGCCTGGTGAAAAGGTAAGGGATTGAGGTGAATGAGAACAGTTTGCAACGGTCTCTGTACGATTTGAGAATCTATGTTCACATTCTGAACGTGCAATAGACTGATTTGAACGTGACCTTGAGACATGTCAAGCAAAATGGTAGAGATTCAATACGGCGACTGCGAACAGCAAACGTGGATTCTCTTCTAAAAAAGTCGTCTCAGCTTTGTGTTTGCGATGTTCAAAAGCAATTGACCTGAAAAAAGATCACGACCTGGCAATTAAAACCCTCCTCAGGGGAAAAGATGTTCTGGCTGTGCTGCCTACAGGCTTTGGGAAAAGTCTTGTGTTTCACGTTCTTGCTGCAGAGAAATCATCGGACCCTGCTACATTGAATGGCTGCGTTCTATTAATTTGTCCCCTCAAGAGCATAGTCGAAAATCAGGTTGAAGAAGCTAATTTTCCCGCTGGGATTGAGAACAGTGGATCTCGAAAGCACAGATACGCTTGGAAATCTTCGTCAATTGCCAAACATACTCTTTGCTTCGGCCAAAGTGGTGTGCCTGCTAACGGGTTTCGGGCTTCGATGAAAAAAGGAAAACATGTTCATTTGGTAGTACACTCACACGAGAGAGAGTAGGGCGGGCGAAGGGTAGGTTATCTTTTTAGCAAAAAAATACTATTTCAAGACTTTTTTTTTTCTTTTTTTTAGGAAGACCGTTTTTTCTTACAAAAGTGGTTGTTGATCGGAATTGAAGATGTGTTATGTTTAATTATCTCACATTTTCTCAGCTGTTTCAGTGTTTCTTCGTGGCATGCCACTATTTCAATGACTTTTAGAAAAACGGTATTAAAAAAAATCTGCTTTTGAAAATGAATTGACAGAGAATACTTTGTAACACTAGGGAAGAAGTAGACTGTGTGATGTAAACTGAAATCTACAGTGAAGTGTGATTTGTACAAATTCAAGAAATGCATATAGGCTCTGTCTCCTTCCTCTATGCTCACCCCAATCCCTTAACTTTTGACTGCGTGCTCGGCGCTACAACAAACTTAGCTTTTGACCGCCGGCTCGCTACAGGTGAGCCTGTTCGCAGGCTACGTCTTCTCTAAAGGAGTCCTCAAACGACCAGTTGTCGACAAATTCAAGTTGAAAATCCCGCGGAGCAGTCATTTGTGAAGTTGGCGGCAATATTGACATGACAAATCTATCAAAAAAGGACTGCTTCTTTTCTCAATACCTTCCACTGATCAAATGTCTCAATTTTTTTAATTTGACGTTGGTAAAGGTCTGATATTTTTTTAATTTGTTTGTTTGCTTTTTTTGTGTGTGTTAGTTTGTTTTTTGTCTCTTATCAAGGCGTCCTCACACACGTTTTTTAGTTCTGGTGCGATCATTTGACTTGCAATGGACCGCTTAATACAGTGCTTGGTAACTGGAGATTTACAAGTTGAGCACACTTCAGAGAAGATCAAAGGATTACGTGATCAGAAAATGTCTGATCCCAAACTAGTTCGATTTCACACGAAAGCTACAACATCATTTTGGGACCGAGGTGCATTCCATTTTCATTTGTTCGTCTGCTTTTTTTTTTCTTTTTTTTTGCTGGTTGAAGGATTCGATTTAAGATTAAATATTTGTGGCCCTCTTACATCAAACGTAGAACTGCCCAGCTGGTGCTGATTTTATAAACGGCATGATTACAGGAAACAAGCAGCAGGACACGGCAAACGCTCAATGAAACTCTGAGAGACCAGGGCTCAAGGACTCAAGGCGACGGTTTAATCACTTGAATAGCCCTCCGTATGCGAAATGCCCTATTCATATCACATGGCGGTCTCCGAGGAACTGTTTCTTTATCTTTTCCTTTATGTCGGCGTTCTAATGATAATCTTCGAAAAAAGACAATTCCCCGGAGAACGTTTTTGGGGTCTGAAATGGAAAAAACTTTCCCTTCACGAAATTAAATAATTAACTGACTGACTAGCTAATTAATGACACGGCGTTCACGTTGAAGCCAGAACTTGCTGTTGTATCTCAGTTTCGAGCCATTTGACCATGGCAAACTAGTGACGTCGTTACACCATAAAATATAGAAGAAAAATCCCATGCTCAACGTTGGTATAAAAACAACGATGTTTGACAATTGCGGCCTCGTGAGTTTCTGTACATGTGGACTTTTAACAAGCGGCCAGTCTCTAAATTGGCTCGAGACTGGCATTCAGGGGCATTGCATTATTTCTCTCCCTAAACAGTGCTTTGCTCTCACTCAAGGTTTCGAAATTTAATCCACCCAAAAAGTTGTTAAGCCCTTTGCTAATTACTTTGAAGATTTATTGATTAAATTGGATAATAATTTAAATCAGTGGTTGCGATAGCTCCTCTTTATAATCCACTTACTTAAAATTAGCAATGCAACTAAGATAAAAAACACAATATTGACTTTTAAAGTTCACGCGACGATAGCACACAAAAAACAAAGGCACTTCTACGCTAAAAATTGGACGTACGAGGTGACGAAAGTGATCATGATCGACTCAAATAAGAGGATAGGGTCCAGCCTTCATTAATGCCATCTGAGAGCCTACGCAGATTTGGTCAGCAACGGGAACTTCTTTCTTCACGATATGACAAAAGCAAATAAAATACAACTAATTAAAACCATAAATAAATGGAAATTCCAAGAATTGAGTTGTTCCGTCAAGTGATCTTCTGATTCGGAGACCCAAGTTAGCAAACAAAGGCTGCCAATTGCCGGAAAGCTCACTACGTTCATTGAAGGCAGCTCACCAATCCGTTTCCTTTTTATAAAACAACTTGCATACTGTGTTGATTTACATATTGAACCCCTTGCTGGAGAAAAAGAGAGGGGGGCGGAATGGTTACTTTTAGTGGTGTGCGCGTTATGTATTGGCAGCATAGCCCGATTAGCGTTCTCAAAAACTCTCGACGTCAATTAACTATGCCTTACAGTGATGGTGCTCCGCGCTCTATGCGATTCTGAAGCCTGCAGAGTGCGTTTTATGCACTACGCTAGGTAAAGGTCAAGCCATTGCCCAAAAATAACAGTTGAAGGCAAAATTTGATTTCGAGACAAAAGCTAATAACTGGTGACTGTCTGATGTTTATTTTGTCGCGCTCAGAGTCTCCAGTTACCGTTATAGGGACAGTCTCATAAGCAAAGTTTTGTGTTTCACAGAGAGAAAAGAAAAGGCAAAAGAAGGGCACCGGCCAATTTATTTCTGATGGGGAGGTTACGAAATATTTCTGTCCATCCGATGGACTGGTCACTTCTTTGAGGAGAATTTCTAGCTCATGCTCTATACATCATATTAGAGTTCGGTGTCTTTGAATGTTTTTTTTTCCTTCCACTTACCTTTCACAGGAATTTTGTTTTCTTTGGAAATGGCTCATAATTGAAGTGGCGCATCTCTAAAGAAACAATTAGTGCAACACCTGTGGTCGGTTATCTTCTTCAAAATAGCCGCTTTTTTCGCAGTTTTTTCTCTCTACCGATTTAGTCATTTTAAAGTCGCGCTACCGACCTCTTGTGCTTAACTTTAAACGTAGGAAACGAGAAAACACAGCCATCATGCTATAAATCATTTCTCCAGTCAAAAAAAAAGAAAAAATACTCTTGTCTCTTAGGAAAAGAAGATCGGAAGATTGGACACTCAATAGACCTCTGCGAGGTTTCGTGGTAGCTCAGTCCCGTTACTAATTTTGCCGGGAAGATTCTGTCGATACCCGCGATAAAGAAAGCTTAAGGCAGATGAGAAAGCTGGGATTATATGTAGTTTGTAACTCCAGCCGTCCAGTTATTTCCTGTACGAGAAATGTCCCCGAAAAGATCAGTACAGCACGTTAATTTCTTCAAAGCCCACCCAAATTTAAGTAAACTGTAATCCATTTTTCTTCCCTGAAGGATTTAAATCCTAACAACTCTTTTGCTGTATCATAGCCAGGTATTTCTAAGAGATTTACCAGTGTCTTACACAAATCTCAAGTGACAGCATCTCTTTTAAAACACAGCCGTAGAATGACTTCCGCCGTTCGATCTTTGGGTCAATATAAATTGTCGCCCTCTTCAATCAAATGGACAAAGACAACTCTTGGATAGCTTAATTAAGGCTTTTTTGACTAACTTTATCGAACGTTCTAAACAACAGTACAAAGTCTGCACCCTTAAGAGTGAAACTTTATCTAAACTGTTAAGGCTTCTCCTTAATAACTATGCGTTGGCGCCAAGCTGAGAGAAAGCTGCGTAATGCTAGCAGAGATAAAAGTTGCCATGAACTGACTTAGAGACGATGTTGTTTTAACCGATAAGATCAAATCAATGATGGAAAGAAAACTGCAAAGTGATATTTTAAACATTATTTTTAAAGCTACCTGATCGATGAAGGCAAATAACAGCTCTGAACAATTTATCGCTTATCCAGCTTCGTCATTTCCTCTCTGGTTTCCTGTCAAGTTGAATCTGACGAAGTCATTGATTCGTGTTTTTGTAAACAAATGTGTAAGACTGATCGTTGTTTTAAGAAGACACCAGCTTACTATCATTATCGCATCTCATAGACTATAGATACGTAGACATTTTAGGTTGGACGGACACCAGTTACTTGCATGCGCAATGCATTCAGTCCATTTCCTATGTACGCGCTACAGGCGGAACACGAGAAGGATAGTAATTAAGGACGCTTTTATTCCAGATATAGTCGATTTGAGCTAATTGTTCAAGTAGGAGAAGTAGAAAGAAATAGACGAGGATCCAAGCACCGCGACTGACTCCAAACATGCCAATGAAAAGGACATTTCTGTGCTTCAGTTGACTAATTTCATGACCTCGATTGACCGCGAGACTGAAGTCCGACTTCCTTTCAATCTGAACGAGACGCTCGCATTAAATCAAATTTGCTTGCAAGGTCATAAAATCGAACGATTAAACATTACAACACGCTACGCAGTGTTACAAATAAAAGAAAAACAGTACCTGAAGAGAAAACCACTTGAGCCACGCTCACAAAGAGAACAAACTCCAGAAATCTATGATGCACATGTGAGTTAAAAAAATGAGTCAGAAGTAGTGCAGAAAACCACCCAACCAAACCCCCGAAAAGCGACAAAAAGGAAAAAGCATTGACTATCGATGCTGATATTTCATGCTGGAAGATTCTCTTACCTTAGAAAGGCCATGGTTTCTGCACTGAAAGCTTTGTTTTCTCATGAATAAGACGCACAAAGGAGGAAAACGAGCGACACTATAACCTGACCATAATTCCACTCTCTGGCACGCGCCCATCACTGCTAAACCTTTATTCTTTGTTCAAAAGATTGACATCTGTCAACAAGGTGACAGGTCAGACTCGGGGAGTATTGTAAGATGTAAGGTGATCACTATAACGCCCACGCGCTGAACCTAACAGCGACGAGAGGCGGGAAAGCAGAGTAATCTGATAAAATTCTTCCTAAACTACATGATATTTGCCGGCGAAGCACAACGACGCAAACTGATTTCACTACTATCTTTTTCTAAACAGTATGGTTGGCTTGGCCTACGTGCCCGTTCGAGTTTTGTGTGTGAGTGAAGGGGTCAGTCAGAGTGGTGAGCAAAGGCTCCACACCAATCAGTCCCCAAAGAAGCAGATGTTGACACAGTTCACGAATGTTCAACTCAATCCGGTGAAGCATTCATTCGATACATCCAGGAAGGTGCTGACTACTGTGTGACGATTCCTTATCACGCTGGAAGGGTGCCAAAGGCCAAGGGACACAAACTATGCCACAGTACAGTTTCAACTTCAACTTGTTGTACTTGATGCTGCATTCTAAAGGTGTATTTAAATAGAAAAAGAAAAAAACATAACAGTAAATAGTATAGACAAGTCTTAAATCACCGTCATGAACAAGATTTCGGGCTCTCTTGTTGCATTTGTGGTCAAGATATATACCCAGAAAACAACCGCTGAGTCCATGTAATCGGGTCGCTCTCTGAAATAGCAGTTGAGGCCTGACCATGGCATTTTTAACGCATTTGACAGTTGCATTGATCGGCAATGCAATAGTCAAGATTTAACAACCTGAATTAATTCCCTGAGTAGTCGACGGTTTCTCAAACTCAAATATGTACCATGATGCTTTGGAGAAACAATACCTTTGACCTGACCTCAAACACTGAAACACCGTTCAATTCCAACCGAAATTCAAACCCGCCAGCTGGCAGGACAGAGTGAATAATGCCAATTCAACTGAGGTTGAGTCTTGAAACCCTCAACCAGCAAGCTTCATATGCATAGATATATATTATGTATATGTATATGTATATGTATATGTATATGTATATGTATATGTATATGTATATGTATATGTATATGTCATACGATGTATATGTATATCCCTTCCCCTCCCCCAGGGTCTCGGTGTTGGTGACCATGTTTAATCTAAGGTTGGGGAAGGGGATGGGGGAGGTAAAAACAGTCCTCTATAAATTTGGATACAGTAGACACCATAGATACTAGTAAAAGGTAAAGAAGCTGAAAGAACCTTTATTTGTACACGGTGATATTCAAAGTTTCAAGCTTGTGGCTCCGTCAAGTAACGATTATTCAAATAAACAGCTAGAACAACGTTAAGAAACCGAACTGAAAAGAGGCAGCCAGTTGGCTATTTACAAAGCGTTGTTGAGCTCGAGGAGTACGGGATCATCGAAGACAAATCCAGTTAGCGGTCAGAGCGGGACATTTGCATACGCTTGCAAATCCAGCCCCCCTATCACGCCGCTACCTAATTTAAGGGGGAAGTGTTGTGCTATTTTTGCCTTAAAGCCTGGTTTCCATATAGACGTAACAACGTCCCAAACAGTCGCAAAGTTCACGATGGCTCGATCGCAAACAGTTTCGCGTAAATGGCAACACCTTTTACGTTCATCCTCGACCAATCGCCGATGATCGCCAATTATCCCAAACAAGAAGCAAGAAATAGAAATTTTTGCTTCCTATTTGCGATCATCGGCGATTCGTCGGGGATGAACGTAAAAGGGGTTCTCATTTACGCCAACTTTTTTGCGATCGAGCCATCGCAAACTGTTTGCGACCGTCTGCGACGTTGTTACGTCTACATGGAAACCAGGCTTTACTCTGACCAGAAAATGGCGTTACCAAGGGCCATATGGCATCAAACATAACGCAATTGCCAAAACTTTGAACTAAAATAACTGATCGAAACTGCTCCTCTAACTGATACGTCGATTGTGTATTATTTAAAAATCCCACAGCATAAAACCTTGGCTTTTTGGCTATCAGGACTGGCAAGCACTTAAGGACTTAATTTGAGTAAACTGAATTGAAATCCCTCAAATTCTGAAACATTTTACGGAATATTAATTGAAAATTACAGGGCACCTGCGTCACTAAACGACAAATGCAAAAATCTCGTATATATTGAAAAATCTTAATCTTGAAAGTTTCCTTTTAAATTTAGCAGTTTACCTTGTTTAGAACTTTGTTTTGTTTGAGTTTGTTGTAGTTTATTTTATCTTATTTAATTTCATTTATTTATTTTTTTCTGTTTTTCTTTTTTTTATTTCCAAAAAATTTCACTGCTGGAGTGGTTCAGCTTTTGCTTTGTTTTATAAGGTCTTATAACTCAGAGCCGGGCTGTGATGAAAAAAAAAACACACCACCCGACCTGGTTTTCATTTCAACTCGACGGCTGAGAGTGAAGAGCTGATACAGTGAACAACAGGAATATTTTTGTATGAAAGAATTTGTCGTAGTGTTTTATATCATCGTGACTCCGTCGTGACAGTGTTTAAAACAAAGGGTGGGATAAGTCAAAATATAAACTAGGAAACTGTCAAAGTTCAACTTCAGATTTGCCAAATACTTACTAAAGGATATCCTGTCTCTCGTCAGCAGTTCCGTTTGGAGTATTGTTTTAACCTGAATGTCTATTGTCGGTTTTGATGCATTTCCTCTTCGAAGTGAACAGTCGAATCAGCAACAAAGAAAAACTCGCACTCGTCGTGAGTGTCCCCCGGAATTAGCGCCATACGTTTCGTCACACTTTCAGGCTTTGGTGACTACAATAGTTTGCGGTTCTCGCTTACAGAAGAGCACGAGCGTTGAAGAACAATGGAAAGAAATCTTATAGCTGCCGTCACATTGTAAGTACCTTCTCGAATTATCAATATTCTTTACAAATACACATTCAATGAGGTTACGTTATTCTATTAGGTTAACGTGCTTACGACAGCAGCTGGATCGTGAATAATCACTGAAGGACATGTGTTATTCTTTTCTCGTGCCAAGTTTGTCTTTAATAACAAAGCACTGTTTTCTCCCCCTCCTGTTCCACAGAACATACATTTGTGCAGCAATTACTGGAGTTTCTTCGGGTAAGGTCTAGTTTTCTTACAATAATAACGTTCCTGCCTTCAACTATTTTTCGCTCACTTGACACTATCAACCAAAGACAAGAAAACGAAGAAAACTCTGTCGTAGTTCCGTAATTAGCGCCCTCTGGCACTGAAAGAATGTTGCCGCTGTATTCACAGCGAAAATGTCCGTTATGATCGGATACATGTTATTTGTAAATTCTCGGTAACGTCAATTTGTTTGGATGACACAATGACAATCCCAACTGACCAGAACT
>BLFK01001075.1:2225077-2232577 GCA_014634185.1 Astreopora myriophthalma
TTACTATTACTATTACTATTACTATTACTATTACTATTACTATTACTATTACTATTACTATTACTATTACTATTACTATTACTATTACTATTACTATTACTATTACTATTACTATTACTATTACTATTACTATTACTATTATAAAACAAGATGTGATTGACGCAAGTGGTGCTACACAAGTGTGCGCAGGTCATAAATCCGGGAGTGAGGCTGCCATTCATGCGATGCATAGAGATTACTTCATGGTTGGCAGGAGCCCATAACCCGGAGCGCACAACTTCAATATACTTGTGTCACGGCGTTTTCACAGACTAGGCCATTTTTAGATTGATTTTCCCGTGAATTCACTTTCCCACCGGAGCCTTGGTGTCCCACAGGAGAGTTGCTAGCCAATCATAAGCCTTGCATAATTAGCTGCTTGGACGCGTGCGGACTGGAACTGAACTTTCCACGGGAAAAACATGTCTATAAATAGCTTGGTCTGTAAAAATCCCGTGACATAGCCCTAGTATGGGAGTTGTACGCTCCGGGTTATGGGCTCCTGATGGTTGGTGAGTGCGTACGATTTTTATTCACGAGTTGTGAAGAATCGCAAACGAACGAGTAAGCGCAGCGAATGAGTGAGTTTGCGATTCTTCACAAAGAGTGAATAAAAATCGTAAAAGCGAACCAACCATGAAGTTATTTGTTTATTTTATAAGTACTGAGATTTCTTTCAAACAATAGTAACAACAGCGATTAGACAATGAAACGAGTTTTATTCACTCAAACGTTCTTTAAAAATTCAACATCTTTTCAAAATTTCTACACAATGAACCGCAGAATTTTATTCACTCAAAAGCGTAAAAAATTCAATATTTTCTTTTCAAAATTTCAGCAAAGGGAAAAGAAGAAATTGTAAATCTAGTTATGTATATAACAACATATTCATATTATAGCAATGTTTTTACTCATCGTCATAGTCTTTGCCATCTTTGGTTCTGACCGAAATGATAAACTCGCACATGTATTCGTTCAACTCCAATGCTGGAATTTCTTCAACCTTTCTAAGTTCATTCTTGGTTACTAAAAAGGCTTGCAAAAGTTTCACATCTCGTTGTGTTTTTTGTAACGTGGCTTTGTTTTCTTGTTCTGCAATAAAATTGTCAACCGAACCAGCGTTCACAAGCCTTTCCGACATCTTGAAAATAAAAAGGCGGCTTGCCAGTTTTCGCGCCAAGAGTAAGGTGGCTTCCCGTACGATCACTCTTCACTAGTGAAAAACATCGTTCGTCCAATCAGACGCCGCGAACGATGATTTCGCACAAGCGAAATTTCATCGTTCGCGTCGCTGATTGGCTGTGACTAGAAACAAAACGATTTTTTTATCACTGTCATCTCTGTGAATGAATCTCAGTACTTATAAAATAAATAATATATTCGAGTCGGATGAAACAGACGCCGCGTTACTCGTAGATGCATCGAACGCTTTTAATTCGCTTCAATAATCGCCACCTATGCAATAAATACCTACAGAGTGCCTGCGCGACTTAAGGCCTCTTTACACGACCCCGGGTTGCTTTTTACCCCGAGTTGAATCACCGCGGCGGGTAACCCTTTCGCAGTCAAGTGTTTATAAGCGTTTACATGAAAACAGTAGTCAAGCCGGCTCAGCCCCCCTTGCCGGGTAACCCTTCTGGAGACTCGGGTTGACCCGGCTAGAAGCATTCAAATTTCTTCAATTTCTTCATGTAAACAGTGGCCCATCTGACCCGGAATCGTTTGAACGTCACTCTTTTTGCGGTTCAGCGTTCTTGGCCATGCGCATCCTGTAGCAAAATGGCGCTGGCGAATGGGCAAGAAGAGCATGTGGAAAAAAGAATGTCAAAAAAAAGCTACCAGCCCTTTCAACCGAGCGAAAAAGGAACTGGCCCGGGTCAGCCGAGATTGACCCAACCCTCACCCAGCCCGGGCTCGTGTAAACGTAAAATTCGGCGCTGAACTGACCCGGGTCGGTGTCCAACCCGGGGTCGTGTAAAGAGGCTCTTATTGTTATTGGAGGGAAAGAGCTCTTGTCTTCGGAAGGTATTACACAAGGGGATCCATTAGCTATGAGCTTATATGCAATCAGCCTTCAACCCGTGATTACCCTCTTGGGGATTCGTAGTTCTGCAAAGCAGTGCTGGTACGCGGACGATGCCACTGGAGCGGGTGCGTTGACAGACATCAGAAAATGGTGGGACGAGCTGCTGGCGGCAGGTCCGGCTTTAGGCTACTATCCAAACGCAAAGAAGTGTTGGCTTGTGGTAAAACCAGAGAAGTTGAAAGAAGCAAATGATGTGTTTGCGGGAACAGGAATACACATCACCACAGAAGGGCGCAAACACCTTGGCACGGCACTCAGACAGAGGTCGTATCTAGAGGAGTATGTAGCCAGCAAAGTAGAGGAGTGGATCAGTGAAGTAACCTTATTAGCAGAGTTTGCAACCTCTGAACCGCAAGCTTGCTATGCAGCTCTTACATTCGGGCTAAGGCATAAGTGAGCTTATTTCATGAGGACCCTACCAGATATTGAAGATCTCATGGAACCACTCGAGCGTGCTATCTCAGATGTCCACACACCATCACTAACAGAGCATAACTGCTCTGTGACTGAACGAGAACTGCTAGCACGTCCTGCCCGTATGGGAGGCCTGGGGATGACAAACCCATCTGAAAGTGCGGAGTCAGAGTATTCAGCATCCACCAGGATGAGCGCTCCACTTGTTGATAAGATAATGGCGCAATCCCATGAGACCCCAGGTAATGCAGATGTGCGAAGGCTGTTGTATGCTGTTCGAAAAGAAAAAGATGATGACTTGAAGGGGAAACTAGAGGAGCTGAAGGTCTCTCTCCCAATAAGGACACAAAGAGCCGTAGATCTGGCTTGCGAAAAGGGAGCCTCTACTTGACTTAGTGCAATTCCACTGAAAGACATTAACTTTGACCTAAGCAAGCGGGAGTTTCGCGACGCATTGAGGCTACGCTATGACTGGCCCATCCCCGATAGCCCATCCGTATGCGTATGCGGCTGCAGCTTTACCGTGGACCACGCCATGATATGCCAGCGAGGCGGCCTAATCATACAGCGTCACAACGAGATATGTGACCTGGAGGCAGAGCTGCTAGATATGGTTTACTATGACGTAACAATTGAGCCCACCTTACAACCCCTCACCAGGGAGGAGCTCAACAGGAGAGCAAATAAAGCACCAGATGCTCGTCTCGATGTGCACTGCCGTGGATTCTGGGAGAGACAACGAGCCCCCTTTTTTGATATACGGGTATGTCACCCGAATGCGGACTCGTACAAAGAGCCTAGCCCCAAACAGATATATAAATTGCACGAAGACGAAAAGAACCGAAAGTATGCATCTAGAATAATAGAAGTCGAGCAAGGCACTTTTACGCCCCCTTTGCCATCTCATTTGAATTTTTGTTTACAGTTTGGCGATTTTGGCGATTAAGCGCCATTTCTGCCATTTTCGCCAATGCGTGCATTTCTGGACATAAGTGTGGTATTCACCACAACAGGAGGTATGTCTCAGGAATGTCAGCGGTACCACTCCAGGCTTGCCGAGCTCGCAGGAGGACTACGCAACAACAATCACATGGATCAGAGCGAAGGTGTCCTTCTCCATCCTGCGGACTGCCCTAGTCTGTTTGAGGGGAACAAGGTCACGGAGAAGAATGACAAATGTACAGGAGAATGACTTAGAGATAGAGAAGGGATTTGCTGGACTGACATGATAATTTCTTAATGAATGTTTTATGCCTTCTTTTATAAAATAATTAGGATAGTACGCACGCTCTCATTGGTCAATAGGTGTGTTTAGATGAGAGTATATAAACACCGTTGCGACATCACACGAATTTTGATTGGTTGTGTTGTCAAACACGCATTTCGATTGGCTGGTAGGAAATATGAGCGTGTATCGAGAAAACCTGTCTCAATCAAGAAGTAAAACAAACAGCATTTTCCATCATTTGTCGAATTGCTTTTGAGAAATGTTTTATAAAAGCAATAGAGGACTTTTTTTCCGTTTACATAGCCTCATGTAAACACTCGAGGGGTTGGGAGAATTCTCGACAGTTATGCAAACCCTCGACGCGTCTCGAGTTTGCATAACAGTCTCGAATTCTCCCAACCCCTCCTCGTGTTTACATGAGGCTATGTAAACACGGAAAAAGTCCTCTATTGCTTAATTAATTGATATTCTCTTTTTATGTACATATGTTTTAGAATTTTTTATAAATAGCTGTAAATTTTGATTGTTATTATTATTCATTTTATATGTGCAATGTTTAAACTAGACTTTTCTTATCATCCCGCTTTTAGTACTGTAATATTTTTTAATTTTTAATTGATTGCTACTAAATTTAGTGTAAGTATGTTCTTTGAGTTGTAAATAAAGGTGTCCTCGTTAAAAAATCATTATTATTATGTGCGGTTTTTTTTAAACATCTGTTTGCAAACCTATTACAGAATTTAGGCGCCCAAAAAGCGTAACCAATTGCTGTTAATCCCTAAAAAATTACAATCCTCTATCGATGTTACATATCCTACATAATAGTATATCCTAAGTGTCTAAAAGTAAAAATCCTAACTAAAAAAAAGAAAAAAATTCTAATAAAAATCCCTAATAATAATATATGAAATTGTTCAGTGTTCAAGAATTTTAAAGTTCCTTGCAATGTTCAGAGTCCATGATAGCATTGCCTTCTGCATCTGTTTCAGGACCAAGTCACTCCTATCTCCTACCAAATACTTGATTGACTTCCTTACATCTTTTGGGTAACCACCCAGTACATCCATGATGATGTTGTGCTGAGAAACTTTATATCCTGGATATTGCAGCTTGAGTTCCCATCTGAGTGGACATACTTTCGCATTTTCTCTTCCACCTTCATCTGTCGATTTTCCATCCACGGGCAGCTCATCTCGATCAGGATTACTTCAATTATTATTATTATTATTATTATTATTATTATTATTATTATTACTATTATTTCGGCAACGTTTATACGCGCGCGCCCGGATGGACACCAGCCTCTCTCGTAGTCACGCGATCATTCATCCCTGGTCTTTTTATTGTGTTACTGATACCACTCTTCCCCTTTTCTTCTTTCCCGACGAATTCACAGGATAGTTAAAGTCCACCTCTATAAACTTTTACCAATTCAAACCTAACTACAATATTAGATGTGTAACAAACAATGCTGAATAATTTTCATAACAACCGTTCTGCTAGCAGTCCCTTGCGGTCTGCTCGACTGATTCAGAAGCGACTCCAAGCAGTTTATTTTGCCACCCTTCCGCGAACTTGACTTCAAATGCCAGCAATTAATGGACTCAGTGGACAAACGGCCTCTCTGTGGAGGTGCCACTGCTTATTCTCATCCATTCATTCGTTCGCTCCTTCCCTCCTTCCCTCCTTCCCTCCCACCCTCCTTCTCCCCTTCGCCCCGTAGCCCCGCCCCCCCTCAGTTCGCCCTTCGCGCCTTCGCTCACTCATTCATTCAATGGTTCCATAATTGTAAGCGTGGTCTGGCTAATGATCTGAATGGCCGCTGATACCAGTCCCATCCCCTAGTTTCCAAGTATGGAAGGAGTGTAGGTGGCCTGCATTGCATGGTTCACGAATTGAAGGAACGAAGAAACGAACGAATGCACAAACGAACTAGTTAATAAGTTAGATGACAAATAGACAACAGGAAAAAAAAGCTGACCGAATGATTGACAGTTGAGATTTAATATCACTGAATTGCTTTCATAGTTTCTTCAGTGTGCTTACAAATGGTAAGCCAATTTCAATAATATAGCCATCAAATAAATATGACTAAAGAATGACTTAAGAGCAGAACAAATGAATAGCCCGCGGTGTAATTAAGAATGAAACAAAGGCAGACCCTAATTCCAAATTTAAATATTCCTTGTTGTAAATACCAGATGGCAGAACTGAAACTGACTGATGAGTTAATATTAAGGTGACTCCCTTTTAACAGAGTTTGACATAAGATTTTCCTTAAACTTTCACTGATTGTTCCTTACACTGTAGTGACTCGAAACGTGCAATAAAAAATAGGCCACCAATCTCGTTCAGGAGATATAACTGGCTCAATTTACTCAAAATTGGTGCTATCTGGGACATGTTTATTCCATCGGTTCACGCTTCGTTTCGCGGGAACAGGAAGCACAACATTGACATAATTCGTAAAATGATAGGATCGGTGCATTGCATTGATCAAAAGGAACAATTTAATGTTTGTTTTATGGCATGGGCATACGTCCTGAAAAGGCACTGAAGACAAATATTACTCGAGTGTGTGATCTTGAGGACACAATTTTGGGTTCACGAGTGATGGCTACGAATGCTTTTCTCCCTGTACCTTTTTTCCTGACATAATTTTTGTCTTAAACTTTTACAGTACAAAAACGATGACTAAAAGAATAAGATTTTACGTGTAGGAAACGATAGGTCACCAAGCTCGTTTAGGAGAAAATGACCATTCTTCGCCGTGTCAAGCTTAGTGTCAGTGAAAAATCCCTGCAAGTTTTCTCGGCGCGCCTGTACGCGCGCTAATGAAGCAAGAAATTATGCGCAATAAGGATGCGCAATGTAATATACTAATGAGCCACTTTGTGTTGGAGAAGCCTAACTAGACAAGGACAATGTCGCTACGACAGTGGTTGCTACGAACGATATCTCGTTAACGGCAATTTTCGGCCGTCTGCGTGGAGAGATCCTTAAAGTAACCTGACATAATGCCTGACATCACTTCAATCGCATAGCGCTTGCACAACTATAGTGCCAGTCTCAGATAAAGACGCATTCCATGGAAGACAATTGGTCAAAAACTGATGTATCCGTAGAGCTAAGGGAACACGAGACATGACTTTTTGGAGTAACCCAGGACAACGGTTTCAGTGAAGTTAAGGGTCTCTCCCTTAAGTTCAACGGGGACAACTTCATCGTTTCTTTGAGCCTAATCAGCTAAAATAACCAATTTATGTTTTGTTCCGTCCAGGCAAATGCCAGCGTCAGATCTACCAGGTGACAGGACAGTCCGGCACGGTAGAATCACCAGGATACCCACAGAACTACAGTCCAGTCCAGACTTGCATATGGCGTATTACTGCGAAGAAAGGCTTTAGGGTACACATTCATTTTGATCCACGTTTTGACGTCACCGGGACGCCGTCTTGCCGCGATGACTATGTTCTGATTAGCACTCGAAGGCAAAGATTCAACGATTTTCACGTTGTGCGGCATGGCAAGGATTCGGTAGTATTCTGCGGCAACCAGAAACCCAGCAATGTTACTTCACCTGCTAATGAGTTATGGATTCGTTTCAAATCCAGGCATGGCGGGCACAGAGGGTTCAGAGCGTGGTACGGTGCAGAAGGTGAGTAAGATGTCCTGTAAACGCGTTTTATGGCAGTCAATGAGCAAAATCTAAACTCGTCGCTGCTACCTTATG
>BLFK01001075.1:2237577-2245077 GCA_014634185.1 Astreopora myriophthalma
GGTAAGTAATACATTCACTTGCAATCTGCTCGTCGCTAAATCATTTGGCCTCATCCACGTAGCCGCGACTGTCAGTGTTGTTTATTCACTGATAAAACACATCTGATTGCCATAAAAGCCTTATATGCTGAGAAAATTGGAGAAATAGGGAAGAGGACGCTACAAGGATTTGCTACCAAATTTTTGCTACGGTCCTCAATCCTGAACATACCTCTGAAGTAGGCTTCAGTACCATCTCCTTGAAAAGAATGACTATAGTCTGCTCTGCTCACTGAAATGACGTATTCTGCTCCAAACTGACGAAGATTGTTATCTTATTTTAACTTGATTAAGTAAAAAACACTGACTCTGAAGATGACTTCATTCCGCTCAGGTTGTCGAAACGTTACCCTGGTCCCAGAGGTTTTTCTTCCATGCAGATGCCAACTGTCAAACGCTTCAAAATCATCATTTACTCTACGTTTACAATAAGGCAAAAGTCTTCCGATTCGTGAATGTCATGTCGTTGAGCTATGAATCCGGAGACGACTGGATGCCTCACAACACAAGAAAATCTCAGACAAAAATAGGAGAAATATTCAGATTCCATGCAAAGTAAATGTGGAAAATAGAGAGACAACCTCGTAAATTGACCTCTCGTTATTTTTACTGAAATATCACGAAAAATAAGCATAAAGTGTCTTAATTAGACTATAGGAAATAAATAATCCCAGAAGTGTACTTACTTCAAACAATGGACGAATTGTCAGCAAAGAGAAATAAGGAAGGAGGTGGTCGGCGGTGAATTATAACTTCGGAAGTGTCAAAACAATTGCCAAAAAGAAAAACGTTGTTGATGTGAAAGCGATCAAAAGTCACCGGATTCATTGAAAAACCCGTTTACACGAGAAAGCTATTCCGGATTGAAAGCATTTGGATTCGAGGTTTCCACTTTGGATCCCGGATTCATAACGCTCCGCGTTCGTGAGGTTCCGATTCGTCACGACTCCGGAAACGTTTGCTCCAGTGTGAACGTGATCTAACAAACATCAGTGACAAACGAGATGGAAGTGAGATTCGCAGGGACCGAAACTCAGGGCTTCGCGGCCAACAATTCGTACCAGCCCTAGATCTCTTGACTTAGCCAACAATTTTGCAGTTCTGAGGAAATGCCAAGGAAAGATGGACTGTCTGGTTTACGAGATGCTCCTGATTAAAAAGTACAGACCAAGTCTTAACATCTAATCAGACTCAATACGTGCTAAAGTATTCACTTGACTTTGGGTGTTTTCCTTTGTGTGAGGTCACTGGATGATTCCCTGGCTTAGAGCAATAGACTATTGTTTTCGGTTGAGTTTTTGTCTACTTACTTATGTAAATTTTTCTTCATTTTCTTCATAATGATGACAGGATGTCATCGAAACGTCGAAATCTGTCCGCGTTAGTTTTTCTGATTAGTTTTTAAATAACAAAAGTCAATCTTATACGAACTTCAAATTGACCAACAAATGAGCCAGCAAGACAACGATATTGCCACAAAAACATGTCGCTCTAACCTATCTGCCCAATTACTGCTCTTATTGTAAAATTGATTGTCGTTAGTAATTGGAGGGCCATCACAAACCTGACAGATAAGCATGTTAATGACCATCTGCCAAAAGTTCCCTCCCTGAACCTATGTATGAAAAAACTCAGTTTTCAGTATCACGCGTCTTCTAATTTCAAATTCGTTTGCTAAAACTGACAATTTTACTGCATTGTTTTCATCTCGTTTCAGAGGACATTGTTATTTCATTCGCAAAGAAGCGTTACCGCGTCTCACTACCAATGACAGCTGGGCCTGGTGCCTCAGTTGTCAAAGTTCGTGCCAGAGCAGAGAACACGCAGATTCCAGCCAGATACTCGATACTGTCGGTAAACAGCAAGCCTTACAGTGAAAATGCTGCATTGTTTAACATGGACCCTGTCAAAGGTACTTAATGAAGTACCCGTTAACAACATTTCTTTCGCCAGTGAGTGTAAGCTTCAGTTTGCTTAAATCGAGTACTAGTTTAGTTTAGTGCCCAGGCCGGGGAGAGGCGGGAAAACACGTATGAGTGAAAAGGCCGCCATGTTTAGGGGGCGACCCTGTTTTTCGTGAGGCTTTTTTTTAATTTAAGTGTGTTCGAAGTCTACATGACAAAACGTGTTTTCAACAGTGTAAACACCGTGTGACCGGGTTCGGAAACGTATATAAGTGTTCCGCTTCAGTGGCCGGTTTGTGTGAGATAACATTTTACTTTTTGCTGTCCGTTTAAGTGTGCTCGGAATATTTTGGCGACTACAGTGAGTGATTTCATGAACGGCTTAAACCTGGTCACCAATATTTGTGATGTAAGGACAAGAGAAATAAAATCATATCTCTAAATAAAGGGACCATATAGTTCCAAAGATCCTCGGATATGTGTTTCTTCACTTTAACCTTGCAAAATTCAGTGGAGACTAAAAAATTGTTGAGGACACTTTAACCTTACCTGTTTTTCCGGTTTCCTAGCGGTTAAAGCGGAGGACTTGCATGCGATTGACTCCGGTTCAAAGCCGTTCTGTCGACCGGATTTGTTTCCTGGAGTCCCATGCAAATTAAGATCATCCACGCTTCCTCAAAAGGCAACTCTCGCCAGTTGGGTGATAAGACAGGCATTAAGGAAACTCCTCCGGCACAAGCGTACGGAATCTCTATTACCATTTTTGGCCTCGCTGGCATATGCTTATCATTTTCTGATCAAGCTTTTAAAATAATATCTGTGAATACTGAACGAGCATAGCAATGACTAATACCGAATAGTTTCGGAGAACTTCTCTTTTAAAGACTTGACGCATTGACGCTTTTGTCACCCAGCAAGTTGTTGACGGTTCATATTTTCTTATATTTTGCTTTCAAAGAACTGAAAATTGCACAGCTCGCTCTAATCAGGCTCTTTCAACTTTGATGTAACGCTCCATAATGAAAAATCAACAACAACAACAACAACGCTCTTTAATTTGAAGTCTTCTTTCTTTCGCAGGCGCAATTTCCGTCCGTCGCAAGCTCACGAAGACAGCCAATTATCGTTTGCGAGTCGAGGCACGCATTAATGATGATATATCAGCCTATGTCATGGTAATCATCAGAGTCACAGCTCCTACTAAAATATCCAGTGGCGACCCTGATCGTGGTTTCAAATTCCCCAGTCCAATTTATTCTGTCATCATTCCGTTCAACACGCCGGTGGGTCAGACCATTTTGCACCTGAGAGTCGAAAAAAGCAAAACGTTGACCAGCGCTGTGGTGCGTTACAGGGTGCAGTCTATCCACCCATACGACAAGAAACCTTTCTTCATTCTGGATCCTTGGAAAGGCTCTCTTAAAATCAATAGGGAACTACCACACTTGGACCACTCTTATGACAAAGCTACGAGCTTTGTGCTACGAGTCATTGCCAGGACACAGGAAAAGCCGATTGTCTATACAGCAACGCAAGTTTCGATCGTGGTAGTGCCAGAGTACGCTGGTAATGATTACGTGCAGACTTCGGTAGCGGTTGTGAAGAACACAACCATGGCTGCGGACAGCTCTCAAAGGCTAAGGTCTAACTACAATGAAACATGGCGAGGGAGACCAGAGTTTTCTTTGCATCGCATGTTCCGGCTGCCATCCCCTGAAGCTCAGAAGGTGTCCAAGGCAGACTTACGCTTCAACGAGATCATCAGGGAGATTAAGCGTGAAGTAGCAGAGCATCTCATAGGCTAGTTACCTCTTACAATCCTTGTAGTTAATATGGTAAAGTCGAAACACTTGGACAATTTTTCCTCTTTTGAGGAGCTAAGGTTATAACAGTTGCCTGAATATTTTATAAATATCAGATTCAAAGCAAAGCATCACTCAGTCCGTTCATATCTTTTTGCCTTTGAGTGTGCACGCTGTGAACAGTACCTGGTCGCATAAATTCAATTTCGCGACGTTCACAGATCAAATAAGGCCTCTCTTGCAATCACAAAACTAACGTGAAGCAACAGCATTCTCTAAAAGATCATAAGCGGTTATACAGACAATGTGTCACCCGTGCTAACAGTTATGCCATGTTTCCAGGTGACCGCGCCCGCTCAGGAGCAGTTTCCGTGCGATTGGGACCGAGCTCTGTTGCTTCAGCTAGCAAGCTTTCTGAGATCATGAAAGAGGCTAACTGTAGAATCCCTACGGCCAACTGTTCTGATACTGAATACCATTCGCGCTACCGAACATTTGATGGAACCTGTAACAATATTGACAACCCCTTATGGGGAGCGGCCACAACGCCATTTACCCGGATGTTAGAACCAGTCTACTATGACGTAAACGGTCTGTCCGATCCTGCTGGGTTTCCTGATCAGCCGTTTGCGCCTGACCTTCCGTCCCCTCACCGTGTCAGCAATGAGTTCCTCATTCATGTCAACGAAGCTCGAGGGAACAAGGAGCATTATTCCCACATGCTCATGCAGTGGGGACAATTCTTGGATCACGATTTGTCTTTCACAGCGGAAAGCGAAGGAAGTCAAAATTGTTTCTTACCAAAGTAAGTATTATTATTTATAAGTATTTAATTTAGTGCGACAGCTATTGTTGTATCATTTTGCTGTGAGATTAGGCAAGTTTATGAATGTCACGTGACATGTGCAGCGTGTACCCGAGGGGCAAAAAACAACGCTTTGTGGACTGGCTGACATGTCATGACAGGAGCCCATAGCTAGAAGCGCACAACTCACGTGTCTCTATTAAAGAGTTATCGTTTTTAGTACTCTTGAATAAAATCTGCCGGCAGTATTTCGAGTAGAATAAGCGATTTAGGGGAGGAGCATTCTGCCGGCAGAATAAGGCGTGTTTGAGCAGAATTTGAGCTGAATAACGGTAAATCAGTAGCAGTAGTAATATGCACAACATTATCTGCCAGAAAAATTCAAAAATAAATACAGAACAAATGGAAAATACCTTGTGATTAATGTGATTGTTAGCTAAAACTTCGTCACATGATTCCATAACACACTTTGAATCAGCCGCATTACATTTAAGTGCCCACATAGACCTACTCTAAAGCCGGCGGCTTTCATTTACTTGTACATATTGAATATCGAATTAGTTTTGGGGGATTAAACCCAGGATCCCCTCCATATTTAAGAAAATACATACGACCCGAAGGGCCGAAAAATTTGGGGGGTACCAAGCAGAATTCGAACAAAATAAGCCATTTTACGAGCAGGATTTATCCAAGCCTGTTTCTCAGACTATCTGTTTTTAGAACTGTTTTCTCGCTAATTATTGTCATCACAGCCAACCAACGCGCACTTTATTTTACGCGGGAAATATGAATCTAAGACTAACGAGGTCCGCGAAATAGGGGTGCTACGTGTAGTTATTTGTCCCTCATGATATGTAACAAAACTCGAAGAGTTTTTTTAAATTAAAGCGAAAAAGCACAGTTGTGTTGTGGAATGACGTAGGTAACAGCTTGTATTTTTTCTTTTATGCTAACTAAACCTGTAATTCAGTGAACTAAAGAAGTTTAAGTAAACACAGAACAAAATTGAAAAATAGTCTGCCTCTGCAATGGCAAAAGTACCTTAAAGTAACTTTCTTTTTTAGCTGTGATGGGTCTCCAGGTGATTTCGAGCCTCCTTGTTTTCCAATTATGTACCCAGACGGATCTTCTTGTACGATGTTTACACGTTCAGCTGCCGCCTGCCAAATGGATAATGACAATATAACACCGAGAGAGCAGCTCAATACTATTACGGCTTTTATAGATGGATCTCAGATATACGGCTCAAGCAGCGAGGTCGCTCAACGTCTCAGAGACCAGGATTGTAAGTATCAAAAAGACTTTAATTCTTGCTTCATCTCCTGAGATGAGACAACAATCTTTTGTGCTAAAATCTGCAGTACACGAGGAAAAGTATTTCCATCGATTAAATGGCGAAAGGTTCGATCAAATCACTCAAAAAAATTAAGTTCATTTTGTACATTTCTTCTCAATGGTTTCGAATGGAGTGAGAATGAGGTAAATTCAGCATGATGTTACTTTGCTACAAGTATGACACTCCTTCCCGGTTGTTGTTGTTGTTGTTGTTATTGTTGTTTGTGTTGTTTGTGTTGTTCGAGTTGTTGCGGAAATTTTTCATGTTTTGTTTTGTTGTTGTTATTGTTGTCTTGGGAAATACATGTGCTTTTAAATCGAAATCTAAAAACAGCTTAAGTGAAACTCACTTATTCCAGGCAACGCGTCGAAACTCCTATTCTGTCTCATTGTTTTCCCGTGGCTGGCGAGAAGAGCTGTGGTAAAAGCGTCGTTATCCGCCATGATGAAGTTTTTGTTACTTTTAACCCACAGCAGACAAAGGCTTTATGAAGATATCTCGGCCAAGATACCTTCTTCCATTTGTGAAATCTCCATTTGATCCTCCTCTGAACCTGTGTCAATTGTTCGGTGGTTGCTTTGATGCTGGGGATTTCAGAGTCAACGAACAGATTGCCCTAGTATCCATGCACACCTTATGGGTAAGAGAACACAACCGAATAGCTGACAGTCTAAGCCGATTGAATAAGCACTGGAACGCGGACAAAGTCTATCATGAAACGAGAAAAATTGTGGGAGCCACACTTCAGCACATTACGTATAACCACTACTTACCGAAAGTTTTGGGCAAGAACGCGTTGCATTCGTACCAGGGATACACCAATGTGCACCCTGGTATCCTAAACGTTTTTGCCACTTCCGCGTTCAGATTCGGCCACAGTACGGTGAGACCAAAGTTTGCAATGCTTGACGCCAATTATGATCCAGTTGTTCCTGATGTGCCTCTCATCAATGCTTTTTTCAATAACAAACTTGTACAGAGAGAAGGTATTGAACCTGTACTTCTTGGACTTCTAGCCAATGAATCGCTCGATACGAACCGGGAAATAGCGGCAGGACTAACAAAGCATCTCTTTCAGCAGCCGGAGTCAGCGCATGGCTTTGATCTGGCGGCACTGAATATCCAACGCGGCCGTGACCATGGCCTGCCGGGTTACGGTGCGTGGCGGCGCGAATGCAACCTGTCTCACGCAGAAATTTTTCAGGAAACAAACTATGAAATAAAAAGAGCTACATCGCGAGAGATACTTCACAACCTATATGAAGATGTGGAGTATGCGGACCTGTGGGTCGCAGGCTTGGCAGAGGAACCTGTCCCTGGGGCGATAGTTGGCCCTACATTGCATTGTATAATGAAAGAACAGTTTCGTCGCCTGCGTGATGGAGACCGTTTCTGGTTTGAGAGAAAAGGAGTATTTACAAAGGAACAAGTTTCTGAGATCAAAAAGACCTCCCTGTCTCGTATACTGTGTGATAACATATTTGGCATAGTGTCTGTCCAACGGGATGCTTTTGTTACAGCCACTGATGAACTCAAACGCGTTGAATGTACAGACATTCATCAAATGGACTTAAGCAAATGGAAAGAAAATCATCCTTCTCCCCTCCAGACCTG
>BLFK01001075.1:2250077-2260077 GCA_014634185.1 Astreopora myriophthalma
AATGATACTAGGTCTATAATGAATTTCTTCGTATTACTTATTGGATTTGAAGCCTGGCATTGCGCTGAAAGAAAGCCTTGTTTTGCGTTTGTAGGGAGACACCCATCCGACTTCCCTTTGTCCTTTGAAGCTGTTCAGCACGTCACTATTGCTCATGCGTACAACAGTGAACCCAGAAGTAAACAAATGATTGCTGGCAAGAAAAAGGGGCAACCTAAGATGCGCTTCCTGATCTCCTTTGATACAAGGAAGATCCCTCGAAGAGCCATAGTGCATTCTGCTAAGCTGTATATTTACCTCTCTGAGTTTGGAGCTAGTAATGTAGCTGATGAGCCAGCGGTAGTTCCATCCAATTCGCTGGAGGTTTATCAGATTAAAAGTACAGACTGGTATCCTGAGAACACGACCAGCGTCATACCTTGGCATCAGGATTACCTGGGGATTGGAACGGATGTAGAGAAGAATAGGCATGTGTATATGGTTTTGCTTTGTTTCTTGACCCATCTGCCACTTATGATTTTATCCAAACAAGTCCTTATGAGTTTTAGCCACCCTTTTTAGCCACTGCTATTTGGTTTCTTACGGTAAGGAAGCATTGCCAGAGTAATGCAATCGAGACATTCCTTTGGAGTTAAACTTGAAAATGCCAATTTCTTTCCCTGTAACATGAAGGAGTTATGGGACAAGTGTTTGATGTTAGAATTGTTTCTGAGTAAAATAGAATTGATTTTTATTCCGGTTCATTTAGACTGGCAGAGACTGACAACTTTCAACCAGGAGAGCGGCAGCGATGGGTTGACCTGGATGTCCAACATGCCGTAAGGAACTGGCAAATCAGGCAGCAGCCAAATTATGGACTTATGCTCAAGATCAAGAAGGAATATAATGCAAATGCAGTTATCAAATTTGCTTCCAGTGATCATCCACTTGAAGATTTACATCCTAGACTTGTTGTATGTCTGACCATTCCTCCGTGGTAACTGATGTACATAGGTGCTTCGTCCAGGTTGCGTTGAAGAATGGCCATGTTGTAACAACAGACTTCTGCACAATGAAACGTGCCTCTATATAATTTTTTAATTTTATCATGTTGCTCTTTCTTTTATCGTTTTGCTTTAACGCGCGTGGCGCTGCCGCATCAACAGTATTCTCCAGTGAGGCTTACTCCCTCATAAACTGATTTGTGAACAGTACTTCTCATGATTTTGTGAGTTTTTGTAATAGTTTCAAGCAGAGTAAACGACGTTCGGCTGCAGCAAGAAGAATAATTTTATAACTGTTAACACCGCTCTTATGCCGATAGAATCGATAGCATCCGATCGCTGCCGTGGCTAGGGCTGGATGCCACAGTCAAGACGTTAGGACAATCAACTCACGGCTCATTTTGGGCGCATGCTATGTACCGTCGTATTCTATGTGCTTAAGAGATCTTTGCATCTTCCTTGCGCATCATCAATTCTAACCAGGCTGAATGGTTGTTGTAGTGGCCCCTTTTATATAAGTTTCTCACGTTTTTCTCCACGGCCGTTCTAAGGAGGCAACCTACAGTTTTTCTACAACGCACGATATGCGGGTCACGGTAGCATCACACGCGCAGATACCACGCAGCTGTTTACAACCTCTAAGTTAGGACGCGGCTCTATTGTTTTTAGGGTCAGCGTTCATTGTTTCTGTTGGTTGTTTGAATGGTTCTATTGTTTTCTCAGCCAATCGCGTGGGTTGTTGTAATAGCTGCGTACTGACCCACAAACGAGCCTACTCAAAGGATTATTGCAAGAAAAAGCAAACAAACCGTCGATTTCATAATGGCGAACGCATTAAAGAAGCTTCAGTGTGCACGAACGCCAAAAAAGACCCGGACAAGGCCTGAGATACCGTATTCACTCGATTTAATAAGCGACGCACTCCAGTATAATAAGCGAATAAGCGACGCACTACGGCATTCAGAGTCGCAAACAATTTCAAAACACCGCGGCGCTTAGTGAAGTAAATACCATATGGTGACACCAGTTCGCAAAGAAGATAGCATTAACAGTAAATTTGCAGTAAAAGTGGGTTAATATAAAAGGCGCGTTCTTTCCAAAAGTGCAGAGAAACCTTTGTGGCCTGCGTATTAAAAAAAATGTTGACCTACCGCCCGCACCAATTCGGCCTTCTCGTCTTGAACCCCCGTTACATTCACCCAAAATCTGGATATCGGTACGGTACCAATGTTTTTCGGGCACGGCACGGTATACTGTTAAGATGTGCACAGAACCGGCAGAGTGCTTATTAGGCACCCATGGCAGAAATTGTTGGGTTGCCGAGCACATCTCTGGAGGTGTGCTTGGCACGGATGACCCCAGTACCGTACCGAAAATTCCGCGCGTGTAAATTACTGTGCCGTGCTCCGTGTTCAGTAGGCCGGTGTCATTTCGAAGATCGTCCACTGGGCATACGATTTTTCAGGCACCTTGCGAAAGTCACAAAAATTGATTGTGTCGTTTTCCTGTCCTTGTGCTAAACCTTCACCGAGCCGCCCGCCCTGAATTCTAGCATACGTAGCCGAGCCAAGACCGAGCTGTAGACGGAAGTAATCTATGAGTTGCGAGCGCTTTGAACAAACAAAGGTCAAATGGATTCCCCAACTTCTATTTCCTACCTTCCATCCCCTTGTGTGCTATTTGCATTTGTGTTTTAAGGGTTTTTAGTAGAGTTGGTTTTGTTGCCGAATATTGTACGAATTCCTCTTGAACGTACAAGTCATGAAGAACTGTGGAAGTTAGGTTTAGTAAAAAATAATAATTTGCATGTTCACTGTTCCTTTCGGGGCGCATTTTCATACCACTTATAAATATTTCTTTCCCCCATTTATAACTTCTCTTAAAACGCCGAACGAACTTGTATCTACACACACGCCAGAAAAAAAAATCATTGCTTTCTGGATGTTATGCAAAACGTACCTATTGCATAACATACCTTAACGAAAGTCATGCGAAATAAGAAAAACCTTGTTCCCTAAAGCGCTCAATATAAACTTACATACTACCTGTGAATGAGTAGGATTAGCCTTGCGATCCCGATATCAATAGGCAGGGTACATACCCTTCATTTGAAATTGGTTACTTTAATTACGGTGGGAGATTCACTCTTCTACAGGCTTGCTGTTACTTTATTTTTATTATTTCAGTGGGAAGGGGTTCAAGAACCAACAAAACTCTTTTGATGTTGGCATTGGACTGAGTGGGGTGCAAGAACCAAAAGAACCCCTTTTTTTCTGTTAGCATTATAGAACTACGAGAGCATTGAACAAAATCCATAAAATGCCCGGAATGCCATGAGACCGGTTATACGACCACACAGCTTTGTGCTTGAAAATATTTGTCACTTTCACATTCTTCTCTAGAAATTGTTTTGATGTCAAGCACTTTGGTGTGAATGAAATTCCAATAAGAGAAACAGAAATTCAGACCACTGACCTTAAGAAGATCTCTCCCCGACAGGTCGCATGATTCAGTTTAATTTAAGTTTTAATTCAATATAATTTAAGCTTAATTTAATGCATGGCAGTTTTGTTGTTCAGGGGTACACAATGGCGTTAGAAACTGTAAAACAAGTTTCAAGAGCCTGCCAAACGGTCGACGGAGTAAGCCTAGAGAAAAAAATCCATGAAAATCTATTGGAGATGTACATTACTACAACTTGCCGTTCGGTTAAACTCTAATCCTTCTGGCTTTTGCAAGTTGTGTTGTTTCTGAGCTCCGTAACGTCGTCAGAAAACACTTATTTCCCAGTCCCTGTCGGGTAAAGGAACGACTGACCTAATAAAAGAATTTAGGGATGGCTAAGAAATCGAGTTTCTACCCGGCCATTTCCCTTCCACGGTCCGCAATTTTATACACTTCCATAACTATTACCTTTTTAATTAATTCTGGCGCACATAAAGTGCAAACAAGCTGGCAACGAGCTACTATAAAATGTATTAATCATCGCATGCAATTTTCACACATGAGATTGTTTTAACGAACATTAAATAGGCGCCACCTCGACTCGGCGTCATTCGGAACCTTTTACGGTGTGTGCCTCAGCTATTTGTGTTTCACAGAAAAGATTTCCGTCCTATAATAGCGTGTGAAAAGCAACAGACCACAAGGCGCGCGAATTCTCGTCTCGTTGGAGACTTCCTTATTGTAGTCGTGTGGTGATGTATATGGTTTTAAAAAAGGAATTCAATTAATTGATAGGGCCTGGTTTTTTTTTATCCTTTTGTGAAAGTGCATGTAAATTACCGTCGTTCTGATGCAAGCCAGCGGGAATTTCGTGATTTTCGTTGGAGAGTCTAAGACGTTGACTTGTCGCATTTTGATAATCTACCCACTTTGAAAGGGAGAACTAGCTAGTGTTCGTGGAATTATTGTTCTAATTTTATCATTATTATTGTTATTATTATTGTTTTTTCACTGAGTTAATTATAATGATTATTATCAATAGTATCTTTTTGGCAACCGGAGTCATTTTCGCGGAAAGTACTGAATCATTTCATAAATTGTCGTTGTTACCTTGAGAAATAACTCAATGTTTGGAGTAAGCCATCGAACTGTCGAAGCTCCTTGAATTGAAGTCCACTGATTGTAAGAAACAGTTTCCCAATTCGGCAGACTTGTGGTACTTGAACCTATATCGAAGGATTTTTATAGATATCTGTTCATACCACAGTTATATAGACAACGTACATAACTGATATCAAAGAAGATTTGAATGATTCCATACTATGCCCACAACCTGAAATGCAAGGAAACCCATAGAGCTTTCTTGTCCTTTACAGCAGCCTTTGAATTTACAGCTGGCATTCTAAAGTGAAACTTTTGTCATGCACCACTGAGGCCAACAATGGACAAGATTTGTCTATTGACGTTTTCGAGTGGTTATTACTTGCTATGTATGTGCTAATGATATACATAGCAATCAAACACGATCACAATAGCTGATACGGCGCCGAGTATTTTTGACACCGGCCCGGCTATGGTGATTATGAATTCAGTGGCGCCCCGCAGGAGCCGGACAACAACCGCTAAATCACAACTTACTAAAGACACAGTAATGATAGGTTTCAATGGGACAGTAACAATATTGTCAGCATTGGTTTTAATGAGCCCGTATTTCGACTCAAACCAAGTATTTCCAGTAGAGGGCGCATGCACACCATCTGAGAACAAGAAAAGGCGTGAGCTTGCACTAGTTAAAAAATATGTAACACTGATATAGGAATATGGTGTCGTCGTATCTGAGCACTAGACGCAAATTAACATCCAGTGATAGGTATGTGGATCATTTATTCCTGTTCCTAAATTCAATAGCCATTACGATATGTACCAAAAACTTGATTGCGCAAAATATATCATGAAAATGCGGTTCTTGCCCGAAGTTGAAAGAGCCGCAGGGTCTCTTGCTGACGGGTTGGAAGTTAACTCATCAGGTCAAATCATTAGATGACCATTAATTGCCGCTTGTTTGTCTAATTGATTTCTGTTAACTACTTAATTATATAAACGGTATATTCCACCTGAAGGCACACACGTGTAGGACCGCAAACCGCACGCATGCCTTGGTTTCCTTTCCGAAATCTGCGAAGAAAGACGTAGGTTTTAAATCTTAAGTCGATTGCAAGTGAAACCATTCTGAGCAGCACCCCCGACGCAAGTTTGTGAAGCCTCGGTGATGCAAAGTCTTACCTCCACGAAGTTGTAGAGACAAAATCTTCTCGATTGGGCATTTGAATGTCACATGTTCCGTAGACTGATCTTTTTAAAAGAATGAAGAGTAGTCATTCCAGCATATAAGCTCACCAAGACAAACAGAATTTCGTTTTTTCAAGTTTGCCACTGGAAGTGGTAAGTCACATCAACAGCACATCTTTGGTGGCGTTTACCCTGGTTGTTTCTGGTGATACACCTAAGAAAACAGTAAAGCTGATAACGTCGTGGTGACAACTGGCCCTAATTTAATGTCAGTTTTTGTACAGACTACACACTGCAAGACCATTTTAGATTTTTCCAAAGGCTTCCTTACCGCCCACTGGTGTTTGTTTTCGTTTCTAACAGATTATTTACATAGTTTCTAGTTTGTAATTGGATTGGATTGAAAGTGCCTTTGTTGATATCGTGCCCGTTGAAAAGTGTGTTGTTTGCTTTCGGACACATGATTTATGATTTGTACTTTTTGAAACAGAAATGTGTGACACTATGTATGCATGCAGACTTAGTGGCGAAAACTTAATCCCGATGGTTCTCAGACTGTTGTAAAAACACGAATATGTTCAGCTTCTTAGGTCACCGAAAAAAAATTGGGACATATCTCGGATGCCTTATCGGAAATTCATGCATTTAATGCAAACGTTGCTGTGACACTATCATCAGAGAGGTGCAAGTTTCTTATGGGGGAAGAAAAAAGAAATGATACAAATAAAAGTGTTCAAGAGCGAATTTCGTAAAGAAAGGATGACAGCGGACTTTCTATGTAGCACACGAAATAAGAAAAAGTAATGTGTGACAGCCCTGCAGTGGAAAAGAAAAGCATATACATTCTATAGAATCGCACGCGTAAGCAATTAGGGACACTGAATCACGGTGAAGAAAAAAAACAGCACAGAATATGGGAACAAATGAGGCGGACGAACAGAACATGCAATAAAATGATAAAGCATTTGACATGCTACCAGTTCGTAAAGTGTGCCGCCGGCAGCGATAACAAGGCGGTAGTTGGGTTTCACGTTGTCCCGGTCGTGTTGACTTTGATGAATTGCGGGTTGCTCTCGAATTCTTAAGGCCAAAACTGGAATATTGGGTTTCCTTTTTTGGCCTTTTTCGGGTTTTGCTTAACTGTCTGACAATTTAGAATGCACTAAATTTAGTTCTTTTGTACTCAAAGTACACTCAGGGACGATTACACTTGTTTTCATTTCTTCAGCAATTCTTACCGAGCGGGTCCGCAAAGGCGCAACGTGTGAAAAGGATAACCACGTCTTTAAAAGTCAAGCAGCTAGAAGAGCGCGTTTCCTGCCATACAGGGCAATTAGTCGCCCAGAGTTTACCCTGGAACAATTGTCAACGACTATACCAACGTAATCCGGCGTAATAGTTCCAATTGATTATCTCATTACAAAGTTGTTCGGTCTGTATAGTGTATTGTGTATTTGCCCCTTTGGGTTCTATTGATTGGCTGGAAATGTACTCTTCTAAAGGAATGCCAAATGTCTTCAAGGATGATTTATGAAATACGCAAGCTATAACTTGGTTCATTTAGACACGGAGAGCACATGCGATAACTGGATTCCTTGAGAGAATCGGTCAACCATGAAGAAGACAGCCATGTTTGCAACTCTCTTCGCTGTCCTTGCGTAAGTAGGACATTGTGTACCCTAGTTATGTCATATACTTGGCAGCAAAGTTAGCAGAGGCACATGTCGCTTAAAGTAGAGGTCGCTTCTTTTTAAAGTCATTTATGTTTCAAGAGGTTTAAGTAGCTTTAGTGACATCGTCACATGTTAAGGTTTATTTTACCTCATTGTACATGTATGGCTGACTATTTGAGAAACTGCAAACGTCCAAAGCAAACATGCACGGGAGTCAAGAATAAACCTACAATCGTTTGGTTCAACAAAAATATAGTATATCGTCCGCCGTCTTAAAGAAGATCACTTTTTCACTGATGACTTGTCAGGAAAAAGAACTAAGGTCAGACCTGCCTTTTCTTTTTCTACGACTAACTTGGCACATTTACTGGGACAAATTTCTGTTTGCAGAGTCTTGATCATAGTTCCAAAATGCCAGGGAGAGAGTGGAAACCCGGATCCAGGAGGTAAGCCTAAGACGCCAATGTATGATGTAAAGTGCAAATGAAACCAGTCCAGTGATTGAAGGAACTACGTGACCGAGTATTTGCTGCATGAACGAGCAGACTGTAAGTAAATGTACGCTTTTCGAATGAAATGATTCTTTGATGGTAAACAATTCGTGTAGAAACTTAGGGATTGTTGGTGTAGACTGATTTGATTAAATCTTTACATATTTTCAGTCTTCTCCCTGGCACCTAGATACCATTAAAAAAGTGTCTCTTTTTTTTTCTTTTAATCAATCAGCTTCAACTGAACCAAGTTCTATTTGTTTTGAACTGTGAAGTTGAGCATAAAAGGTAGGGGAGACAAGAATCCTAAGCGCACATTGGGGGTGAGAAGAAAATTGAAGTCGGTGGGTCCCGCATCACTTGATTTACGACTCCAAAAGTTTGTTAACGACGCGAAGAGTTATTTTTAGTTTGTTTTGCTTGACATGTTCACACGTCATCTCAATTTTTTGACTCAGAAATGTTTATTCAGGAGCTTTTCTTTTCTTTTTTTTCTATAGTGAGATGCCGTCTTTTTATCGCGTTGAGAACGTGTTTATCTTTTCTTTAATTTAGGCAAATTTTATCGGTTAACCGTGATAACATCGTTAGTCGGCTCTAGTGCTCTTGTTGACACAGACACAGGATCCAAATTTAGTCCTCCCTCGGTGTCAGTAAATCGTTGTTGTGATATCGAATTAATTTCCTCTTGCACATGTAAGCTATGTCAGGCAAGTATACAAAACGTGGTTTCAATCACGTTCATTCTTCAGCATATCTATCGATTGTCTCTGTGATAACTAAGAACCGCAAAGTGACGTTGCATGTAAAGCCGAATGCTCGAAGCCCTATTATAGATCATATAGCGCGGAAGATTTATCAAGCCCCCATTCCATTTAACGGCAAAAGATAAGCCGACTGATTGCGCCTTCTAACGCCGGCCGATCCACTGATAGATTAATTAATGAATATTGGCTAATTTTGTAGTGAGGACCACCTCGTTCGAAGAGCGCGTTCCCTTTCAAAACGAATAGTAGTTGCATAACTAGGGTGGAGAGGTTTTAGTAACGGATCAGAGTTAAGGCCACTCCGTCGTAGGAGAAAATTTTTACTATTTACTAAAAGTTCGGAACCATTGCATTAGTAGTCGATCGCTTGCAACACGAAAGTACACGGGTGATGAAATAACAAAAGAGCATTTTCCTTTGTTTAGTCACGACATGGCGGCGTTTTCGAGAGAGCAAAACACCCTTAACCAATGCATGGCTTTGAAAAACAATTATATGCAACTGAAATTCAGCTCTCGAGAAACCACGGAGGTCCATAAAAGAAGACTGATTCAGGTTTATGGTTTCAGATTTCTTTTACTTTCACCGCAATTATTAACGCGGCTAAATTAAAAACAAAATACAGCTATAAGTTAAACAGTTCGTCAATCTCAGGATGTGTCCTATATATGGCCCGATACATAACTGAATGATTTTGAAAGTTGTACTACTAAGTGGCTGGAGGAAGGGATCTTAGAGCCGGAAAGAATTAGTTATTATAAAAAGGTGAGCAATCTGCAGTGTATATCGGTCAAATATTTCAAAAGAATTAAAGATTCACGTCAACTGAACTAGTCACTAAATGGACTTACACAAAACACATTGGTGCGATCCACCCCGCTGTAATTGATGAACCAATAAGAAAGGAGTAGTACCGCGTATTGTAATCGTCCATATCAGTGGCTGAAAAGACTCCAAGCACTAAAGATGCTTCACTCTTCGAGGTTCAAGGACAATTAATGTTGACAGCCGATGTGAAGAGGGATTTTGCTCCTAAAGTGGGCTTACTTTATTGAGACTCCTAGACTGCCTTCACGCATCGATATCCTCTGGTGTGGGTGGCCCAACGAATTAAGAACTTATCCCTTTCGATATAATTATAGAGTAGACGCAGCTAGAATCAAACAAGTGCCGTGGGAACCACAGTTGCCTCCGTCAGTCTCATACTCAGGCGCTGCTAAGTATCTATTCCTCGCAGACCAGCTGGTTTGGTAGTCCCTCTTCTTAATTTGCTGTAACATTTTTTAGCCCTTCCAAAATCATATCTATTGGATTTCCAGTTTTCGTTTGATTCTTCTAACACAGGCTATTTG
>BLFK01001075.1:2270077-2276268 GCA_014634185.1 Astreopora myriophthalma
AGCATTTCGCAAACATGTGTAAAACTGTATGACATTCAACCAGTAGTGTCGGAAAAATGCTGTCAACACTTTCACTTTTTTCCCATATGACCAGACAGGAGCCATAGTCATGGGAACTTTGGCAGTGCGCCTCCAACTTTTCCCACCAAAACTGTTCAATGGCTCGACCAACAGAACAAGACGCCTGATGGAGGTGTTCTCGTGGATGTGTTGATTGATGTAATCTTTAACATAAGCATTTCCCTTGTGCAGAAAAGATAGATCGAATACCACGTATGAAATGAATGAATGAGTGAGTGAGTGAGTGATTGAGTGACTGAGTGATTGATTCATTATTATGACCATTACTATTACTACTACTGTTACTGTTACTGTTACTATTACCATTATCATCATCTTGATTATCATCACCGATTGATTATATGCATGCCTCAATAGACCTTCTCCAAAATGGTGGCCGCAAATTTAACGACGGCCGGGTAAAATCAAAAATGTCTACCGGCATTAGAAAGAGCACCTTTAGTTTAGCAATCCTAGAAAGATGCAGCATATCAGATGTTATATCGGATGAGAAAACGGGCAAGCGTCTGCAAATTTTTCAGTTTTCAACTTACGTTTTCTCAGCCGATACAACATCTGATATGCTGAATCTTTCTAGGATTGCTTAACTAAAGGTGCTCTTTCTAATGCTGTTATAAGTTTTTAATTTTAGTTTATTTCAACTTGCCGCGGCCATTTTGGACTGAGAAAGGTCTATGGGCATATGAGGAATTGTTTGCAGCGGTCTCGTTCCCAGTGTAGGTCGGGCAGGGCAAATAGAAAGAAAGGACTAGTTGCTCTTGTGAAGTACCTCACCCCAGGGTTGACGAAAGCGCTGGACCGCTCGGAGAAGACTGCCCATTTCCAATATATTTCTAAAGCGCAATTTAAACTTTAAACCGTTCTTGACTGGCGTTAATGTAGTGTTACTATTCTGCCTACCACTTGTAAGTTACTTACAGTACGGTTAGCTTCTGTGCTACTATATTATGTAAACACCTCTACAAAGCATTTTTCAAGTTCCTGAGGGACTGGTTTTGCTATTGTACGAAAATCAACATTATGTTTGCTAGTTTGTAAATAAAACGACGTATTTGCGGTCGATCAGTCCGGACTGCCAGGGGACAAATAAGAAAAAAATTGCCCAAATCCTCGGGGGCTGCCCTAAGAACCAGAGAGGCCCACTGTGACGATAATTTGGTTTATGTAGCTTTCAGGCTCTCATCGCTCTTTTAATTGTGATAAGGGGTGCATGAAATGCGAAATGCGGTTCAATGCGGTTTGCCCTGCAACTAGATTACTGTCACGTTCCCAGGATATCGCGGTATCATAAATATTGCGTCTGTAAAATCCATTTATCGAGACTTCATCAAGGACTAATTTATGAGAATGTATTTCATTCCTTTTCACTTCGTACTGGGTAGTATCAAGTGATCTAAGTTTAAAAATTAAAAAAAGTGTTTTTCTGTCAATATTTTATACAATTCACAATTGAAAAGCGCCAAAAAAAGAGGGAAAGAAAAAAATATGAAGAAAGGGGAAACTTCAGGAAATGCTGTTATCTCTCCACAAAAATCACGTGTTTAATAAATTATTTTGAAATAAGTTGAACGTGACCGTGAAGCAACTCAGTTATTTTTCATGATCGTGGATAAAAATGTGCGATAGCAGAAATCTAATCATATAATTAAATAAAACTAAGTGATAATGTTGCTAGATTCTGGAATTTTTACTTCCAAAATTAACCACCATCAACTTGTGGTCATCTTCACAGCCAACTTTAACTTCCGTTTCGTTTCGTGTGTTTCTGGGCGCAAACACTTCATAAGATAATTAAATAATTAGATAAATGTACTACATAATTATATTAAACTGACGAATCAATTATAACAGAATTGCGGCGAGAATGGCCTCCGTGTGGTTGTCTAGACAGTGGCGAATAACAGAATACAGTTCAAATCAAAATTCTGCATTACATTTCAGATTATTCTAGAAATTTCACACTGATTGGAGAGTTTAATTTTCCCCGGCCGCCCCATCACCTTTTTCTTTTCTCATTCCAACAGTGCATTGTGGAAGTCTCTAATGATGATTTCCTTCGTAACAATTGGTAGAATAGAGAGTCCACTTCTGTTAATAACGCCGAAAATTCTAAAACTTTCACCGTTATCCTGTTTTAATCAACGGCCAAACATCCGTTCAGAGAGCCAGAGTTCTTTCCCCTACTGCAACCTATGGGTGGATGGCTGCGTTATTAATCGACGGGATTAAATTAATTCAAGATGTTGTTATCTTTTGCCCTGACGCACTTCTTGGAAGGGTTAATCTGGGCAACTTTTTGGATTTATGTCTTTGCGTTGGTCGGAGAATTGCGTGCAGTAAAGGACCAACCCCAAAACCCTTCATGTTATCACTATGATTGGCACCAACTTATACCATCAGTAGCCCGTAACTCGCGTAGGCTTATTAAAACTTAATTAATTTGAAAGGTGACTGTGAAATTGCAAAGTGGTTCACACGCGCTTGTGTAGTAGTCCTTTGTTCGTTCAAGCCAGTACTACACTCCCTACAGAGCTAATTGCATTATTGCCAGCCTTGAAAATATAACTCATCTTTAGGTTGTATGTCCCCTTAGCATAACCGTCAGTATAGAATTCCCGAGTATAGGCAGGCTGGTTAGTTTAATGCATGGAATTGCCCTGTAAGACTACTCATTCACTGGGTTCGACATTTCTAGCATCCGGCAATACACTGTCTTCGTCAAAACGCCAGTTAAAATAAATCGGACGGTCTTAATGAACGACAAGCCATTCCTTCTAAGTGGTCCATATAAATCTTAGTGAAGTGCGAGAAAGGCAACCTGAGCTCATAAAATATATTGTTTGAAACAACCCTTTCGCATTAAATATGGCGTCTCGATGACCTTTAGATATCGTCATTTTAAGAACCAGTCAGAAATAGTTGCACTTACTTGTCTGGTAAATATTAATCTTCTCATTTATTCCTTTCTCCTCAGCAGATCAAAATGAATGCAGCAATAACAATGGTGGCTGTTCCCACCTCTGTATCAATTCCAGGCCCTCTTATTACTGTTCCTGTCCGCCGGAATTCACTCTCCATCCTAATAAAAGGACTTGTTATCCAGGTTAATATGGCTTTTGAATCTCTCATATCAGAACTTGTTTGCTATTAAGAGACTTAAAGAAATGTTAAACGCGACGGTGCTCGCTTTTGGCTTTCTAGAGAAATTATCTGTTAATTTCCGAGGTATTGCGTGATAACAGGTCTGACTGCTGCTAATAATTGTCAAAAAGCCGCGATGTTTGATTAATTTCTTTATCGTGGTCTTATGTTAAAATAGTAAATCATAATCACAGCTTTTAAATTGAACACTGAACCGAGGTCAATCGGTAAATTCGCGATATCCGGTCAGGGCTCAACCACTTGATCGTAGCGGAGTTTGATGCCTAATCATGTCAAACCTTGAGGCGATAGTATGTTTTCGCAGTCCACCTGTCATAGAGCTGCTTTCCGGTCAAATTTGTGCAAACGTTATTCCACATTACCTTATCTTCATGGATTAAACTGCATACGCGGTCCAGGATTACAACACTGACATAGAAGAGACTTCACGTAAGTGTAAACCACACCAGACCTATTTGCAACAAGAGTGGGATGAAGGGAACACTTTCTGACGCGCCGCGTGCATTTCTGAATATTAGCGATGTTTAAACAGTTGAGGAGTAGGCTAAGGGGACACTTCGTGGTATTTAAACTTGGTCAGTACTAACCTTGCTTCAAACAACTCGGCCCAGGTGTGAGATCGTGAAAGGAAAAAAAACAATGGCCCAATTTTTATCAAGTTATTTGCATCCTTGTTGGCATGGCAACAACAGTGTCCCTGCCTTAGCTCGCACCACTTTCTTAGAGCCTTCTCAAAAATAAGGAATGAACCCTCATTAAATAAATAAGAAAAGCATGTTACTGAAAAAGAAATGCTGATCTGTTGATCTAATAATAACTTGTAAGGCTCGACTTCTCCATCTTTTGTACTAAACGTTTTTATTTCTTGCCTGTTTTTTTTTTTGTTTGTTTTTTTTTTTTCAGTAATTTCATTTAACCGAGGACAATACACAGTTGAACTAAGAAAAAATGCCCAGATCGACACTGTGGTTACAATTGTGGAGGCACGTACTTTTCCTCTCAAACACGTCATCACTTATGAACTGCTGTCAGAGAACCTTCAGAGACCTTCAATATTTGCCATCAACTCCAAAACTGGAGAAATTCTGCTCAAAGGCAGACTCGACAGGGGGCAAATAACCAATTTCTTGCTACAGGTGCAGGCAAGTTATAAAGTCTCCAACACATCTAATGGAAGCCAATATCGATTAGCGAAGTCCTTTGTGCTTGTTAATGTTCGCGAAGAGCAGAGCGGGAAGGAACTCACCTTCACACGCACATCCTACGAGGTAAAAGTTCCCTGCAACACTTCCCAAGAAACAGTTGTTTATCGCATGCGAATTGCCGTCTCGGATGGAATTGGAAACGCTCGACTCAGGTATAGGTTTCAAAAGAGACTGGATTACTTCTTGATCACACATAACGGGAAAATAAAAATCCAAAGGAGTCTGTCACTCTTATGCTATCTCACTCCGTCCAAGACCTTCCAAACAACTGTTGTTGTCCGAGATACTGCAGGCATAAAACGTAACGCGCATGCTTCTATCAATCTCGTGGTCACACCACCGGGACCGCTGTCTGAGGAAATCACTGGTGTGGCACCACAATTAAAAGACACCATTAATCGTCGCCAGACTCACTCAGGTCCAAGAATTGAAAGACGGAGATGAAATATTAACCAAGAAACACTGGAAGAAGAAACACTTCTTTTGAAGGGACATATGGTGAAACGTGATAGTAAAGTTTGTACAGCCATTAGTAAAGAATGTCTTTTATACTGTATATATTAATTCATATAACTATGTTTACGCATATTTTGGACCACACCCATGCCACACCACACACAATAAAATTGTGGATTCACTACGACAGGCTGCCGGATTTACTGAGGCTAAGCTTGATCAAGGGTTGTGCTAAAAGTGATAGTATCACGAAGCGTCAGAAGTTCTTCCGGCTATGGCTTCTCCATGCCAAAAAGTCACAGTAAAGGCAGCCAAAAACTCCTCTATCGTTGGCAATAGATGAGCCTCAAGATAAGGATCGATTTGGATAGTCGTTAGCCGAACGGGGAGAAAAAAACAGAGGGAAAACAGTGTTATTATATACATTTCTATATAAACTAATATAACAATGAGAACAATGAAAGAAATGAACAACACAGCAAAAACAGGAGCGAGGCAGTGACTTACCTGAAAAATGCCGAGGATTGAAAACAAATAGTGTAGAAAACATATAGAAGGCAAACCCGGACAAAAGTCAAATTTGGCGAAACAAATTGCCACTGGACTTACTAGCCCACGAGAAAGTGCTTGTCTTACTGTACTCTGTTACAAATGACAAGCTAAGATTTGTGGAATTAAATTGTAAAATATAAACACCCAATCGTGGCTAAATGACTCAGATACACAGCAGAAACACACTATCTTGGGTCCCGTTAAAAATAAACTATTGAAAGCAACACAAGGAGAAGCCGCTCCGAACCATATGACATCTGCCATTTGTTGGGTTCCCGCCATTTTATTTACAGCATGCCAAAGATCAGGAAAAAAGAAAGCAACACCGCAACTCCTGATGCATTGAACAACAAATGTAATGAAATTTACGCACAATAGAGCAAGCAACCGCGTTTCCAGTGCTTTTTCTCCACCGATGGTTGGTTAGCGTATACATGCCGGTGCATGTAAGAGCTCTTTAATTAATGGATAAGAAAGGATTAACTGGAGTTGGCAAAGTGCAAGTATAGCTCATACCCTACAAAGCTCACCGTTTCAAATGTTAATCATGTTGATCTTATGTCATGGCAAGTTTTCGTTTATGATAATGAAAGGAACTTCCTGAGAGAGAAATTAATCAAAAAATTGCAGTCTTATTTTCTATAGCACGATGATTGGTTTCCATAGTAAGTACAATTCCTATACCGCAATGATTGTTTTGTTTGTTTGGTTTTTTTTTTTTTTTTTTTTTTTTTT
>BLFK01001075.1:2276278-2296269 GCA_014634185.1 Astreopora myriophthalma
TTTACGCCTTCCCATATCACAATGACATGGAAAATACAAATAAAGGAACAAAAAACAAAATCGTACACAAAAAAAAATTAGAGAAAGATGATCTTTAATTTAGCAGAAGGCAAGCAATACAAGACTCTACAATAATAGTAAGACAATAATTTTATTAGTCGTTAACTATGATAAAATTCCCCAGTCTGATCGGTTATCAGCAGCCCTGATTTCAGCATGACGCTAGCGCATGCGCAAGTCATGACTGTTTATCTTTAATCGGACAGTTTGTAACTGGACACCTTGTAATTGGATATTTGTATGCGTCGTGCCATAGTAATTGGACAGCACGTGTCATCAAGAGCGGGCTGGTTCTTTTCTTTTTTTTTTTCCTCAGGTGTAAGGCCCCCGACACACAAGGCGATTTTATACGCGGATCGCAGCGATCGGCGTATAAAATCGCCGGCATCTAGCATGTCAGATATCGGCAACTAAATTCGCCGCAATTCGCCTAGTGTGCCTGCTCCTGCGATTTTATACGCCGATCGCAGCAAATTGCTGAACGATTCAGCCAATAACACCTTACTATTTTATTTATTTTATTTTTATTTATTTAGAGAGACGCCTGAGAACAAAAATAGAGTGGAAATTCGCTGCGATCGGCGGACAAAATCGCCTAGTGTGTCGCTGGCTTAAACGACTAAAAAGTTGAACAAATTACTCCCTGAACTGTACTCCACTCAGTCCTATTACCATTACTAATCGCAACTCCCGTGAGTTATATAACAAACAACTACGACTGATATGAGCGTTTAAGTGCAAAGTGGAAAAAAATCGATTTATTTTGGTTACTTTGTTACTCAAAGTTTCAGGGAGCAGGATTTGGACAGTGTTAGGAGCATTCGCCTCCCAAGTGCACCTATGTGGCCCGGCTTCGATTCCCTTACTCGACGCCATGTGAGGGTTGAGTTTGTTCTAGGTTCCCAGCTATGCTCTGCGAGGTTTCTCTCCGCGTGCTCCAGTTTTCTCCTTTCCATTAACCTCGTTCCCTGGGTATCACTTATTCCCTTCCCCTTGAGCGTGAAGCGATCGCGAGAGACAGGCACGAAAGGAAGAGACAAGGTGGTAACGAGGCCGTCACATTCCTAACTGAACTGATCAAAGCGGTGGGAGCATACGTGAAGGTGAAAACCAAAAACAGCGCCGTACAACGATAACATTAATCATGTCAAGAACAGAACACTGGACTCATGGTGTAAACAAAACATACAATTCAGTGCTGAAGGCACAAGAAACAACAGCAAATGGCACTAACATGGCGAGCTCGAAACGCTATTCAGCAATTATGTCCTCATAATATACTCCACGTCACGTGATTGTTTTTTTGTTGTTGTTTTTTTTAATTTCAAAGGAAACTCAGCTTACTTCAGTCGTATCGGCTTCAAAAAAACTTGCAAGTACTCAGGAGATTGTGCTCTAAGCTTTCTTTCAGGCTTTTGTTCCCTTACTCCAATTGTATTTCTCCATCACCTTGAAAGCTTAGTTGCTACGAAAAACATCTACATCTACGTTTAAAATAAGTCGGTAAAGTCGTTAGACATCCCTTAAAATAACAATAATAAAAATAATATCTACAAGTTTAAAATTGCTCGATAAAATACTTGGAAATCTTGGTCTTAAAAATCTCTAAAGAATTACTTTCAACAACGTCTTTCGGAAGTTTGTCCCATATCCTGATTGTGCGTGGAAAGAAGGAATACGCGCGTTACCTTGACGTCTTGTTGGAGATTTAACAAGTTGCTTTAGGTCATGTTCGACAAACATTTCAAGAAGCCTCTCAGAAGGTGATGTCAAGTAGGTGGAAGATTCCAAATTAGGCCAGTTAATATCCAGAGCATTAAAATCTCCAGCAAGGATCACACTGTTTTTCGATAGGATATTTCCCATCTTTAATAACGTTGACTGGAGGGCTTCCAAGCATTGTGAATCAGTTGCTTTGGGACGATAAAAGGACCTAAAAGAAGATCGATTTAATATTTGAACCAGCAGGCTGGCATTGTGTCCAGATAATTTCACAGTGACAAACTCTGGGCGATGTAGAATAATTAGGTCATTCTTAATAGCTTGAAAGACCCCGCCATCATGACATTTGCTATTTCTATCTTTCCTATGTACTGTAGAATTAGCTGGGAAGATTTCACTGCTTAAGAAATCGGAATTCAGCGACGATTCGTTACCCAAGATAATATCAGGTTAATGTTAAATAAACAATAAATAAATAAACTACAATGTCAATAAATAAATAAATAAATAACAATAAGGTGTAACGTGTAACATGTCAGAAGTCATGCCTGAAGAAGTCAGACCGTGCATGACGAAACAACTGGAAATAGGAAAACATCAGCCGTCAGTCAAAATAGTTTTCGTAAAACGTTAGCTCAGAAAAATTTATGAATTGCGAACTGAAGGTACAGGGCAAAAGATCATACTGACCAATCAATTCCGGACTAACCTTGTGTTGAAGTGACCCGAAATTTTCAATGTTTTCCATATATTTGTTTCTAATTCTCTCCTGCAGTTTTCCCGCAGACTAAAGATTCCCGGGTAAAGAAAAATACAGAAAAATATATGGAAATTTTGAGAACGGTACCGGGCAGGGTAGAGCGAAGGATTGGTTAGTATAATCCTTTCAGCTCGCAATTCAAAAATGTTTCTGAGCTAACGTTTTGCGAAAATTATTTCCCACCGAATCCCCATGCAAACGATGTAAATTCCTTACGCTTCGTCTACCCGTCAAGATGGCGGCTTAAACCGTGATCATGAGAAGGTCTATTGTTTGTACTTTTTGTATTCGACATTGCAGTTTTCGTTGCATATTCTTTTGTCGTAATAGAGAAAGTAGCGAACCCCACTATAAACTCCCTCCTAGATGTGCTAATCCTGGACAATATTTTAAATTTTAAAGTCTCCTTATTTGGTCCTTAATGTCACAAAACTCGACAAATATTCCTGAGGGTTTTCCCAGCTAACTCACAAAGGTGTCTGATGTTCACTCATACAGTAGCGGACTTGCTTCGAATCTTAATTTCTACGTACCAGATCTGAGATCATTTCCTGGCAAACATACAGTAAAGTTTGCTATGACTAAATTTGGAGATTCCTACTGACGTAAGAACGCTCAGCTATTTCCGGGTAAAAAAAAAGAAAGAAAAATAAATGCTTTTAAATAATCAAAAAGTAATCTATGTACGGAGGCTACCCATGGCACTTAATTCACCCTAATGTTTCATTCTACGACGAACTGGTCAGCTCGAAAGCTATGCTCCTCTGACCACCTTCCCCCAAAACCATGTAATCCTTTCCTTTCTTTTTCAATATTTAAGAACCGATGTAAGAGCTTACTATTAATTTGTATTAATTACAAAGAAGTTGACGTGTGACTTAATTGTACTTGACAATATGTACCTACATGTGCAATTAGCAGTGAATTAGACATTCGAGTTTTCAATTTGTTCATTCCTTTTGTCTCTTCCTATTCAACAGTGTCTACAACAATAGATCGTTTTCACATGACGTCATGGCGGCCATATTGGCCTACCTAAACAAAGAAACGGCGGCCATTTTGGTGTCTCTAAACAATCCTCGGGGAATTGAACTCCATTTTTATGCAAATATTTCCTTTTGTTTCAGTAAATCAATATGGCCGCTGGTCACGTGAGTGAAAACGCTCTATTGAACTTCGTAGTTTTAATTATTCAACGTTGAAGTTGGCGCCAATAGACTACCGAAGCTCTGACGTCACGTTGCCATGGGGAAGTTTTAGCTAGTTCTAAACAAACCCCATACAAGCTAACAATATTTCAAAATGGCTGCTGTCAAGATAGTATCACTTGCTTCCTTCTTCAACATTTAACTTCCGAATAAGCATGTTTTCGATATACAACCGCGAGCCAGTCAAACACACTGGACGAACACACTTATGATTACATCTACGTTTCATAGATCATTTTTGTTAGAGCATGTAGAAGATGGAACCTATTAGTATCTCAATTGGACTTAAGTTCTGGTAATCTAGACATCTTTAAGTCAGTATTGTTTGATTATTACTGCACAGCGCTATTAATTAATTAATTACAACCCTGACAACCCCGAGAACTTTTAAGACAATCTGTGTTAAATGTAATTGTTACAGCGAAACATGCAAATATGTGCTTTTTTTATTTCTTTTGCTTTTGTTTTTCCTTAATTAAGTGATTTTCTTTTTTTGGTGCTTAACACTAGTTCATTAGTCGTTAGTATTCGTTATTGTCCCGTTTCACTGTTCGCAGCTCACTGTTATTCTCGTTATCTATTCGTATTGTTGCGTCATTATTTGTCAAGTTTTCTAGAATAAATAGGACCCAGGTCAACGTTTTTTTACGCACTATTTTGAAGTCTTTTTAAGCAGCAAGTTTTCATTTCGCTAACTCAGGACACTGTTAAGTACTCTATGTAACCGAAGTTACGCGTAAGAGTGTGGATTTTAATAAAGAGCTTGAGCACAATTACGTGTAACTTCGGTCACAGTAATTCCGTCAGTTTTTTAACTTCTAATCTATGTTGTTGCACGTAGCTTTTTGTACCTTGTTTTTTTAATTATTGGCCCCCAGTAATTGCTCTTAGCTGTTGCGGTGACCCTGCCAAGTACTTTACTACATACTGCTTATTCCAAAATGGCTGCCGTTTCAAGATTCTTTTGTTTTTATTCAAATTAGCCCTCGATACCTCTTTCTCAAGCTCAAAATTCAAGGGAATAATTTACCTTGAACGAGGCAACAAGGGCTAATTTAAATAAAAACAAAAGAATATTAAAATGGCGACCATTTTGGCATAAGGTGTATATTTACGTGTTATTTTGTATTTTTGTTCTGTGTGGCGAGGTTAATAAAATAAAATATAATAAAAACTTAAGATCGGCCAACTATCAAGATAATAAGGCCCATTATAAAATAATTAGGATAGTACGCGCGCTCTCATTGGTCAATAGGTGTGTTTAGATGAGAGTATGTAAACACGGTTGTGACATAACACGAATGTTGATTGGTTGTGTTGTCAAACGCGCGTTTTGATTGGCTGGTAGGAAATATAAGCTTGTATCGAGAAAACCTGTTTCAATCAAGAAGTAAAACAAACAGCATTTTCCTTCATTTGTGGAATTATTTTTGAGAAATATTTTATAAAAGCAATAGAGGACTTTTTTCCGTGTTTGCATAGCCTCATGTAAACACTCGAGGGGTTGGGAGAATTCTCGACAGTTATGCAAGCTCTCGACTGCGTCTCGGGTTTGCATAACAGTCTCGAATTTTCCCAACCCCTTCTCGTGTTTACATGAGGCTATATAAACACGGAAAAAGTCCTCTATTGCTTAATTTTAAACGTCGCATTTCACATATTCCAAATCTAATTCGTATTTGGGTCGACCTAAACAGTTAAATTCGACAGTTGTTTTAGACGTCGAACTTTATTTGTCGAATTAAATTCATTAAACCACTAAAAACAGTCACAGATTGTGCAATGCCAAGTTCAGTCAAAGAAAACAAAAATAAAAGCCAACAAAAAAAAATGAAACAAGTAAACATGAAAAATAAGTTGGACGTCGATTGATGAGCCAATTTTGCTAAATGTTTTAAGGGACTCAAACTTTGGCAATATACGTTCTACGTCTTTGGAAAAAATGCTTGTTAAGCTGAGGAGATAAGATTTTTCCGCGCTTAAGATCCTCACCGACTCAACGGATCGAGTTCTCAGTCACGCTGTTCGCGCGTCAATTTCCTGACTGCCAATGAGAACCGCTTATAATTATGCATTAGATTCGGCACATGTGAGTTTCGACGCATAAAAAAACCGCTCTTAGGTCGAATATTCGACTCGCTCAATCGAAGATGCGGCAGAAGTCGAATTTAATTCAAATCTGTCGAATTTAATGGTTTTAAACGTCGAACTTCACATACATTTAATTCCTTAATTAGATTCGGCGCATGTGAAATTCGACGTTTAAAACGGGCCTAAAAGTAGGAGCAGTCTACCGAAGACTCTTTTAATGAACATTTGGAGCAAATTACAAAAACATTATTTTCTTCGCTATCAGCTAACATTGAATGATTTATTTCGTTCTTTTATCCTTCCCTCTAATCACCCACGATAAGTGGTCAATCATGTTGTGACTGGTCTGCCTGCGGTGTGATGAAGTAAGCAGTAGACTGGACTCTAGTCTATCAAAATGGTGGACGCAGTGAGACGGAGGCGACCTCACAAAGTTTGTAACTCCGAACGGACACAAACGACTGGTATCGTTGCAGAAAGCCTTTTAGAACTCAAAGAAAAAGGTGTTTCCAAGTTAGGCATAGCAGCGGAGAGCTGCCGCGTGTTTCTTGAAGGAGATGGGACCGAGGTGGATGACGAGGAGTATTTTGGTTTTCTTGAAGATCAAACAAAGTTTATGATTGTCTCTGATGGAGAGGAATGGACCCTTGGATCACAGAGTAAGGAAACAGGCTTAGTATTCCTCGATAAGAACCTTGGCTGAAAGCCGAATCCTCAATTTTTTTTTCGGCTCCCTTTGCAGAATGAAATCCGAAGGGCTGATATTTTGTCAGTACCTTTGGTAAAACTGTCCGAAGAGTCCAAATTTTGTCGGCTTCTTTGAAGAAGCGAGCGACCGACCGACCGATTGATTGATTGATTGATTGATTGATACAGCTGTAGCGACATTTTCTGGCATACAATACAATGGCAAAACCAGACTATCGAACTAACGCTTTTGCAGAGTTTATTGCATTAAGGACCCTACGTTTATTGAAAGTAAAGAAGACTGAGGAAGAGAGTCTAACCAATAATACATCCACAACTTTGATTACAATTGTTTAAAACAACCAGAAGACAGATCTAGAGCAGTAACAGCCGGAACAAAAGGGAAAGCCAAAACCAAGTTTGCTATCAAATCATAACATTTTAATGTGCTTCTGAGAAATAATTATTATACAGTACTTTCAATGGAGCATTCACATTAAACCAGTTGCTTCAAATTGTTGAAATGTTCCCAGGTGAAATGAAGTGTTCTCCACGTGGCCTGGTAGCATGTGTGAAGTGACACAATTAACTACATGTAGAACATAGATTTTCCCTACACCGTACCCCCAGAACAACAGGACAAGACTGCTGCAAACAATAAATTTCCCATAACCAGGCCCTACTGGTAATGGGTAAAATTAAACCATACATTAAAGCATTTTAGACAGTCCACAGACATGCAGCCATTCTCCTTCAAGTCATTCTACTTCTTCCCTTTCTTTTGTTGTTTAGTAGTTGCAAAAACAGGGAACTAGCCACACAGACCTCTCTTCTTGGTTGAGAGACTCAAATGAGAAGTGGCTATGCCACCATGAGTATGACCACATAGCCATAAGCTACTGTTTTTTTTAAGAGTATAAGTTTATTTGTAATATTGGCCATTTTTTACTAGAAGATGGCTAAGCCATCTAAATGACCTTAACACCTCATTTTAAGGTCATCTAATATAAATACGAGATGGATATATGGTAGGTGGCCATCTTTAAGAGCATCCAACAGATGCCCTTACAGGGAATCAGGAAAAATTGCAGACATCCTAGCCATCTGAAATTGAGGGCATCCAACAGACTGATGCCCTTAATTTTAGACGGTTAAGATGTCTGCAATTTTCTCGATTTTATACTAGATGGCTACATGTAAGCCGTCTGTGGTGGCTGAGGTTGTCTACATGGCTTAGCCATCTCTAGTATAAAAATGGCCATTGTTACCCGTTTTGATTTGAATAAGATTATTTTGCGATGTCATTGCAGTGTTAGACAGTTAAGATGTCTGCAATTTTCTCTATTTTATATTAGATGGCTAAGCCATCTTAGGTGGCTGAGGTTGTCTACATGGCTTAGCCATCTCTAGTATAAAAATGGCCATTGTTACCCGTTTTGATTTGGATGTGATTATTTTGCAATGTCAATGTTCAAAAGGATTTACAGTCCCTGTTTTACTTAACAGGTATTAGTTACAGTCAAGGCAGTATTGGCAGTTTTAATGCACGTTTGGAAAGGAATGAGAGCATGGAGTTTGATCGAACAGATGCAGTGGAAACTGAAGAGATCATTCCATATGATTTACTACTTCGAATTAAAAACGATCCTGTCTTTTTCATTTCATTTTCCGATGAAAACCTCCAAAGTGTGATTAACTTTAATCATGATCAATTTGCAACAGCACTTGGAAAGAGTGGTGCCGAAGCTCAACACAGTCAGGAGGCCTGCCAACAAGAATTGGACAGACGGAGAGAGTTAAAGGAAGCCACTCAATTGTTAAAACTCTTAGAAAGTGCTCAGAAAAATGATACACTTCTAAGGAGTAAAAGACAGAGAACTTCTGTTGAGTAAGACTAGGTGGACGTTGAACCTCATAACACAAGGCTTTGCTAGAAGCCTTTCTCCTATACTCCCATGTGTTGTCTTCTGTACTCTTTGTTGGATTCTCTGGCTGCTGGAGATCATATCCAACACTAATCACAGCTTAAATTGAATACTCACATTTATTCACAAAATCTCATCAAAGCACAAGGAAGATATTAGCAAGATCACGGTCAAGAAATCAATTAGGAAACTATCATATGACTGCGTATTTCCATTTCCTACTGTCAATCACTGAGGTAATAATTATATGATTATCAACACATGTGGCCCACTCCCCAACAACTCTTTCTCAGGAACAAGAGATTTTTGTGGCATATAGTTTATCCAACTAGACATACTTCTGTTGCTTGCCTACATAGTGTACAGTCTATCCCTACAGCCATACTTGAAGTTTTCCAAAAAAATAGTATCTATACTCCACCTAAGGTGGTTCAAAGGTTGGTCCTCCCATGCCTCCAGAATTGAGTCAATTCCACTTGAGTTTTACAAAAATTCGGCTTTAATAATTAGTATTGGCTTGCTTCCATTTTGGAATTTCCAGGAACCCTCCTTGAAGTGGGTATGCCTAGTTTTTCCTTTCCTTAGTCTAGAGGAATCTGCTGTTAGCAGTAGTGATTATCCCTCTTAAGTTTCCTAAGATGTTTTCCCTAATAAAAAGTGTCTCAGTTAACTCTACCTCTCATTTAAACATCTGCAACATGATTCAGCTGTTTGGTGCTGGATTTATTTTTACAGTGTAGATTTGAAATGCTTCCCCACCCTCACCCCCTGAAGTTGTACTTTTTTAATGCCACAATTCCCTTGTATATTAAATATCATTTTGAATTTACTTCCCATTGTGTGTCACTTGGCTTTGCCCTCATGCTTGGTCAAAGCAAGGTATACTGTAAAACACATGAAAGGTATAGCAGCAACATCAATACATGTATCACCTTTTTTTTTCCTTTACAAACATCTTTCAACCGACCTCCATCATCTTTATCGTAACGATAAATAACAGTCCGGCTTGTTATACCGTTGACCTACACATACCATAAATGCCGTGGGTATTAAAAATTAAAACAGGCTGCTCAAAATTTGAAATAGCATAGTTCAAATTACTGTTTTAACGAGACTTGTCATTGTTGTACGACCCTCTAAAAATGGGAAAAAAATTGGTTTGCAGAAAGGTGTCATGAAATTCTCTTTTGTTTGTGACTAGTTTTATTATTTAGTGTTATTGTATCATCATAGTAAACCGTAATTGGTGCCTTAAAGAATAGTTTGTACATTTATTTGTTCCTAAAGTGTTGATTTAGTATGATTATACTATTGTAACTGTAGGATTGTCAGTGTCGTGTTTTAACAATAAGTTTATCAAGAAGTGTTAATTGTGGAATAATTTGTTCTGTAAGGATATAAATTTATGCAAGGAGTTGGGCGAGAAGGCTTGTTGATTGTTGGTTATTGGAAAGAAAGCAAGTAAGAAAGTGGGAGTGTGGAAGTTCTAAAGCTTGGCCTGAGGGCAGAAAACACATTTTCCTTGCTAAAAGTCATTAGCAGACGCCGACCACGGTTCAACGACAAAAATCCATTTGTCAATGGCGATGTTCATGATGTGTTAATGAAGGGTTGGAAGAGTTGGTGGTGACGACTGTAAGAAAATTTACTAAGAGAGATGGCAAGTCGTGTTGACTGAAGACCTAGCTGCAAAAGGAAAGAAAGAAACGATTACACTGTCAATGTCGCTTTTACTTTCTTATTAAGTTGAAATTTGTTTCAGTTTTTAGATTAAGATTATTCCTATATTAGTTCTCTTAGGTTAAGAAAGAATGTTACTTGTATGTTTGTTTTTTTGTAATTAAAATTAATCATTAGTTATCTTTTTAAAAAGTTTATGGTGGTTACTTGTGCATGTGTTGGTTTTATTTTGTTTCATTTTTTCCCCAGGCTGTTGGGGCTCGTGTTACAAAAGGATCTCTATGATTATCAAAGGTTAATCTAGGGTGAAAGATAATTACTGTCAGGTACATCACATCTATAAAGCAGAAATGGTTGAGGCATGCAGCCCAATCTGCAGACATTAGATTGTCACTGAGGTGTACCAAATGGCGACCTTTGAAGTGCAAGAGAAGAAGTGTCGGCAGACCATTAAGGAACAGGCACAATGACAAGTCACTGTCAAATCACCGGGGGTTCGACTTGGTTAAGACTTGCAAAGAACTGCATGGGCCGGAATAAATGTGCAGAGGGCTCCTGACTATGATGGACAGAGAGCAACCAACCAGCCAATATCACACAAAACCAATTCTCAATTCAAATTATTTTCTCCCTGTACAGTCAGAGGCACAGTAGATACAGTACATGTATGTTGCATTGCAGGAGGCATTGTGATACATGTAGAAGCAAGTTCCAGTTCACAAATTTACGGATACACTTCAGGCTTACATTGGATCATTAGCCACTTGATTGTACATATTAAGCATTGCAAGGGTATCAATCATTGCACCACACTGCACCACATCAGTTATTTTAAAAATGATAAGTTTATTTTGAATAGCAAACAATAATATAACCCTACCGTGATGTCTAACCTCACACTGAAAATTTTAACAACACCCATTTGTATGCATGACCTTCTCCCAAGAAATATGCCTCTCAGTTCCTCTTAAAGTGCCATCCATGATCAAATTGTTTTTTAATGGATATATCAAATTAGATCAGAAAAAAGACTGCATAGTACATCTGCTTCTTTATTAGTAATGATCCGGTCCAAACTCTGGGGCTCTCTGGATATCCCTCTCAATAAATTCAATATCAAAGGGTTGCATACCCAGATTTGGTTTCCGTTTCAACTCCAAGCTAAAGAATACTGGTCAAGGAAGGTACTCTGATAATAAACAATTACAAACACGTAAGACAAATTTTGCAGTGAAGAAAGTTCCAGACCCGAGGAAAGATCACATTAGTGGTATACTACATCTGTATGTGTACACAGCACTGAGAGAAATATTGGAAACCTAAAGATTTGAGCATGATCACAATGATGAATACTAATAGGATATGTATCAATTGGGACTGGAAGTACAAATCTTTACAAGTGATCATGCTCAGGATGGAAAACATATACTATTACTCCAATCTAAAGGTCACTCTGATTGCACAGTGTAGGAAGTTTAAAGTCATGAGGGGAGAGGAAGGAGTGAAGCACTTGTTTCACAAACTGTACCTTCTCTTCCCCAAACAAGCCAATTAGAGAGCAATTACATGTGGAGTACAGTGCAATTACACATGTTGGACATGTTGTAGTCACATGTTGTGGCCACTTGAGTCCAAATACCGGTATAAATAACTGATATACCAGTGTTAATATAATTAACTATGCTTCAATAGCAAAAACAAAAAGTTTAGTGAAAGGCTACGCATGAGTAAAATCATTATGTGCTCGCTTGAATTAATTTCTTTAGTCTTTTACATGTCCAATGTTCTTTTCTGTTCCCATGGTAATGTGCTATAGTTCCTCTTCAGGTGGCTCAACACAGTTTTCAAGTACTTATACTTCCTCTACTGCAATATTTAGCCTGGTTTTGTATGAAAGCTCAAACATGGTCACAAGCAAGCACTACCACAAAGGTTTATGTTAATTTGTTTTTTAAATTTGGATGCTCTGCAGGCTGTTGCCATGGTAATGCATGTACATGTACATTAAAACAAGGGCTGAAGGATGTTTTTTCTCACTTAGGCAAAATTCACTCATTAGTTTTTTGGCAGCATTTGCTTACTAAAAAAGCTGAAAATATAGCAAGTGTAACAGCTGTTATGATTGAATTGTAACAAACTTTTCATAATTTGCTGACTGGCATTTAGTGGTTTTCTCAAAATTTTTTCTGCTAAATTTCAGATTTTTTTGATGGACCATTTTATTAGTTGTCTGAAGTATTCCTACTGCATATTGCTCTACAATCTAACGACTGGTTCGTGAGAAATTGGGAAAACAAGCAATAGCCATCAGTCTCAAATGTTTGAAGCAATGCACATGTGCAGCATTTTGTATGCAAATTTTTTTTATGCTCTTATTTACGTAATAGAATAAACTGCATCACTAAAGGATACTAAGCATCACATCTTTCCCGCATTAAGCGTAAGTGTTCATTTCTTTTCCGTTGCTCTGTTTCTGGATCTGGCATGAGGTAGTCTATCATGAGTCTTGTTATCAAAGGCTGTCAAAAGTGAAATTACAATAATTGTAACTATTACTGTAAGGTTAATGTTCCTTATTGATATTACTATAATATTAGCCCCAGGACTTCACATTGTTGGGGCTGATTGTCATCCATAGTGACTGGATCACTCATTTCCTTATCTGATCACTTGCAGTTTCATTCATTTTAGAGTCGCTTTATTCATGCCGATCCCCCCTCCCCCTCACCCTCACAGAGGGTTTCCCCTAGCTCTCTCACTTGTTCAATAAAGATGCTGTAACAGATTCACTGGCTTTACCTTATGATCTTGTTTGCCAAGGAGTCATGCAGAGAGTCATTTGGGATAGTTGAACTGTATTAATCGTTAATTATTAACTTGCCACTTAATATTCCAGGCTCCAGTTGTTTGAAGGGTGGATAGTGCTATCCACTGGATATCTCAATTGGTTTTGCTAGCACTTTATCCACTGGATAGTGATTTATCCGGCGGATAGCGTTATCCACCTTTTGAACAACCGAGGCCAGTTTAAGAATACTATTAGGGTACAGTTGCTTGCATTGCTGTCCAAATTAAGTAGGCCTTAGTCAGCCAATCAATAGTACCAGTACTTTTACAAGTGGTTAGGGAAAATGCACTTCACAAGTGTAGCTATTGTCTCAGTTATGGAAACAATGGCTACTGTACATGTTGTCAAATTAAAAATTCAAAGCTTAATGCTTAAATGGGGAATAGCTGTAGTCAGTAAACAACTAGAGAAAATGCCACTTGGTCAGTAAACAGCTAAAAAACTCATTTGGTGAGTTAGTTGTTGTTAGTTTGAGTCCTGAAGACATTCATTTCTTTTTTTTTTTTTTGAAGTGCACCCAAAATATTTTTTTCGCTAAAATAAATCGTTACTCCTGTTTGAAACACTGAGAATTTTATCTTGTTTTCCACCAAATGTTGACTTTTTATAGGCTTCAAAACTGAGCCTTACTTGGTTCATGACCGAGTCTAAAGGGGCGTGGGTCTATTCCTGATTTGATGTCACGAACTGATTTACATGCCATTAAGTCTTTGTAAACATGCATGCAAAATAGTTTTTGACGTCAAATCAGTAATAGACCCATGCCCCTTTTGACTCGGTCATGTACCAAATGATGTTTAGTTTTACGTAAGTTATGGAAGCCTGCATTTATGATAGTGAAAAGAAGCCATTATATGTCTTGGTAAGCACCTATTAAAGCCTATTGGCACCCCTTTGTTTCAAGGGACCCATACCTTTTATTAATTTAGGAAAGTCTGCAAGTGAAGGAATTTTCAGAAAACAAATTGGACAGGAAATGTTCATTTAAAGTACCTACATTGTAAAACCTGATGAAACCAAAACTCTTGAATTCAGCCTCTATTAGAAAGCACAACTCAGCCAGTGCGAACTAAATGTACATGCAAATGGCACAAATTTTGTAAACTGCACAAAGTACAATATGACTTACATCTCTGGTTCCTGTCTCATCTGGTTCTTCTACAGGATCAAAATCAAGTTCATCATAATTATTACCCTACACTGAAACACTTAATTTTTCTCACTCAATTTTCCACTCATTAGCAAATTAATGATGAGAGTGGAAAGTCTAATTAAAATTAACTGGTAACCACTCTGTATACTGTAACAGAGAGAACATACTGGTAAACATTCAGTACGAAACAGTTACACCCTTCCAGTAAAACAAAACAGGCCCAATATGATAATTATAATTGAAGGGCTCCGGGCAAAAACGACCTGGCTAAGTGAACTTTGCAGGGTTCTTAGGTCATTCGTCAAAATCACAAATTCATGGGTGCACGAGTTCATGATACAGAGTGACGTGGACAAGAGGAATGTTCACAGTCAGTGCAATTATTATTGCAGCAATCTGGCAACTACTTGGTACCCACAGATAGTCATATTAATGCATTAGCTACAGTCATGGAGATTGCTATCCATGTAAGTCCACTGTTTGGAGCCACAGGAATACACAAGCAACATTATGGGACAGCCTACAACCATATTCCATTTGTTTGCATTCTACAGAGGGGTCAATAAACTAAACACATTAGCTGTTTTAGCTAAGCGCATCATTGTCTCAAGTGTAAATTTATTTAATAACGTAAATGTTTAGTATGAGTAATAACACATCCCTTTGGTTTAAAGAAAAGATGTCTTCCCCTAGAAGCAAGCGGTCAATTGCTACCGTTGAAATTTTCCTTTAACCACGCATCAATTGCACATGTTCATAAATATATTTATATCACAACATACCGTACATCATTACTCACCTATGAATCTCTCATAAAACAAACACCCTGCAACTCCAGTGAGAAACACCACAGACTGGGGTAAGAAAACGAATATTAGCAAAGGCTGTACATGACTTTTGTACATTTATGTAACCAGGAAAATGCATCTCTGACATTTTAACCCTTTAAACTACTGACAGGTCCCTCACTGATGAGTAAAATTGCCAGGCATTAACCACAGTAAAAATCTATTAAGTCACTAACTAGGAGTTAAATTAGGGTTAATTAGGACAAATACAGTGCATACCTGTCAATAATAACCTTGACTGAGATCCTGTTCCTTTTCAGGATGATCTTAACTAGGACCTTGATTAGGATCCCAACAAAGGATCTTGAAAAGTTCTTAGAAATACTGTTTACAGAGCTTAATTGCAACAATCATACCAATTAAAGTCAACAATATAAACCTTGACCAACATCCTGTTCCTGATCAGAATCTTGACTGTATTATCCTTTGGGGTCCAATAGGACCTTGACTAGATCCTAATTAGGATCTTGATCCCTGTCCTATTCCTATTTAGGACCCTGGTTAGGATCCTATTTTTTTAGGATCTTGATTCCTTTCCTATTTCCTATTTAGAATCCTGAGTAGAATGCTTATATTCCTATTTTAAGATCTTAAAGGATTCTACAGAATCTTATTCAATCTTACAACATCCAGTGGCCTACAGCTGTATATAGGATATCTACCGGGAAAAACAATGGTGACAGTTGTACTAAACGAAAGAGACCTTTTCAATCCGTGAAACTGAATGGCTAATTTGACAGCTGGTTGTACCAAACAAGAGACCTTTTCAATGCATGAAATTTAACCAAAACACAAAGGTTTGGGGGATTTTTTTGGTTCACTGTCTGATGACCGACTTGCATGTTTGCCCCTAAAAGTTTCTTGTGTAACTCTGGACTCTGTGTTGCCTGCAGCTACAAAGTCATGCAATCCCTAGCTTTGTTTTTAACTCACTGGTGTTTTCCAGTCAGTTATTATTCTTCTCAACAAACTGCGCTGCTTTTCAGCTCCATAACCACTGATGTATCTTCCAGGATGACCATTTATTACTGCAAATGAGATTAATAATGGCAGAGCCATCACATAAATTGCTAAAACCAAACAAACCAAAACATTAGATTTGCAACCGATCACCTCTAAAAGAGAACTTATTGCATAATATTATTGTATTTCTCTTTTAACTGACTTTGAGGACTAAACTTTAAATGCACCTACAGTGTACATGTATTAATGTCTTCCCTGAGGGGTGGCACACATACACAGGCATACAGTGAATCAAGTTCTCAGCACATGAGGAGGGGAACTGATTCTATTTGACATCCAGGGAGCTCTCCAAGGTCAGGTGATTTCACATTACTGGTTATGAGTGCCCAAGGTGTTTTTGGAAAGTGCTGATCACTATTTGGATCACTCAAAGACACTGCAAGATGATCCATTTTCTGCAGCTTCTTTACTTTTGTGATACAAATGTAGCTTTTATTTTCAACAAGAATTTGTTTGTTATGAAGTCAGATGTCTGTTGTTGTTCTTCCACAAAATGGCCAAGTTTATCAGATTTATTTTTACACATTTTTTTTTAAGCCCGCTGCATACATGTACTTGAGGAAATAGCTGAGCAAAAATCCTTGCGAGGCAGTTAGCTCAGCCATTTCCTCATGTGTACAGTGAGGTTTTGGCGAGGTTTTCACCTCGTGAGGCCATGAGGCCAATATCAAACATGTTTGATATTGTCCTCATGGCCTTGCAAGGAGAATTACTCACCAAAAGTTCACGGCACACTTGAGGAAACGGCTGGGCCAACTGCCTCATGAGGCATTTTGCTCAGCTCTTTCCTCAAGTGTGCAGCGGGCTTAACATGCAAAAGCCAAAACTACTTAAAGGCAGCCTATGTCACCATAATTCACATGTGTGGTGATTAATTTCTGATCTGGTATACCTTTTTTGAAAGCTTTTTTCAGCGAGGGAAATCCTTTGCCATCCTAATGAGGCTTGTGAACATTGTACCAATGGCACTGAAGAACAATTTGGTCATTCATGAAGTATTTGAAAAGCATATTGTGTATGACAGTGTAAACTGAGTAATTTGATGTCCTGAGAGAAGGAACACGAGATGGCTTGAGATGGAAGAGAGATGGAGAGAGAGAGAGAGAGAGAGAGAGAGAGAGAGAGAGAGAGAGAGAGCAAGCACAGTCATGTCTATTATCGTGATACAAGCCCTTAAGGTTTTTTTTATTTATTTATTTTTTTTTTAATTTAAACATTTTTTTAAGTTTATTTTTGTACACTCAGGTGGTTAACTCTACAACATGTTTTGAGTACTGACAAAATGTGAGTTTTTGCAAAGCACTACATTATGGTCCACTGGAACCAAACACCAACATTTTAGCTGAAGCAGTTGTTCTGAAGTGAACAATTTGTAGTTATTTCATCCAACCACAATTTTATGTCTTTAAAAGAGATAAAATGCAAAACTCTGTTCTTCTGTCTGGAGATTCAAATTGCCATCTCAATGCGTGTCCCATACACTGAGGTAGATGAATGGGATGCGAAGCCCAAAATTTTGCTTAGATACAGTAAGTTGTACCATTTTATATACATGTACATGTAAGTAGTGCCCGAACCCAGGGATGGGCGAAATTGAAAGAGAGATTTCCATACAGCTCCCTACATGTACATCAATTATACAATCATGCATAAAATTATCCCTACTAATTACCTCTTCCAAAAAGAACAAGCATGAATAGAGTTTGCTAGGAATATGCATGCATAATGAAGACCAGGGATCTGTGCAGAAATCTTGTGAAAATGATCACCAGGCGTTGCCCCACAGTGGCAGCCATTGGCATAAAAAGACTGAAGAATAGTCAAATGCCCTCGGGTCTAACCATTGCTTCTTAATAGGTGCATATTACAAGTTTTTTTTTTCTTCAATTTATGGCCCAAGTGAGAAGCTCAAGGGCCATTACCGTAATATTATTGAGGTGGGACAAAAACAAAATGCCGTAACCTACAGCACAGAGCGATAAAACAAGGTTTATAGTAAAATGTCCTCTTATAACAACTTGGTGAAAATACATTCTTGTGTATAAGCATTGTTAGGATGAAGAAACTACAAGAGCAGAAAATAATTATTGTGTACAATCATTATTAAGACAAAGAAAGTATAGATGGCCAACACAGCTCACAAAATGTTGCCAGACTGCCATCTAAAAGAACTGCCACTCCAAAAAAATAAGCTTTCTTATGTCTCACATGCAAACTTGTCAAGAATATCAGACCTGCCAACTCTCACAGATTGATCATGACACTCACAGTTTGGGGTATCAACTCACAGTCTTACAATTTAGCTTCTAAATCTCACGGTGAATCAGAAAATCTTGGAATTGCCAGGCAATGAAGCAATATTAACAAATCCATGTTGAAAATGGTCAAATTTGCCAGGTTAGCATTAAATAACACAGGGTTAGATTGACTTAGTGACCAGCAGTCAGGGTTATGGTTAGGGGTTCAGTGAGGATTGTCATCACTGCGGGTGCAGAAATCTGCTTTCGTCCTATGTTACAGTGTATCTTATGCTGACCAGTTTGTCACATCTAATGCTTGAGGGGAACCCGGGTACAATACCAACCTCATTCCAAAGAACATATTTGCCAAAGGTTTATTGGAAAGTTAGAGCTGTAAACTCAAAATCAGGCCCTGATGAGGATCTGATGTGGAACGTCAAAAACACAGCCAAAGAATACAAAAGGGAGCAGTAATACGGTAAAAAATACCACACATGAAATCAACCATTGTCTTTTCGGAAAGATTTCCATCCAGTTCCCTACATTAATTATACATGCATATTCCTACTAACCCTCTTCCAACAAGAACAAGCGTGAATAGAGTTTTGCAAGGAATATGCATGCATAATGAAGTAGGGACCTACACGGAAATCTTACTGTATTTTCATTTAACACATTCTTTTAGTAATCTCCAGGTTTGAGGTCCAAATCTCTCGGTTTTTTATGACTTTTTTTCAAATCTCCAGATTGCACGTTTTGAGGGTTGGCAAGTCTGCAATAATTATCGTACACTGTATGCACCACACTGTCAAAGTCAGCTCTCAGATAAAGTCACTTTATCAAAACAAGGCAAAGGCTGAAGAATTTCAACTATCCTCTGACATGACAGAACAATACAGGGCCATAATTTTTATTCCCTAATGTTATAATAATTCTTGTAGCTTGGTGGTTCGCCAGTGAAGTCTTAATTCTTGTTTCTTGTGGCTCGACGGCTCGCCAGTCCACTGACGAGCCACTGAGCCACCAAAATATACACCTTACTCCTTCTTTTAGCCTTTACTTTACACTGGCGAGCCATCGAGCCGCTGAACCACCGAATTATACATCTACAGCGCTGTAACTCTTAGATTTAACAGGCCAACCCGAGAGCCGGACTCATGTTAATGCCTTCCATGTGGCCCTGTATTCTATAATTGCTCCGAACATTTATTTCCTTGACCGAAAAAACATCAATAGGTGATCAACTTACAGTGTCGGTGATATATTTGTCCTAATCGAGTCCACAACAAATGACTTCGAAAGGCGGCCATTATGGATGTGAACATATAGGTCCCAGTCTATCCTCTGAAGTTGTAGGGGTAACACTCGGAAGGGCATTCAAAATGGCGGACGGTGTCAGGGCTATCGAACTTGTGCGAACTCGGGGAATTTATTTAAACCTTTCTTAAAATACTGCAGTAAAATGGTGATTATGAAAGCTTACAAAGTCCAAGATGTGAGCAGAAACAAAAGGACTGGGATTGTAGCCAGGAGTTTTAGAGATCTCAAGCAAAAAGGCGTCAAGAAGTTGGATGTCCCCAAGGACTGCAGAGTGTGTTTGGAAGATGGAACGGAAGTTGATGATGACGGTTACTTTAAAACGCTTCCTTCACAGACAGTATTTGTGTTTGTGAGACCTGACGAGACTTGGGAAGGATGTGAGTGTACACGATACCGAAGGGCTTGAATGATATTAGACTTTATCTT
>BLFK01001075.1:2301514-2307158 GCA_014634185.1 Astreopora myriophthalma
TTCGCCATGTCACACGGTCACGAGCAGCTACTGTTGCCTCGCTCCATGAGATGAAACCCAATGCTGTTCCTTCTTTTTCTACGGTTCTCCGCCAAGTTTCTTTCGGTCTGCCACGACTTTTTCTTCCCTCTGGGAAGTGCTGTCTTGGGATGTTTGTTTGGATCCATTCTGAGGACGTGGCCGATGAACTTCCAGCGCCGCCGGAAGATTTGCTCACTGATGGTGCTGATGTTAACCCGGTTTCGAATCTCCTCGTTTGATATTTTCATAGGCCAATAGATCTTCATAAACCTTCTCAGACTTCTATGTAGAAATACGTCTAGCTTGGTCGCATCTCTTTTAGTCGTACGACATGTTTCACAACCGTATAAGAGAACAGCTATAACGTTGGACTTGAAGATCATCAGCTTAGTTGCCAATTTCAGTTGACCGCTCTTCCATAATTTTTTGTTTCTAAGCTTGCTGAACGCTGCTCTGGCTTTTCCAAGTCTGCTTTTGATGTCCTCGTCTGAACCCCCTCCCTGGGTCACTGTTCCTCCCAGATAAACAAATTTCGACACCGTTTCCAGTTCTTCTCCATCGACCTGGACCTTTCTGCCTGCGGAGTTGTTCCAGCTCATCATCATGGTCTTTAAAAATACCATAGTTGTATTCAGGCACGATAATATTAAGAATTAAAAATTTTGTTGTCACTGACTAACAAAACTTTTTTGTGTAAGAACGTTTCGGTTAAAATACTATAATCTTCTTCAGCATAAAATGGCTTACGAATGCAAATGAGTGCTTTAAAAGAGCCGCGGAAACGTCACTTGGGATTGCCAAGGGCCTTGTAAATGTCAGGAATGTAAGTGTGTTCATTAATGGCATTTGGTTCGTGAATTGAGTGCCACGCTTCTATAAATAATCTTTTTGACCATTGGGAACAGCGGTCAATTGGATTCTTATTATCATGTCTTTGTTGTGTTTATCCTAAGGCCCGTCATTTTTGCATAATGTGCCAGGTTGCTGACTTTAGACTGGATATGCCTCCTACTGCTAGAGATCAAGGCTAGGTCGTCGGCAAAGTCAAGATCTTCCAGGAAGTTGTTAAACTTCCATCTGATGCCTGTGTTCCCATGTTTGGTGGTCTTTCTCATAACCCAGTCCACAACAAGCAGGAAAAGAAACCCAGACATACAACAACCCTGTTTAACACCGGTCTTGATCTCGAACCAATCGTATACACCTGACCCATCGATTACAGCACATTCACTCCTACTGTACATCACTTTCACCATCTTCACAATCTTCTCAGGAATACTGTAGCTCCTCATAATTCTCCAGAGTACAGAACGATCTAGCGAATTGTGATAGTTACTTCATGTAATATTAAGTGCCTCAGTTCAGAAGTCTGCGGTCTGCATTTAACTCTTAGTCTGCATTTTACTCCTGGTATACAGTCTGCAGTCCACACCCCTTGTTTCAAGGCGCGGAAATGCGAACAACCTTTCACGCAAGATATAAATCGATGAAAATGTTGCGTGACAAGTTTCATACGAGGTCGTAAAAAGAACCACAAATGAAAAAAATTTGTTCAGAAGGTAGAATGTGATTCTAGATTTTTCACACGTTTTTTTTTCCAACTGGCAACATTTGTTGCGTGACAACTGGGGAAGGGATCGGAAAGACGTGCAACATCGCCATCTTGCGCGACAAGTTTGGCAAAAATGTTGCTCGTAATTCCATGCTTTTGCACAAGTAAGGTCAGTAGGATACCTCATTAAACACTGGTGCACGAATGTTTTGTTGTTTTTGTATTGATTGCCGGACATCTAGGAACAGCGTTAACCCTTTGAGCCCCGAGGGGTACGCCAGTGACGAGTAAAATTATCTAGCGTTAGACAGTAAAATCTATAAGCGGCACTACCTATTGGGACTTAAAGGGTTAATGGAGACAGCTTTTGACCAGACGGAGAGGTTGTTAACGAGTAAAATCGTCTAGTGTTTGAGTAAAATCTGTAAGTAGCACTATTGGGAGTTAAAGGGTTAAATGTATGTATGCAAACAATCCTTCTCTTATCATTTGATGGAAATGCTTCTCACCTTGTTTTTTTTTTTTTTGTTTGTTTGTTTTTTTTTTTTCCGACAAAATAATGAAATAAGCCAGTACTTCCAACACTTAAATGCCACTTTAATGAAAGAGTAGAGTTGTCCTTAAAACATCCTCGGAGACCCAGGGGCGGTTAGTTTGGGCGAGAGGAAATAAATCGGGCAAAGAAATGAAGCGTAAACCACCGACGCTCCATTTCTTTGCCCGATTTATTTCCTCTCGCCCCAACTAACCGCCCCTGGGTCTCCGAGGATGTCCTTAAAATAGAAAACTGATGTCACCTCTTCGGTAATTTGCGGTGCGCAAGAATAACCAGAAAAGAACTGGTGTGACTGTTCGTAAAGGCTGTAGCTTTTTTGGCGTTTCTAGAATTTTTAAATGGTCTCAGATTGTTATCGAGGAATGTACTCTTTGAAAGATTCTTCAATTTTTTGCTGGCCGGCAAAGTTAATAGCATTGATCGGTCATGTTTGATTGAAAAGCTGTTTTAGAGTCAATGTAATATATACTCTTGACAATGTAGCTGCCTTTTGCACCAATTCACAGAACGTACATGTGCAAATTTCTCAAGAGAGCAAGCTTCTAGAGTCCCCCTCCCTCCCTCCCTCCCTCCCTCCCTCCCTCCCTCCCTCCCTTATTTAGTAGGCATCATTATTTTTTACCTTGTCTCCAATTCGAAAAACCGCGCCATGGGCCCTGCTTTATATACATGAACTCGATAGGCACACGCACTGTGCCACGATGTGCTCTGAGTTTTCTAAACGGTAGCTGTGTCATTTATATTTGTTGCAGGCTTCAAGAAAAGCTCAACCACTCCTTAGGACTACATTGGAACACTTTCATGACGAACTTAAGAAACAGAAGTATTTTGGGGACTATTTCGGCCGCTCTGCCGGAAGAGAGCTGCGTCTTTGCTCGGACAGGGGATGGTTTGACTGTCAGGGACCTTATAATGAAAAAGACTGCTCCAAGCTTCACAAAATTAACCCATATGCCAGTAAAGAAACTAGGGTCTTGTTCAGCACCTGGAATCTTGATCATGTGTAAGCCTGTTTGATTCTGTTTTACTGCATGTACGGCACAACGTACAGTACCGTCTGGTTCAAATCGTCAACAACAACATTAAGATATTAAAAAAGAAATACAGAGAACAAAGACATAAATTATGTCTAGGATTGCACGTAATGAGATGCAGGCTCGTTCTGATAAACATTAACTATCTATTTAGGGTTATTGTTAGGTGACGGTCATTGTTAGGTTAGCGTTACTATTTATAACAAGTTGTCGGGTAGGGTTAGGGAGACACTTTTTAACGTTTGTCGCCGGCATTTATGGACACAAGTCATGTTAAATGAGCGTGTATCACTTGCACACCTGGTCGGTCCTTCGGTTGTTTGCTTATTAATTTTGTTTGTTTATTATTTATTTATGATAATTGAGGTCATAGCTATCTGGAGTAACCACGAGGGCAAGACCAGCCAGTACACTGAGGTTGCTTCATTATACATGTACATAGCAGCTGTAGAGCGGGGGCCATTAAACATGTAGACAATCTCGTTCCCAGAGGTCAGCGCCAAGACACGGAGCTCTGGAATAATCAATTTACCGACGTACGTTGATTGGCTACTCGATTGATCAAACTGCTCATGCGTAAACTACCGGAAGTAAAGTTGCTTGTAAACAAAATCAGAACAGCTGAGCGCGATTTTTAAACGAATATGGCACAGAAAACTCCAACTAAGCTTGTAAACACGAACATTTGTCGCTGCTGTTGTAAACCCTTGAGTTCTAATGATCGCCCCATTTCACTTCTCAGGAAATCGAAGATGAAACCCAAATTTTGGTATATGATTGACTCGCCAAAACCCGGCGGTAAAACCGCTAAAACATCTTTCTTTCATCATCACAACCGCTTTCAAAATTTGATATTGCTTTTCTTTCAAAATCAAATTGGACTCTCCTAGCTTTTTGAGTGTGTATTGTATGCCTTTGTGGAACGCATCCACACCGACTTTATCTCTAGACGCCATATTGTAAACCACGACATGGATGCGGCGTGTAACCAGAACTCCTAAAATCTTGAAGTATTCCAGAGCTCCGTGTCTTGGCGCTGACCAAAAGATGTGCGGGCTCTGGGAACGAGATTGACATGTAGATGGTTAGCTTGTGCTAATACGTTTATCCCCTTTGACTTGATTTTCAGTATCGAGAAGTCTCGTCAGATCTTTCCAGCAATGATTGAAGCTGCTGAACACTGCCCTAAAGGAAGGCGGTTGAACTGGAAGTACTTTTTTGAGCTACTTTTTACGCGTAAAAATCTTAAGCTTGTCCATGTTGGCTGCCACTATAAGGGAGAACACGAGGGCTTTGAATGTCAAGATAAATATTACTACGCAAAATAGAGGCGTTGACATATGAGACGCATTTTTTCGTCGGAAAAACAAAAAGAAAATTAAATAGCAAAATATCTTGTAGGAGTTTCTTTTGGGAGGCTTGGTGAATGGAAGCTGTCTTCGGCAAGTCAAAGTAACTGTTTAACGGGTCTGACCATGCAGTATGTTGTCGAAGACCTTATTCATACGACTCGCACACTCACCATATTGTGCTAGCACACTTGCTGGACAATTTAAGCAATTGTCTGATATGCACTTGAAAAATTCAAGTGACTCCAACCGGATTCGAACCCACGACCTCTGCGATGCCGGTGCAGTGCTCTTACCAACTGAGCGATGAAGCCACACAGTTGAGAGCAGGTCAATTTGTTGGGCTCATGCATGTTTTCCCGTGAAAGGAATGAATGAAAGAAATGATTATGAAGTGCGGTTTAGAAATCAACTGATGAAATGATCCTCGCACTTGGTGCACAATTTAAGCAATTGTCTCATATGCACTTGAAAAATTCAACAACAAACAAATTGACCTGCTCTCAACTGTGTGGCTTCATAGCTCAGTTGGTAAGAGCACTGCACCGGCGTCGCAGAGGTCGTGGGTTCGAATCCCGTTGGAGTCACTTGAATTTTTTAAGTGCATATGAGACAATTGCTTAAATTGTCCAGCAAGTGTTAGGATCATTTCGTCAGTTGATTTCTAAACCGCACTTTATAATCATTTCTTTAGCCAAATATTTTTCAATAGTTACATGTACTATTAACATTACAACAGGGAGGGGGACTAAAGCAAACATTACAGGCTTTTTCAAAGTAGTCCCCCCATTAAAAAGGTATAATAAGCTTATATTTTTTATACATATATAATTTATATATGTAGCTTTAACTATAATTACCTTAGTATCAAATTAAGCTTAAGCTTATGTAATAAAAACTATTAAAATCTTCAACATCGGTTGTTGAAAATTCATGTATTCATCGAAAGAACTGCTTATGAGTCTCTGAGTCTGCAAAACATTAACGAGGAATACTTTTCCAAACGAAGACTGCATCCAATTGGGCTCGGATCCTCCTCACCCTATGTTATGTAGTGTCCTCTGCAACAGTACAAAGAAGTAACATCGAGTGAAGCGGTAGGCAAAGATAAAACGGTAAAGGCATGTAAACA
>BLFK01001075.1:2316557-2326557 GCA_014634185.1 Astreopora myriophthalma
TTTGTGTATGAATCGAGGCTACATTACCAGTAAAATTTCAGGCTTTAGAATAAATTTGAATTTCTTGAAATGATCAAAGTAATAACTGCATGCAGTGTTCCAAAGTACAGAACCCCGATAGCTGATCGAGTTTTTCAATTACGGTACGAAAAAAAACGAGAGGAGGGTGTATTGGGAGCAGCGATAAGCGATTACTGCGGCAACGAATGATTCAGATAAATGATTATGACTTTGACCAATGCAAAAAGTATACTTTGCCTCTACCTCTTACTATTTTTATTTATTTATTTATTTAGTTATTTAGTTAGTTAGTTACTTTTGTGGAGGAGGAGGGATTCGCGAGCTTCTTGTGAAAGCGTAAGCTTTTGTTTTCCAATCACTTCTACATTCATTTTTTTAAATTTAATTTCTTTCTTTCTTTCTTTCTTTCTTTTTTAACCACGCAAATGCATTTGGGTGGTTAGTATAAAGTGCTTTCATTCGGCGTCGTGAAGATGACTAATCGAACACTGCAAAACCTGTCGAGTTTCTATCTGAACCAAATACAAGTTTTCCTGGATATATACTTGTCTACAAGTTTAACCTTACATTCACTGATTTTCAAGTGGACAATTTTACCCTGAAAGATGTAGTATGCTCGAGGTTCAAAAGTACAATAAAATAAATCAAGGGAAAAAAATTGATAAAGACTTGACTGACAGACATCGTGACCAGGTAACAGTTCGTTTGTTAGCGGCTTACTGAACCAATAGAGCTGTGCACCTTTATCGCAATGGTCGGGCTTTCAACTGAAAAGACTAAATGAAACTTTTACTCACAAGTGCTTCTTTATGAAGGAGTAAACTGGTTCGTATAGGATACTGGAGCAATAATTCGTGGTGTTCATCATCCGTGGGTAGTAAAACAGAAAGGTCTGACACATTTCATCCAACGTAGAAAGACCACCCTGCAACGTAAAGAAGTAGAGAAGAAAGATTAAGTCGCGCTTTATGGAGATATATAACCACGAGCCCAGAGTTAAAGTTAGCTTCCTTTAAGTGTTGAAGGAAAATTGTTCTAGCTTAAAACAACAACAACAACGAAGACAAAAACTAAATAGGTTGTTCTGGTCGGTGGAAAAGTACTGGTGAAGGTTCTGGCAGATTTGTCGGCTTGTTTGTTGCTTTTTATTGTCTCAATTATGCAGTGTCAAACGTTCACTGCAGGATGTTGCTTGGGGGGGGGGGTGTTTTGTCTTGAAAAATCCACTCTTCTCACCATTAAAACATTTAAAATAAAAATCTCAACACGCTTACCACTACAAGGTCGTCACGGTTCATCGTCTGGTATTTGCAGTAGTGAACCAAGTCGTCTCCCTAGTATGTTAACAACAACGTGAAGACTTATTACTATGATAAGTATCAGGAACAAAGACCAATGATTTAAAAAAAAAAAAAAAACAGAACCCACGAAAACAAAGAAAAGACATTTCATAGCTTAACCCAAGATTTCCCTGCTTTTTAAATGTTGCTAAACGCTGAGTAACTTTGCAAAAAGTTAACCGAAGTATAATTTATTTGGTGGCTCATTTTTTTGTGGAAAATAATGGTGGGTCAGTAAGCAGCTGTTCGTAAATGAAGCATCTCTCCGGACTGATTCAAAAAGCAATGAATCCTGACAAAAACAAAACAGAAACAATTGCTCTTAGAGTGGTTTTAAAATGAGTGTCGTAAAACCAGAATCGAAGTAATTTCTCCGACCAATCACAGCTCAGTGGTGCAAACAGCGCAGTGAGCCAATAAACATTTATAGCAATTCCATATAACTTGCTCAAAGCGCGGGAAAACTATACAAAAAATAGATGTCCTAAAGAGCAGCATGGTATCTGATAATGGCAAATGTTTACCAAAAAATAAGTCGCCAAATAAAGACTACTTTTAAAAAGCTGGTCGGATAAAGACGGCATTTCATAACCTGTTTCAACAGAGAATATTATCATTTACCGGTTTGATGTGCACTTCCTTCCTCAACACTTGTATATCCTGCAAAGATAAAGTGGTGTGTGAACAAGTGCAGGCTGCTCGGTTGACAAAACATCATTGGTGTCTAATATCATTCAAAGCGATACACTCCCTCGGAAGTCTCCACCTCAGAAATGTTTTTTTTGTTTGTTTGTTTGTTTTTTGTTGTTGTTACTCATATTTTCTTTTTTTTTTATCTAGACCTTAAATAGTCACTGAAAATTAACGTTAATCGGATACCTCTCTCCAAAACAAGGAAAAACCAGGAGCACATAACCAGGTTTACCAGTTTCAGCATCTGGACTCCGGCCTTCAATTTGACTACTGTTGGTCATTGTTGTTATGTTTTCTCATCAAACAGTAGTTCATTTAGAAGATTACACCAAGCCGACCACTCGTGTTGAGACTAGCGCAGGTCACAGTTCCTGAACTTCCCACAGAACAGTTGCCAAGGGGCCTACGGCTTATCGACCTTGTCCGAGAAGACTAGAAAGTTTAACCATTTGCATTTCTCACTACAAAGGCAACACTTTCTCAGTCCTCGGTTATTTAAAAACCTTGCATTGCGCATGGTCCGGCAGAGGATTGAACCCATGACCTTCCGCACGGTACTCCGGTGCTCTACCAAATGAGCTAGCAGTTTTGCCTACTGGTTAGAGTACAACTACTATTTATTTGTGACACGGCGTTTTCACCGATCAAGCTAATTTTAGATTGATTTTACCGTGAGGGCAGACTCGTAGGCCAACTTTGCTACGCAATCATGCACCTTGCATTATTAATTTTACCCTTGGGATAGGGAATAGCCACACACACATAAGGAACGGAACTGATCTTTTAGCGGGAAACGTAACTTAAAGCCCCTTAATAATTCCGTCTGTTAAAACGGCCAAACACAGACCCAGTATCATGATAAGAGTCGCACACTCCTGGTAGAGGTCTGATTCAGCCATAATAGGCTAGATTATATTACCTGAAAGTTGAAGTCATAATTATCATCCCGTGCAATCTCTGGCAGCTCGATCCCATCACGAAAGTGTTTAGTCCATGTTGCAATGCCTGTAATTGATTTCAAGTTTGCAAAATTTTAGTGCTATTGTTCCAGACGCAAGTACATAGTACATAGGGAGAGTTGTGGGGCTTCGAGGGGCAGAGGTCCCGCCTCCAATACTAGTGAGCTGTCTTTCTTCTCTGTAGCTGCACTCCACCGCAGAGAAAGCGGTTATTTAGCCATTAATTCGTGAGTATCCTTACAATAACAACGTGCAAGAAAAAAAAATAGCCTAAACGGGGCGAACTAAAAAGTACTTAGCGCAACGAGACGAATTATGAGTACCGTAACCATAAGTGATCAGTAAAATGAGTAGGGTTATAAGTTTACTGTAATGATAGCGCTAACAACAAAACATTTTCATATCCGCAGTTTAAATATGAGGCACTTCATATACCCTCTAACAACCTTTGAGGCTTCACCAGGAGCCCATAAACCGGTGCATAATACTTATATTTGCGTCGCGGCGTTTTCAGAGACCGAGGCATTTTTAGACTGATTTTCCCGCGAATTCAATGACTCAATGACCTGACTCTGAAAACGGGACGGTGATTTTTTTTTTTTTTTTTTTCATATGAAGCTCTAATAAAGTTCACAGAAATATCTTCTTGTAAGGTTGTTGACAAGAAAAATGACTGTAAAGGTAACTGCCTGAAGTTTTTTCGTACCAACACATTTTTATAAAGCAAAGGGAACATGCATCAAAGCAATTACAGTTGTCACTAAAAAAAATGAGAAAAATTCACCAACTGGGAATTGAAATATAAACTATCGTACTCCAAAAATGTCGAGACGACAAGATTAACATTTTATTATATAAGTACTGAGATTTACTCAGTGCAAACTCACTGAATAAAAATAGTCTCTCGTCTCTCTTTGATGAGAAGCATTCCCATCGGTCATATGATTTTGCTCACTAGTGAAGAATATCGTATGACCAATCAGAAGACTGATACGATTTTTTTCACACGTGAGAAAATTCGTATCGGTTTCCCGCCTTTCGGGGCGGCCATGCGAAGTAACTGAGAGTTAATGTTTGCAACGTTCCCTGCTTTCCCAGAATAAACATTTGTAATATCTCAGTACAAATATAATAAACAAATCACTTCATGGATAGTTCGCTTGTACGATTTTTCGTCACTTGTTGTGAAGAATCGCAAAGTCACTCGCTCGTTCGTTTGCGGTTCTTCACAACAAGTGAATAAAACTCGTACGCGCTCACCAACCATGAAGTAATCTATATATATTTGAGCACGCGCGACCCAGGCCAGGCTAGGTTCGTTGGGAGGAGGATGATACCGGACTCCCAAAACGGCTGGAAATCGAGCCTAGACTCAGGCGCGCGTTGACTTTTTCTGGTACTTTTGATTCAACAGCTGACGCAAGCAGCTCAGGTCTAGCGTGTTTCGCTCTATCACAACGTGTTTATGACAAAACTCGTCCTTCCGTTTCTCCTACATCCCATAATAAGCTACCAGAGGCATCCCACAACACCACAAAATCAATTGCTAATTTTTTTATAGGCTGTATTGTCAGCGGATAAAATAACATCACCAAAGCGCTTCTTATGTTCTTTTGTTTTTACTTGCTTCTAGGCTTTGAGGAAAAGAGTAATAGCATTCTTGTTACAATACCTTGCAGGTGGGTGTGAAGAAATGCGGCAAACACATTAATTCCTCCCCTTTCAAGTTTTGACGCTCTTAATTGCTCCTTCAAAACAAAAACACACACAAAAAAGGAAACATAACGTTGGACACATTCAAGATGAGCTAACTTATGAAAGAACTGCGAAGGCATTACTTTTTCGTAGGAAAAAAAATATTTCGTCAGCTACAAGATATCATGATTAGAAAGAACTTATCTCTGTGCCCTCTGATAATTATTTTCGACATATTCTTAAATTTCGCCCCAGACGTAAAGGTTATTTTTATCTTGAACTGGTACTCCATTACGCTTTACTCGACTATTTAAAATTGAACTTGCAGGACCCGTTCTAGAGATAACTTGTCGCGTAGCCCTTTAGTAAAATTACATTACAATATACATCACACTGAACAGATTGATGACCCTGTATGGTGGATTCCTTTTCAACTATCAAGGGATTCGGTAAGAGTATTTAAGAAGTGTTTTATGTAAATTAGTCATCTTGGTGTTCTCGCTGGAGGCACTTATTCTTACTTTGTTTGACTAATTTGTCTGTTTTCCTTCTTTTAGTTCATGATGTTGGCGTTTCTGAGAAGCAGCTGTTTTGCGTCCAGTCGCATGTGCTGAATCTTTATGGGGTTTATTGAGGAAACTTTTCGCTTCTAGTGGTTTTATATATTCATATATTTTCCGAATGCGTGCTTATGTTTTTCGCAATTGATTTGTCATTTTGGAAGAATATGGGGGTTCTCTATTTCGCCATTTGCCCCTTTCAGTGTATTGGCCTTTTTTGTGCCAAGAGAGTTTTTGGACTATCTGCGCCCTGGAATAAGGGACCATCTGTGCCCACGAGCATGGGACCATCTGTGCCCAGCTTTCATGGACTCGCGAGTTAATTTAAGGTGTCGAATGGTTTGTTTATTTTAACATGTTTTTTTAATTTCCCATTAAGGGACGATCTGTGCCCTTTACCGGACTCGGGACTATCTGTGCCCAGCTTTTATGGAGTTGCGCGTTATTTTGAAGTGTCGATTAGTTTTCTGTTTATTTACATGTTTTCACTTTGTGATTAAGGGACCACCTGTGCCCTTTCCCGGACTTGGGGCTATCTGTGCCCATGAGTGTGGATTTATTTGTACCATCCTGTGTTAGATTTACTATTTTACTTTTATTGCTGTTTACTAGTTTCTATCTCAATTTATTAAATAATATAGACGGATGGCCTATCTTATTTGTTTTTCGTTTCTTGTCGGGTAGTTTTTGTTTCTTTGCAGATGTGTTCCAGTCGGACATGTGGTCGGAATTCTTCTCTTCAACCCCCGAGCATCTCCAACCCACTGCTTCCCTGGTGAAGAGCTCAGTTCTTGGATCTAAAGCGGATGGTACTGTACGTATCTACCTGGGAGGTTTTAGAAGACGGAAACGTTGGGCTTTGTCCAATCATGTCTGCCTGTTTCCTGCTAATCCCTTTCAGGTCTCAATTTATTTGCAGTGCTTGTTTCAGGATGCTAATTCTCCTTCTCCAGTTCTGAACGCCGTTTATAGCATTGATTGGGCGCAGCAGATGGCTGGCTTGTCTAAAATCTCCGATCATCCTCTGGTTTCCCTAATGGTCAGCGCGTCTCAGAGGCTTCTGGGAAGGCCCAAGGTTAAAAAAGATCCTGCGACTCCTGAGATGTTGAAGGCCCTCGTGGAATCCAAGATTACAGATAAGTCCCCTTCTATTTCAGATCTCAGATCGGTTGCCTTATGCCTTATAGGTTACGCGGGTTTTTTCCGTTTTAGCGAGTTAAGCCATATAAAGGCCTGTGATGTTAAGATTTTCCCCTCGTATGCTTCCATTTTTCTAGAATCGTCGAAAACTGATCAATTCCGTGACGGGGCGTGGATCGTTATCGCGAGGTCAGACCTACCAACCTGTCCTGTCAAGGCCTTGGAAGCATACATTGCAGATCGACCTCTCCGAAGATTTACCTCTCTTCAGAGCCCTTGCTACTCGTCGGTCGAAAGAGAAGGCCCGAAGCAAAGGGATTAGCTATACGAGAGCTCGCGAACTTGTAAAGGATGCTTTTAGAGGTTTCAAAGATCAGTGTTCATAGCCTTAGAGCTGGAGGAGCCACCTCTGCAGCTAATGCCGGAATTCCTGATAGACTAATCAAGCCTCATGGTCGTTGGGCGAGCGAAAACGCCAGGGATGGCTATGTTAAAGACAATGTTAATTCTCGTCTATTGGTCTCACGATCTTTAGGGATCTAAAGTATATGTATTGTTTTTCTTTAACACTGTGCCCGGCAGGTCGGGGGAGGTTTATCCATAGGGCCGGGATTTTTCCTACGGATGCTCGTTGGTTCCTCCCCAGGATCTGTTTTTTCTTAGCTGTTTTTGCCGTATATACCTATGAAATTGTTGCTTTGGCGTGACTCAATAAACCTGCGGCCTCCAGTTAGCACACGATAGCAATTTCTGTGTCATGTTTCTTGTTGTTGTTTCGCACGGGTTAGGTGGTGTAAGGGAAATTAGACGAGAGAATCTTTTCCCCGCGTTCTAACCGTTTCCGTGCCCCGTTTCCGTGATAACTTGGTCTATCTATTGGCAATTATAATTATGTTTTCATGTAATAGCTCTTGTTTAATTTGCAGCCAAGAAATGAAACTACAGGGGAGCAGCCAGGTGGCTAAAGTGCACCACATTTCTAAAATGTACACCAAACGGGATTGGCGGGGTTTCCAAGAAGTACTCTTTTACGACAAACCTAATTACAGGGACTGGTTGCAATTTAATTAAACAGCAAGCAATAATTACCAGATTGCATTCTTTCGGGCAAAAACCGACACTCAACCAGGTCTCTTGCTTTGGTGGGATAACCAAGAAGTTGGTACTTGCATCTCCAACAGATAGTATACCAGCATCGTACTGACGGAGATTTGAAGTATAATGAAAGCGTATTCCTGAACTATCATTACGACCTGCAAAAAATGTATGATTCAATGTTTTAAATTCTTAAGTGACCTCAAGTAAACATCCTCTTTTGCACGTGGTGCGGTTAGTCGTGCCAGAGCAAAACCTTGAGAAAGAGTGCTGATGACACCAACACGAGTTTTGACAAGCCAAAAGGCTAAATCATGCCACCTTACCCGTGGCCTCCCGCGCAGCCGTTTTTAGGGGAGCGTTATTTCTCTCCTCCACACAATAGTTAGTATTACTTACAGAATATGTCCTTAAAAAGGCCTGCTTTCCCAGTATACAACATTCCTTTCCCATTGCTTCCCTCGAGCAGTACTCCAGCGAATCACGATGCGGTCATTGTCCATGCGTGACCAATGAAATCAAGCAGTATGTAATGACCGCACGAAGTGGTGTTATTTACATGCGCGCGCGATGAAGAATTGCTTAAAAAAGGTACGCGTTGCACGAACCATGACAAACCCTCATGAGAAGATCGAGTTTATGTTACTTGAAATGTGGCTGCGGTTATTCAAATGCAGTTAATTATTTAAATATTAAAATTTGAATGAGTCGGCAGTTCGGTTATCAAACCAAGTTCTAGTGCTAGGAATCTTGGCTGCTTGCTTGACTCTAATCATGTAAGGAACGTCAATACGAATTACAAATGTGTTCAAATCAGCTTTTTTTTTTTTCTTTATCTTCTTCCTTCTTTTTTCTAATGCGACCGACAGACAAAAAATCAAAAGCGTTCGACGCCACAACGAAAAAAAGGGACGACCTGAGAGAGCAGAAAAGTTTCCAGAGATGCGTCCTGAGCGGAGTGGTTAATGCACTAGTCGATTCTCAAAGTTTAGTCTTTTAACCGCTACAATTCTAGATAGAGGATTGGCTGGCTGCTAACCGCAACATCGTAGGCGACGGACCTCAGCCAGTAAACAAGCAGAACAAGCTCAGCAAAAAAAGAGAACTGAAAAGAAAGGAACTTAAGGCATTTTCATTCAAAACGTAAAACCCGGCTACACACATTTATCACACGGCGCCTATCTTGAGTCTCGAAGGACTGAAAACTCGTGCTTTGCTTCTCTGTAATTCGTTCCCAAACTTATGAACTCGAACCTTGGGGTAAGAGATGCAGAGGCGTATCTAAGGGAGGGGTGCAGGGGTGTGCATTCGCACCCACCAACCCCTCCCTGAGATGACCTGCGGCTTTCTAATGTAACTAGTATTCCTCAAAAGAAAAAAAAAAGAAACTTTGTTTACGTCATCCGTAAGTTACGTCATTCCTTAATGGTGCACCTACTCCTAAGAAAAATCCTGGATCCGCCCCTGAGATGTATTCTTTCTGGCAATATGACTGCGCGTGATAAAAGCTCATCACCCTATACGATTTCGTCCCTACTCCCACCCCTTGGAAAAGATAAGTTGCATGAAGAACGTGCGTGAAGAACCTGCATGAAGAACCTGCATAAAGAGCCGGCAAAAATCGTTACGTACTAACTACAATTATAACTTTTAAATAACTTTTAAACACAGGTGCGGTGCATGTTTTAATATGCATATGTGGACAAAAAGCGACTGTAAAATTCACTGTAATGCTAGCGCGTGGTAAAATAATTTACGAATTCTTCACTTCAATTGGTAACAAATTTTAGATACATCTTTCGTGCAATCATCATCTTCAGTTGGGTCATCCTCGGTGCTAGATCCGTGAAACTCACGGATGACGTAAAAGAAAGGAACAAAAGAGCTGTAAAAAAAAACAACCCTACCACAAAAAGCTCACAAAACAAAGAAGAACTTGGTATGTTAGTTGCTTGGCAACGGGCGAAAGAGTCCGAGGCAGGAATCAAACCTACGACCTCCGTAATACCGGTCGGATGAAATCATCAGAGAAACTAATCGGAAAATAGGAAAAACGCACTTTACGCTACTGCTCGGCCAAAAGACCCCCGCTCAGCGGACCAAATGACTAAGTCGTGTTGAAGGCAAGCCGTGAATTGTACAGTAAATTCTGAGCAAGTTGGCTGACAATAGCCTCCTTCGAAGCCGTCTTTCGGGATGTCACGGGACCGTTGCGTGACATCCCAAAAGGCCAAAGGAGACCAGCCTAACAACAAACAAAGACCAGTGATGAACAACACATATCTACAAACCTTCAATCCCTTCAAGGTTGTTATAGTGAACTTCAAGCAAGTAGTTTCTGGGAGAATCGTCTGTTCCGATGGGAAAACCAGCTTTAGGTGGATAATAAAAGGCCTGCGAAGCGGCAAAAGAAAAATCTCAGTACGGCAGACAATACAGGAAGCTCATTACTATTAGCGACCTTTAGATTGGAGTAAGAGTACGACTAAGAGTACGA
>BLFK01001075.1:2336557-2349057 GCA_014634185.1 Astreopora myriophthalma
TGACAGTTGCTGTGGTGGGCACTGGAGAATTTCTAGGATGAATGTTTGCATGTTTCGGGACGATGGGCTCGGTGGCAATTCCTCAAAAGAGTTGGCATCTGACGCTAAAGACGTTTATCGTGATTTAGATAAACTGGGCTTTCTCTTGAGTGATAGTAAGTGCAACTGAGAAACATCTCTCATTCAGACCTGGCTGGGTTACATTTTCAATATGGCGGAGAACCGTTTGTCGGAGAATCGTTTGTACGTTACTGAAACTAGGGTTGCTAAGCTGAGTCTTGTCAGTTATCTTGGCCAACCCTTACGCTGTTACTGCTAAACTGTTAGCTCAGGTATTCGGCCGCATAATATGCATGACAAAGGCAATTGGTTTTATTGTCTATTTACACACAAGGCACTCATACACTAAATTATGCAATCGAAATGACACGTAGTCAGTCCTGGGATTCAATCGTTCCTTGCTGAGGCAAATTCATTGAGGAACTGACCTTTTGGGACAAAAATGTGAAGCACTTGAATAGTACGAATTTATTTAATAAATCTGTTGCACTCGATTCTGTAGTCTATTCCGATGCGTGAACTCTAGGCTATGCTGGTTACATAATAACCACAAATCAGCAACTTACATGCCAGGGTCAGTGCGCAGTTAGCGCCTGAAAAGGCTAAGAGGTCCAGAGCAGGGGATGAAGCTTAAAACTGTACATAGTATGTTATCTGTTAGGAATTCCCTAGGGGGACATCGTATACAGTGGCATACTGACAATCACAACGTTGTGCGTGTCAGTAATAGAGATACCTGCAATCAGTTACAGGAGACATCACTAATTTGTGCCAGGTATCGTACTTCAATTATTCCAGTTTGGGTCCCCAGAGAGGAGAACCACACAGCTGGTTACTACCAAGACCAACTATGCCTCAGCAAGCATACAGATGTGGATGACTGAGGAATGAAATCACATCGATTTTTCTATGGATGAACATGCAATATGTGAGGGCCTTTTACGGTCGATCGTCTTGCTGCTTCATATGATGCCAAATGCCTTATAGCCGTTTCTGGAGCCTAGGGTGTTAGGCAATTGACGCTTTTGCGCAAGACTGGAAGGGGGGATAATTGGGTCGTATCCCCTTCAAGTCAAATCATTAGAGTGTGGCGCCATTTTCAGAATTGTCAAGCCAAAGGTGCACTAATTTCTGCTTTGTGGAAAGGAGCCTTTTTTGGCCAAACGTATGTCCAGATGGTATACACCTTGCTAAGTGCGTCACTGACTTTGTTGGTATTCCTGAATACAGTACGACTGCCACAGTTCGAGGTCGGAGGTCGGACCTACAATTCCATTTTCCACAGGGATAGGCTCATCTTCAGACTTACAGCTGTGTACACTAACTAGCAGCTCCTGCGAAAGGGAATTAGTAATACGGGGTTTTGCTCCTCAGAACAAGGTTTGTGTCAAAGTTGAATTCACGGTTGAAGTGCTTCCCCACAGGTGGCAATTTAGGAAGGGTTCACAGGTAGCCTGTTACAAAGTGCCGTCCGATGACCTATCTTACCCACGGGTGCTCGGTCCGTGCCAAAGTTTTGATGACATATGTGATGGCTGTTATGTAGTCGGAGTGTTGACAGATATCACGTGTATCCTGGCATTTCCTTGATGCAGGGATGTACCAAATAATGCAGTCTCATTGCTTCCACAGGTTTGAGCATCTTCAGTCATGGATGGACGGTGGATTGAGATTTGAGAGCGAGCTAAGGCTGATGCCCACCTGTCCACTTTGTTTGAGAAGTTGAAGCGAACGGTTTTATCAGCAAAAGCAAGTGGGACTGGTACTAAGTATTCTAATTATTTGAACCCAATTATTTCTGTAGAGGACTTGGCCAGAGCCCAACTGATGTAATTGGGGCCGAAACAAAAAAAAAAGAAAAAGATGTCGAAGCAGTTTGGCATCGTTGACTTGTTATGTTGATTTATACCCGGCTTGGGGCTAACATTTGAATAAAACCGTCCATGTTCACGAACGACAGAGCGGGTCACGTGGGAACTAAATTATGACGACATCATAACAGCCACTTCCCAAGTCTCAGCATCCACTTTAGAATCTACCCATTGTGAGTTAAAATGGGTGCATGATATTGCTGGCATTTAGAACCCTATGTCCAGTCCATTGCTGGTTTCTTCATATTTAGTGAAGTATCAGCTTTAACAGTGCCAGATATAAGTATTAAGGAATCTCACGTGGCAATTAAGGTTTCTAAGAGCAAAACAGTCCAGTACAGGAACGGTAACGAAGTGGTCATTAGTAGATTACATAAAGCGACATACCTTGTCGTTTGTAATCTTGAGAAATACCTTACTTTGGCAGGTATTGACGCAGGATACAAGGGTTCAGATTATTTGTTTAAGCCGTTAGTTAAGGTGAAATCAGGTTTCAAACTTATACAGAAGGCGAAGCCACTTAGCTATACCACAGCAAGCGAATCCATGTTGCGGTGCTTAAGGAATCTATGCCTCATATATCTAACTTCAGTTTGCATTGGTTTTGAGCAGGTGGTGCTACCACTGCAGCTAATGCGCAGGTGTCTGACCGATGTTGGAAACGCCACGGAGGATGGCGGCCAGAGTCTGCTAAGGGTGGATATGTGGAAGATTACATTGAGTATCGTCTACTTGATTGTTTCAAATCCTTGAGAATTTGAACTCCCATTAACTGTTCTAGGGTGCATTTAAGTTCCTTTCTTTTTTATCTAACTATTAACCCAGTGCAGCAGTCAGTTCCCTTCACAAGTGAACAGTTGCCGGATTGTGTGTAGGTCCAGAGGGGAATCAGGGGAAACGGGATATGTTCTCCCACCTCATCCTTTCTTGGGTAATTCCGTCCCTAATACCATAGGTTTTGGATACACCCTTCAGTACGGCAAACGGCAGGTTGCTGCTTGTCATAAACCCTTCTTTTGTTGTTGTTCAAACTTATTTCTACCTTGGCAATGACACTTTGCTCGATAGCTGTGGCTATCAGGTAGGAGATAAATCAGTTTTACTCAAGTTTGGCAAACAGCAAATTTCAACCTGACGTACGATTGCCGTTTACCACCATCATTCAGTGCTGTAAACGTGGTTCCAAATTCATCTGTTGTAAAACAAAGGGAAGCACCAAGCACAAAATGCCATAGTTTAGATTTTCTGCTGTTGAGGAAGTGCATGCCATTTTGATAACTTTAATAATTCACAGAGGCAATCAAGAAATGAAATCGAGAAAGGAATGCTCATTCGTGCATTATCTGCACGTACCAGACCGGTGTAAAGTTCCCTCGTTCCCCTAACAATTTGCACGTTTGAACGCAAGGCCTTACCTCCTTGACTCAGTAAATTGCATTATTTCTGAATGCTTGTCATCAAAAAAGGATGTTATTTATGTGACAGGTGTCTGAATGGAATCTTGACAGACAGAGCAAACGATCAAAGTCAACAAAAAGAAAATTAAAATTGAAACCTTGCTAGCTGGTACACAATAGGTGGTGATACCTTTATCTTTCTGTCCCTGGGGTCGCACGTGTCAAATTTCCTAGAGAATTTCAACACAGTTTTCCGGTCACTTTCCTGGAAACCAATCAACTTGTAATCCTGTTGGTCGTCCTTTAAGGGAAGACTTTCGGAGTCTGCATAACGGTCCTGAGGTAGAAATTACCAATAGTTAGTCAGATAAATTGCTGTTTCTTTATATATTTTTTTTCTATTTATTTATTTTATTTTTTTTCCTCGAAGCGACTCGAGATGGTCTACCTGCGGCTTTGCTTAATCCATTTAAACGCTTGGGGGAAAGCGACGCTTCTGGGAGTATCAGGGAAGCAGGGATGTGTAAATGATGAGAGCACTCCCCTCCCACCAGAGTGGCCCGGAGCCTGATTCTCTCTGGTCACTCGAATTTTTCGGCCCTGCAAAGCCATTTGTAAAACTACGATCCGCTTTTTCTAGGAGGCTGGTTCTTTAACACGTTTTCAAGTTAGGAAAGGAGAAAGGAATAGCAAGGTTTCATGCTTGGAAACCTTTTGGTTTTGAAGATACAAGGAGAAGTATGGCACCCAAGATAGGCCCGAAAAGTTTCGGGTCGTTTCAGAACGCACGCCCGGTTTGAGCCCTGTATTCTGCTTCAACGTGGATTGGCATTGCTGGTTCTGCACTCTGCTCCGAGAAGTTTTTTTTCCGGCTACTACGGTTTTCCTCTCTCCTTAGAAACCAACACAAGATCGTCCCGTTTCAATCGACAATTAACTTCTACTCCCAAACATCTAGTCGTCTGTACACGTCCAATGATACTGTCACTCAACTTGATTCATAGTAGTAGTTACATAAGATAATAGTATCGCACAGTGAACAGATTTTTCCTTTTTTGGCTTTTTAAGAACCGAATCATCAGATTTTACTGCTTAAGTAATATTAAGCAGGGCTTTCACATCAGAAGCTTAAACAAACATGATAATTAGCTACGTGATATTTTAGATACTATATCCATTCAGTTCGATCTGATTGCTTGCTCAGAAACGTGGATTACGCCTCAAGTTGACCAGGCTGTTTTAATATTCAGGGTTATAATGTGGGGTTATAATATGCTAATAGCTAACCGCTTGTCTTCAACCGGAGGCGGGGTCGCTTTATATTGAAAGTCAAGCTTTGATTATCCATTGAGAAATCATTTTAAAATGGATTGGGTTGAAAATATCTGGGTATAGACAGACCACCTGTTAATTGGCGTTATTTATAATCCACCTGGCAGGTCTCAACGTGAATTTCTTGAGCAATTTGCACCGAGTTCTACCTGCCCTCTCTTTGTCTAAGCGAAAGTGCCTAATCTTAGACGATATTAATATCAACACACTTGTTAAGAGCACAATTGCAAAAGAATACCTCAACCTGATTCATTCTGAAGGCTTTAATCCCTTGATATTTGAAGCAACACGTAGTACCGAGACAACAATAAGTTGCATAGATCATATTCACTCCAATTTTATATCCTCAAGTTCGAGCGGCAGCATTGCAGTTGAAAGTTTGACTAGATTCGTACATTCCTTTAATAAGATTAGTAATCGACATGCACCACTTAAATCGATTAAAATTAAAGGTAACACTAATAAACCTTGGGTAAGGGCAGGTCTACGGAAATCAGAGTTAGAAATTATTTATATAAAAAATGGTTGACAACCCGTTGCATTAGTAATTATAACCAATATAAAATTTACCGCAATTAACTTGTGGCAATTAACAAACTTTTTCGTTCGTCATATTATGCTCGGGTTTTTAAAGACTCTCGTAATACCAAGAAAATATGAGATAACGTTAACCTAATAATTAATAAAAAGCGTCCATCTCCTCACATCGACAACTCACTAGTCAGCAATAAAAACCTACAGCAACCAGTCACGATATCAAATGCTATCCATACGTATCTTCGTAATATTCCAACTGAACTCGCATCAAAACTTCCCGCTACAAATCGCCGTTTCTAGTTCTACATTAAGAGGAAAAAGGGCAAGTTTCGCTTCACTAAAGTCAATGAAGTTGAAGTGTTCTTATTGTTAGAAAATATTGATACCAAGACATCAATCGGGGTTGATAAGGTTCACCCCTTCCAAATATCTTCCGGTTCTCTGGAAATATTTAGACCATTGACACATATTTTAAACTTAACACCTGAACAAGGTATATTTCCTGACAGTTTAAAAACTGCCAAGGTTATCCCGATTTTTAAATAAGGATCTCGTCTTCCGTGTAATAACTACAGGCCTATCTCAGTTCTTCCAGCACTAAGTAAAAATTTTAGGAGATCCATTCTTAATAAACTAACGTTTTATTTTACAACTGAAAATATCCTGATACCTAAACAATATGGTTTTAGACCTGACAGCACTACAACCGAATGCTTAGTAGACTTAATACAAGATATCAAGTCAGCCCTTGAAGGATGTTATGCTGTATCTCTACTTTTAGATCTACGTAAGGCTTTTGATACCGTCAATCACTTTATTCTGTTGTCTAAACTAAATTTTATTGTATAAGAGATATTGAAAACCAATGGTTTATACACAGCAAAAAAATCCGAGTAATTTGAACTCTGAACAACGAGTAACATTCATATTTTACTCAAGCAGTGGAGTATGTAATTGTTACCCAGCATACCGGGTTGAAACTACTCAAATGTTTGAGTAAATGGAATACTCGTCAAATTTACTCAAACTACTTACTCACTGAGCGAGTCAAGTTTTTCTCACTCATACCCAGGTTATTGAGTAAATCGTTCCATGCACAATATTGCATAAGATTTGACTAACTTGACTCTGAGTCAAGGAAGTTATTAAAAGTAGTCACAAAGTGGAAGCTGCTTATTAAAATGAAAGCAAACATATTTCGGTTTGAAAGACAACATCAACATAAATAAGTCTAAGGTATGAAAGAATGACTCCAAAACCAAAGGGTCTGAAACTCCATATTCTTTTAATGCAATATTGTTGTATTCGAGTGAAAGAACGTGCAAAGTTAAAAGAGGATACTTTCTCACATTTTCACTACCTAACGGGTATAATAAGAGTATGCCTTAAAATATTCTTTTACAAATCTCAATTGATTGTTGGTATCACACTATATTAATTTTAGCATCAATGGTTGTGTTACAGCGAAACATATTAATTAGGTTTTTTGGATTTCTTTTCCTTTTTTTTTTCTTTAATTAAGTGTTTTTCTTTTCTTGGTGCTTAACACTACTTCATTAATCGTTAGTATTTGTTATTGTCCCGTTTCACTGTTTGCAGCTCACCGTTATTCCTGTTACTCAATCGTATTGTTGCGTCATTTTTTGTCAAGTTTTTTAGAATAAATAGGACCTAGGTCAGAGTTTTTTATGCCAATATCTTGGAAGTTTTATAAGCAGCATGTTTTTATTTTCGTTGAGTCATCACACCGTTAAGGTAAACCTTTCTTCGTGTTATCCGTTTCTTTCTCATTTGTTAACTATCATTTTCAAGTTTCGTTTACTAATTCTTCTATTTTTCTGGTTTATATGTAGTACCGTAAGAGTGTGGATGTTTTAATAAAAGAGTTCGCGCACGAATACGCGTAACTTCGGTTACAGGTTGCTTGAACCACGCATTTGACCAATACATTTGAAAAGCAAATAATAATGATGCACTCTGCATCCAATCAAAACTCTTAAGGACTGATATTGGGGATGCTGCTGAGAGTCAGCCATAAATTTCCACCTGGCTTGTACATACCACTCAGACAAAAAAATGGCAATGTGTGTCTAATCCCATCATGAATGTACACACAAAAATGATTACAAACCACAAGGGATCAACTCACAGCAGTTGCTCATCTCATTGTTGGACGGACATACCCTGCCCTTAAAGATCAATCAGTTGGGACAGGATATATAAGTTTATTCAACATTTGTTTATATCATGTAGCAACTGGAAATGGCAACAAATAGTAATAATTTAAACGTACAAAACCATGCCACTGTAATAGAATTTGCAACAACAGTCCTTTCAAATTACATTTTATCTTAGTCTAGTAGTACACAGCTTTCAGTTTTAAACAACCAAGCCTCATTATCATGGACCTCATTCCATAAACTCATTGACAATTTATATGTTTTACTTTTTATATTTAGGATTCCTGGTTTGTCCAACTATATGAAAAGTTTAGAAATGAACGCAACCATCTTGTGCATGATCCAGAGGTGATATTGCACAACAAAATAAAAGCAGATACACCAGATGCATGATTGATGTCATCGAAATTGGGGCATGGAGCCACTAACTGGGAGCCACCCTACCCAGAGGGTGAAGATGAAGCTTCAATGCGGAAGCACAAGTAAGCATTAGAAACAGAGTGGCATAGAAGAAATCCAGACAAAAAAAGAATTGAAAGGGAATGCTCCTCACTTTCCAAGAGAGAAGATGCCAAATGAATCAGCAAATGCTCATAACAGAGGTCAAAGAAGAGTACCCATCATTGTTTGATTTCACTCAGGGAAAGCATGTTTTTGTAATGATAAGTTGGTTTATTTTTTCCTCTTTTTTTCAGGCCAGTGTTATGTCTTGTATAATAGTAATATTACAAGACCACCAATTTAACTTAGAAATTCCCAAAAATTTCTGGTGTGTTTATTATGCAGTTCTTCCGTTAGCTTATTGCTTGTATATTTTTTATTTTAGCGAATCGTCGTCGAATGAGTTTCGGAAGTGGATGTGGATCTGACTATTTGTCGTGATAACCATTGTAGGAGTAAAATTGGGAATAGATATTGTTTTTGTGATTACAAATACCTTGCACTGTTGGATAATGATTATGATGATAATGGAGATGACATAGAACCCACTGCAGGTAAATATGATAATTTATGTATTTGACCACTGCATGATGCATGGAAGACACGTTGTCTAGCTCACTAAATGACCCTTTTACGTGCACTCAAACCAGGTCAGGTGTACCGGCTGTCTAGATTCCATTAATGGACGACTTATTTGAAATTTCTATCTGTTAATCGTTTTAGAAGACCTTGATGCACAAAATGATACTGGATTGTAAGCAGTCGGCATTGACAACTAAAGCGGCTGTTACTTAAGTTTAGAAAATAGCTCAAGGAAAATACGCGCGCTGACTGGTTAATAATCGTGTTTCTATAACTCAATAGAAACACAGAAGTTGACGTAGTCACGGACAACAGTGACGGCATCCCCGTGTGTGCTGACGTGTGTGCTGACGTGTAAATTGCGTGCTGTAGAGAATCTACGTTTTGATGATAAATAAAACTATCAAGTTTTCTTCGTTTTTCGTTATTTTCCGTGGGCTATTTTCCAAAAGAAATAGAAAACATTTTCTTCGTGTTTCTATCCAGTTATAGAAACACTCGTGAAAGTTTGGGACAACTCGAAAAAGCTGTGGAAACACTAGCCTGCTGCTCGTGTTCCCACAGCATTTCTCGTTCTCCCAAACTTCCACTCGTGTTTCTATAACTCGATAGAAACACGGAAAATGTTTTCTATTTCTTAAACAGTATTACTGGTTGGAACTGCAAATAATGCTATAAGGCTCAATTTAATACACAAGAGAAGATGTATGTTGTAACATTTGAAACGCCAAGTTTTAACGAGAAATGCATTTTGCGTTTTGTTTTTATTGAGTGTGGAATAGCTCATGACAATTTATAACATATTCTTCTTTGATCCACACTCTCAAAAATCACATTGAAGTGAATGGAGGTTTTACTAAAGCTCAATCGGTTTACCTTCGGAATGGTCAGAAGTGTGTTTAATGCTATTGTGACGCAGTAGGTCATGCCCGGGCGTGCTTCACACACAACTCATTGTTAGGAAAAAAGAAACGTCTTACTGGTTTCACCCTTGTTTTTCGTCATACCTTTGCATGAAACAGAATATTTTGTGCAAAGCTATGCAAAAACGCGCAAGCTCCTCTTCATCGGACTCCCTTCTTGTTCCCGCGGGAAAGAATTATTTCGCGCATATTATAAAAGCATGACCTGATGCAGCTGGACACTGGACTATGAATTCGAACCCTGGACTCGAAAAGTTCAGTATGTTTAAAACAATAATAAAAATAAATGTTCAAAAAACAATTTACATGGCTCACTTCCTTGGTTTATTTTGCGATAAATATGGTATTAACAAACTGACGTGAGTGCATCTCTATGAGATAGCTAAGATTTCTCTTTAGTCTGCAGCATTATTTCGGGCAAGAGAACAGAAAGAATAACCGCGAGAAAAGGCCTAGTCACCAGAACTATAAGCATCAGTTGTTCCGTTCGACGAGGTAGCCTTTCAATAGAAATCTCCTTTGCGAAGCGATTTCTGGAGTCACCACCAAGTTCAGGTGACGAGTTCAGTGATGGAAATTACGTGGAAATCAACAGGATTTCCCCTCCCGGCTATCTATAACCTATAAAGCGATCTTTGTAAATTTGGAGGGGGGTGCGCATCTATTGTTTTCGCCAAATTTATGGAAACTTTTTTATTTTTGACTCCACGTTCCTTGTTCTATAGCGATGAAAAGGTGAATTAAATCAGATACGCACTCGGTCATTACTGTTAGGAAGGCTTCGGAGCTCAGGTGTTGGAAACTGGGGCGTATACTGGATTGCGTAAAATGTTTTGATTGTAGTCTTTGTTTATCGTGGTCATTTTAGGTGTGTTCGAAGAAACCGAATCATCACTGAGTAGCGTTGTCAGACACTGGAACTATGATTGAATAGGGTTTATATTACGAAGAGAGGCGTCGTAGCTTTCATAATATCTTAGAAGAGTGCTCGTGAACTGAGAAAAAGCAAGAAGAAATTCCCCATAATCAGTTCTGGCTCATGGAGCCAAACATTCTCCACACGGGCAATATCCTATTTGTAAATTAGTATGTACTGACCTCCCTTATCAATTCAGTTTAATACTACAAGAAAGACGAATAAACAAATTTATGTTTCTATTTTCTTTCAACGGGCTGAATTCTTCTCTTCCCTTTCCCCATTCGAAAGCCTGCTGCAGCAAGGCCTGAGCAGTTACATAATTTTGTGACATGGAGAAAATAATTTGTAATGTAAATTAGTATGCCAGGGGCTTATCTACCATATACGCACATACGCACTTGCGTACAGCTGAAATCAAGAAAAAAATTAATGCCCAGAAAGCATTTTTATCATTAAATCGAATGATAAATTTTTCGCATTATACTGGTGCCTTTAAGATGTTGATATTGATGGGCTCTGAAGGGTAGACGTCTCGCCCTTTGCTTGAAAAACCCCATGATCCCGTCACTATTTTACAATTTTATTTTATTCGTAAACTGGACACGTAGCCTACTGAAAGACACTAGAGATGGGTACAATAAACCACTAACTACTGCATTTGTCCTCGTATTTATTTATTGAAAATGTCCAACCTCGTTCCCGCGTTCTATCTCTTTTTCTCCCTTGTCGTCAAGAAAGGGACCCTGGTTTGGTCTGGTCACATGACTGCCTGCGACAAATTTCTCCCTTGTCCGGGTAGACTCAGCCACCTTTTTTGTTCATTTCATCAGGTTTGAAACGTGGAGCAAAGCAACGATGCGAGCTGCAGAAGGACTGCGAATAATTTAAAGCCGTTCTCCCTCTATATGAAAATCGGAAATTATTCGCTTCAATTCGAGTATAATTCTCAGAATTTTACATAAACAAATGAGCGTGATGCCGAGCGTTATCCTTTACCGCGGACTTCACAGAGAAAAAGTAAACAGAAATTATGGAGGCTCTCGCTTTCACCAAGCGACATTTATTTGTCTATTAAAGGTACTCACAATTGTCACTGTTTGTCATGGTTTCCATCAAAATCAGAAATGTAAAGGTATTTTTCAGCAAAGTTAGCAAATAAAAACATGTAAAATTTACCTTCAAATGCGATAGCGACATCTATTTGCTTCTTCTTGTTTCGCAATTCCATTAGCCTGTTCCAAGGCGTTCAGTTGGTAAACGGGGCGCGATAGTAGAGGCAGAGCGAGGCGGAAATAAAGCGACGAAAAATGGAGGGGGCTTGGGACGGGCGAGCGAGGGAACGCATGTAAAACATTCTTTAATAAAAAGGTCTTTCCGCCCACTTGGCCACCTCACGCGGTTTCTGCTTTTGGGTTGTCAATCAAACGTAAAACTGCCGCTGGAATTCGTTATGTAATGCACAGGCAGCCCAGGCTCAAAGTGTGGTGTAACGGTTTGAATTCATAAAGGTTTGTTTGTTTAGCAGTGGAAGCCCACGCACAAAACGATAACTCGCCGAAATCGCGTAAGATCGGCCTGAGAAGCTGGCAAACGACAAAGAATACAACACGGCACAGGGTAAGTAGACTTTATTTACAAAGTATAAGAATAATTGACCTTTTCCAGCAAAGCCGTTACCTTCCCAAACAAACCTTTATAAATTCAAACCGTAACACCACATTTTGAGCCTGGGCTGCCTGTACGTGATGTAAATTGTTATTTAACCAGGAGTGGGCTCCTGATTGAACTCAGAGTTCTGGTTCTTTGTCTTATAAATAGATAACAATGTACCGCTTCGATTGTGCTAAGATGCGTTCTTGGCGATTTTTTTTAGCTCCTTCGAAATAATATTAGAAAGTTACGCGTGATTTAAGTCGTCATTTGCGTGGTCACAGCCAGGAATGTTTTGTTATTTTCCACAAGCTCTTAGAATTGTCGCACAGTCTTCGTTTTCACATGGTTTGAGACGCTCTACTTTGCAAATTACGAAAGCCGAACGATTATAACGGTCGGTCTCTCATCGACCTTTGTGTTAACTGCATCTGTCAAAATTGACCAATCAGAGGGTATACCAGAATCTAGTATACCGGAAAGACCTTTTTAAAGAAAGTTTTACAGGCGTTCTCTCACTCGCCCGTCCCAAGCCCCCTCCATTTTCCGTCGCTGTATTTCCGCTTCGCTCTGCCTCTACTATCGCGCCCCGTTTACCAACTGAACGC
>BLFK01001075.1:2361557-2363578 GCA_014634185.1 Astreopora myriophthalma
CCTTGCCACGCGACTGACGGCTCTATGGCAGGGTGGCACAGTCACGAAACGTTTAGCCCAGTACGGGTAAGCAAAAGAGCAGCTTAGCCTACCTCTACTGCGTCAGCTTTTGTTCTCGTTCGGCGCGATCCATTTTCAATTTTGTAGTCGAAATACAAAATTGAAATCAATTTTTGATTTTGCTCTATGAATTTTCGATTTTCCTTTAAAAACAAAATTAAAAATAGAATCGATTTTTCAATGTTTGTTTCTAAAAGCCGATTGATTTCCTGTAACGATATTCTATTTTTCATTCATATGAAACCTAAGAAATGGCAAAATAATGTTAAATAAAGCGGTACTTTAAATTTACTATTTAAAATATCAGTGTTTTTCTAGAATATTGTAATTTTGTTTCAAAAAACAGAGACGAACTGATAAATAAAGAAAAACCAAAGCAAAATTTCATCTTCGTTCTAAATTGAAAATGAAATGGACGAATGACACACGGACCTTTTTCGTAACCCTTTGGGCTAGTATTTCTACACAAAGTAGAAATATGTAAAGGGAGGAGGGGGTAGTCTTGCCTAACGCCTCTTTCAGGTGCAAAGAAGTTGCTTGCCCATTCGTTGTTTAAAATACAGCTTTCAAGTATTGTGGTAGCAAGGTTCAATCCAATTTGACATGAAAGGTACAAAATTAAAGGCATCCAGCGTTTTCCATATTTATTCGGAGGTGGTAGGTTCGATTCCTGCCTCGGACCCTTTCGCTCGTTGCCAAGCAACTAACATACCAAGTTTTTCTTTGTTTTTTGAGCTATTGTTAGTGGAAGGGTTGGTTATTTTTACAGCTCTTTTGTTCCTTTCTTTTAAGTCATCCGTGAGTTTCACAGGTTCTAGCAATGAGGATGACCCAACTGAAGATTGTTTCGATGATGATTGTGTAGAGTGCGTGACGCGTGACGGGGACCACAATGCATGCCGGAAAAAGCGCGCGGAGTGTTGTGTTCTGGACGGCCGGTAAAGTACGGTTTTGTACTTGCATTAAAGCTTGTATTGTATTGTATTGAGCTTATGTTGGAGCTTGTAACAATTGCACTGAAGGTGTTGTATCTAAAATGTGTTAGCAAGTGAGGTGAAGAATTCGTAAATTATTTTACCACGCGCTAGCACTAGAGTGAATTTTATATTCGCTTTTTGTCTACATATACATATTAAAAAATGCACTGCACCTGTTTTTAAAAGTTATTTAAAAGTTATAATTGTAGTTAGTACGTAACGAATTTTGCGGGCTCTTTATGCAGGGTCTTCATACAACTTATCTTTTCCAAGGGGGTGGGAGTAGGGGAGAAATCCTACAGCGTGATCGGCTTTTATCACACCTAGTCATATTAACCAGAAACAATACATCTCAGGGGCAGATCCAGGATTTTTCTATGGAGTAGGTGCACCACTAAGGAATGACAAAACTTACCGATGACGTAAATAAAGTTTCTTTTTATTTCTTTTGAAGAATACTAGTCATATTAGAAGGCCACAGGCCATCTCATGGGGGGGGGGAGGAATGCGTACCCCTGCATCCCTTAGATCCGCCTCTGCATCTCGTACCCCAGGGTTCGAGTTCATAAGTTTGGGAACGAATTACAGAGATGCAAAGCAAGAGTTTTCAGTCCTTCTAGACTTAAGATGGCCGCTGTTTGTTAAATGTGCGTAGCCGGGTTTTACATTTTCAATGAAAATGCCTTAAGTTCCTTTCTTTTCAGTTCTCTTTTTTGCTGAGCTTGTTCTGCTTGTTTACTGGCTGAGGTCCATCACCTATGATGTCACGGTTAGCAGCCAGCCAATCCTCTATCTAGAATGGTAGCGGTTAAAAGACTAAACTTCCAGAATCGACTATTACATTAACCAGACTACTTTTTGAGGAGGCACTTTTAAGAAGTACCGCGCTCAGGACGCATCTCGCTCATTCCACACTTTGTCTGGAAACTTTGCTGCTCTCTCAGGTCGTCCTTTCCTTCGTTGCAGGGGCGTAGCTACCTGTAC
>BLFK01001075.1:2366231-2368731 GCA_014634185.1 Astreopora myriophthalma
GGGGGGGGGGGGGGGGGGGGTTGGAAAATTGTGCGTACCTCTGGAAAAATGCTGGCTACGCCCCTGCGTTGTGGCGTCGGACGCTTTTGATTTTGTTATCAGTCGGTCGCATTTATCAAAAAAGGAGGAAAAGATATAGAACGAAAAACAAAAGCAGATTTGAACACATTTATAATGCGTATTGACGCTCCTGCAGCCAAGATTCCTAACACTAGAACTTGGTTTGATAACCGAACTGCCGACTCATTCAAATTTTAATATTTAAATAATTAACTGCATTTGAATAACCGCAGCCACATTTCAAGTAACATAAACTCGATCTTCTCATGAGGGTTTGTCATGGTTCGTGCAACGATTACCTTTTTTAAGCAATTCTTCATCGCGGGCGCATGTAAATAACACCACTTGGTGCGGTCATGACATACTGCTTGATTTCATTGGTCACGCATGGACAATGACCGCATCGTGACTCGCTAGAGATCTGCTCGAGGGAAGCAATAGGAAAGGAATGTTTATACTGGGAAAGCAGGCCTCTTAAAGGACATAGTCTGTTACTAATACTAGCTATTGTGTGGAGGAGAGAAATAACACTCCCCTAAAAACGGCTGCGCGGGAGGCCACGGGTAAGGTGGCATGATTTAGCCTTTTGGTTTGTCAAAACTCGTGTTGGTGTCATGAGCACTCTTTCTCAAGGTTTTGCTCTGGCACGACTAACCGCACCACGTCCAAAAGAGGATGTTTACTTGAGGTCACTTAAGAATTTACAACATTGAATCATACATTTTTTGCAGGTCGTAATGATAGTTCAGGAATACGCTTTCATTATACCTCATATCTCCGTCAGTACGATGCTGGTATACTATCTGTTGGAGATGCAAGTACCAACTCCTTGGTTATCCCACCAAGGCAAGAGACCTGGTTGAGTGTCAGTTTTTGCCCCAAAGAATGCAATCTGGTAATTATTGCTTGCTGTTTCATTAAAGTGCAACGAGTCCCTAAAATTAGTTTTGTTAAAAAAGAGTATTTCTTGGAAATTCCGCCAAAGAGACGTCAAGATGTTATTTTATCCGCCGACAATACAGCCTATAAAAAAATAGCGATTGATTTTGTGGTGTAGTGGGATGCCTCTGGTAGCTTATTATGGGATGTAGGAGAAACGGAAGGACGAGTTTTGTATCACGAGTTTTGTATCACGTTGTGATAGCGGGGCTCCCACGCGCGCGAAGCTTTGCGCGCGCGGGACAGAGCCCCATACTCATGGAATATGGTCAACCTCTTTTCGTTTGGTTGTCACGTGACTGACCGAGCGTACGTACGCGTCTACAGATTGTACGGGTAGGGTAGGGGAGACTATCAAAAGGAAGGGAGGGGTATCTCAGGCGTGTCTTGGCAAATCCACATCTTTTATATTGGACATTCACATGGTCAATTGACAGATGTCAAAACGGGATAGCCACTGACCAGTATCACATGACCATATTGTGGGCTCATGTGTGAACTCATCGAGGTGACGTGATTTATTTGGAAGATGTCCGCTGACCAGTAATTTGTTTTACAAGATCGCGGGCTCAAGTCCCGAGTTCTGGTAGCCCGCGTATTCTTGGCGGGAAATTGCGTTGACGACTGAAAAAGAAATTTTCAGGTCATTGTCCTTTTGAGACACTATTATTACTCTACACTGTTAGTTTCACTAAAGGATAAACGAAACAATTTCTATTGCTATGGCAACAAACAATAGCAGAGAAAATATAATTTGCAGAACACAGGGTTCAGGTGAAGAGCAACGGGAAAGAGAGCGGCAGAGAGCAAGAATTAACTGGGGAAGAATGAGCGAAGAAGATCGCCAAAGAAGGCGCGCTTGGGAAAGAGAAAGGAGACGAAATTATAGCGAAGAACGCCGACAAGCAGAAAGAGTCCGGGCTCCAGAAAACAGACAAAATGTTAACGAAGAACGCCGAGAAGCGGAAAGACTCCGTGCTGTGGAAAACAGGCAAAATTGTTAACCGACCTCGACACTAAACTATAGTCAAAAACGTTTTTGAATTCCTTCGCAATATTTAAGAATGCTTTTACAGTTTCAAGGGAAATGAAAGTACTAAACGGGAGACCCGCTTTTAGGCTTGGCTAAATCTATATATTAAAGCTAAATACGCTACACCCGAGCTGCTTGCGTCACCTGATGAATGAAAAGTACCAGAAAAAGTCAACGCGCGCCTGGGTCGCGCGTGCTCAAATATAATGTTAATCTTGTCGTCTCGACATTTTTGGAGTACGGTAGTTTATATTTCAATTCCCAGTCGGTGAGTTTTTCTCACTTTTTCTTTTGGTGACAACTGTAATTGCTTTGATGCATGTTCCCTTTGATTTATAAAAAATGTGTTGGTACGAAAAAAGTTCAGGCAGTTACCTTTACAGTCATTTTTCTTCTCAACAACCCTACAGAATTTGATTAAAATCCACTAATTAATTTGAAGATTTTTCTGTGAACCTTATTATAGCT
>BLFK01001075.1:2373731-2381231 GCA_014634185.1 Astreopora myriophthalma
AAAAACTTGAATATCTCTGGAACAAAAAGAGATATTTGAAAATAGTAAACAGCATTCTTCTCCTCATACAGACTACCTATTTATATTTTAAAATGGCTCAGATAGGAAACATGTGAATTTCGTCATAGTAGCACTTTAAAGAGATCGCAGGTAAAATTACAGCACTCTTGTAATTGGTGGAGGTGGAGGTGGAGGTAGTGGTGGTGGTAGGGGGAGGGGTGGAGGGGCTGAGGTGCTTGCAATACTGAATCATTGCGAATGATGTGAAAGTACTGTCATAAGTTTTCATTTACACCTAGTTTGTTGAACAAACCTGAGCGCACGTGGGCACAAATGTTTTGGCGTTGTCCATTCTTGTTCTCAAGTCGATCACCAAGTCTTTTGTCCAAGTGATATTCATTTCAGGAAGAGGATTTGGCCAAGACACGTTGACAGCCGGACTAAAACCACAAAAAATGCACACAAAACCTTCAAGGACAAGCAACGAGGTTCATTGCTTGTCTTTTTGCAATGCTGTTGTATTGCTGTTTCGAGAGCTAAAGCAGCAACAAACAAGTCCCATGCAGTTATGCAAGGTCTGGATAACTTTAACCAGTACTTTGTAGTTAACAAACATGCTCCAATCAAGCTGGCCTCGCATGCCAAACAAAAACAGCTGAATAAGCCATGGATCACTAAAGGAATTCTTAAATCTATTAAATTAAAACAGAAGATGTACCGTACACATTTTTTAAGCTATGATCTGAATAGAATTATTCATACAAAAAGTACTCCAACACTTTGTCACATCTTATTAGTGAGAGTAAAAAAGAATATTTTAAATCTCAATGTGCAAGACATAAGGGAAATCTAAAATCTACTTGGAAGCTTATAGGTAAACTTATTCAGAGGAAAACGAAAGGCTTGTGTTGTTACGTTTTTATCGATTTTTTTTTTCTTTTGAGATTACTCACTGGAGTGTTGGGAGACCTGTGCCTCCCATAACCTGCTGATTTCCACCGGAAGTTGCGGGGCATGCTGGGTTAAAAATTGGGGGGAACTAGCTCCAGTCTCTATTGTAAAAAACACGCGCGGAATAAATCGCGTCGGTTTGTTTTCAATGTTCGCGAGGTCGTCCCACAGGGAAAAATAACCTTTTGTTCTTGTGCTGAAGCTCGAACGTTGGGTTTAAATAGCCTTTATTATAATTTTTATAGAGTAAAGCAGGTATACTACTTCCCAGCTTGAAGATAAATCGTTTAAATCACCAGCTCTGACAGAAGTTCGTTCGCGACCCGGTGTCCTTGTTTCTAAATATTTAAGCCGACAGATATGTTTCTCCTGAGACCGACTGAGGAACACAGAAGCCTTACATTACTAATAAAATTATGAAAGGGCGATGCTAACAGTGTGGCTTTTGCTTGAGATAGTTAACTGCAATGTCAAACAAGACGCTCGTGTTGACATTTCCCCGCTATGATTTTCATAACCCGCGCGACAACTCGCAAACAGTTTCATCACAATTATAAATGGCTTTGGAATCTGGCGGAAAGGTTTTAGCAAAATTGCTTCTCCGAGCAAAACAAAAGGCTTCAAGGAGTATAATATCTCGTCCATCAACCATGAAAATATTCTGGACACGTACCAAAGACCCCAGACATTTTACAATGAAAAAGATGAGTCTGGCCGACAGAGTTCGACAGCATGGTCAGAATACTTGGCCGAAGGGTCCGATGCGTCTGGGTCGGATCAGAAGACTCGACTTGAAATTAACTTTCACCAGCCAAACAAAAGCGTAACTACTTTAATTCAGTCCGACATATATCTGAAGACGGCAGGCAACGGGGGAATACGAGAAAACTACCAGGATCCGGAGGCGTTCTTCCCCGTAGCCAAAAACCCCCAAACAGTACGCGCAGCACAGCTCGCCGTCTTAGAACTACTTAAACAGCCAGAAGGAAGTGATGTGCCTTGGCTTATTAAAATGTTCAGTGGAATTCATCATCTATTCAAGCAATCTTTAAGCCAGAGTAGTCGTCATGTCCCTGTTAGTTGCTTCGAGAAGGAAGAATGACATGACCATGACACGCAGTAAGAGTTTTATCTTGTTCCGGAGCTTTGAACAGCTATCCGCCGCTTTATCAGCATAAATAACACGTTTAACTTAATAAATCCGATGTCTTAAAACCGGCCTGGAGTATCGCAACTCAAAAAGCGAAATAAAATAAACGTCGAGCTATTAAACAACACGATAAAAGTCACAACATTCAAATGTACATTTCGTTTCGCGTAACGCTCGCGAATGAATGGACCGCCAGCACTGTTTGCGAGTCGTGCGCTGATTGGTTGAAATTTGGAGACCTGTCAAACAGAGATCAGCAGGAAGGTTTAGCGGCCGGGGAGGAACAGGCGGGAATTTGCAGTCGCCATGTTTTGATTTTGTTGTGTGTGAATTTGCACGGAGAATTTTTCAAGCTCCTACATAATGTGAGTTCTTTCGTCTAAAGCTACAAGTTCAGTTTTTTAAGTTCTATAGCTACTTAGCTTATTGCATGTATATTTTTTATTTTAGCGAATCGTCGTCAAATGAGTTTCGGAAGTGGATGTGTGGATCTGACCAATCGTCGTGATATCGTTTGTAGGAGATAAATTGGAATAGATATTGTTTTGTGATTACAGCTTGATATTGCTGAGCAAGTAAACACATATTTTGTAAATGTCGGCCCTAATCTTGCTAATAAATTAAATGATGATCCAAGTATAAGTCCTACTCATTATATAAATTACTCCCCCTCTTCTTCTTTTGTTATGTCTCCATTGTCTGAGCTTCAGGTTTTTACTCTATTTGCAAATCTGGACGAAAATAAATCTTTTATAAATATACCTAATAAATTTATTAAAATGGCTGCAAGCTCTTTAGCCTCCCCATTTACAAAAATTTACAACGAATCTATTAAGACAGGAATTGTCCCAGATATATTCAAAATTTCAAGAATAACCCCTGTTTATAAAAATGAAAGCGTTTGTGAACCTGGAAATTACAGGCCGATAGCTACTATCTCTTCTTTTAGTAAAGTCTTGCCGGAAAAATTAGTGTACGATCAATTGGCTTCCTTTCTTGAAAAACAAAGTATCTTATTCGAATTTCAATTTGGCTTTAGAAAGGGTCACTCCACCGAACGTACAATTCTAGAAACTATAGACAATTTTAAAACTGCTCTTGATCACAACATGCTAACATGTGGTATTTTCCTAGATTTCTCTAAGGCCTTTGACACTATTAACCACCAAATCCTTTTATCTAAAATATTCAAATATGGTGTACGTGGAACCCCATTCACGTGGTTTTCTAGTTATCTTAGCGGACGTAAACAATATGTAAAAATTGGTAATGTTGAATCCTCTCTGAAACCTATTACAGCTATTACATGTGGGGTCCCTCAAGGCTCAACTCTTGGACCGTTACTCTTCCTATTATATATAAACGACCTACCTAACTCATCGTGTAAACTTAAGTTTAGAATTTTTGCTGATGATACAAATATTTTCTATATTTCCTCTAAAAATATTAAAGATTTGGAATCAACTATAAATGAAGAGCTTGTGAATGTTATAAGGTATTGTACTGTGAATAAGCTATCTATCAACTTTAAAAAGACCAGTTATATGATTATTGCATCACCTAGGAAAAAGGTATCTATTAACATAACAGCTTGTGATATTCAACAGAGAAGTGATATTAAATATTTAGGAGTTTTTATCGATGATAGTTTAAAATGGGATACCCACATACAGCATGTTAATAATCGATTAGCAAAGAATCTGGGCATACTTAACAAGCTTCGCTATTATGTCTCTATTAGTACTCTTAGGCAACTCTATTATAACCTCATCTACCCTTATATTTCATATGGTTTGATCAGCTGGGGAACTGCAAGCCAAAGTCGACTTCAGACTGTAAAAAGAAAACAAAACAAATGTATTCGGTCCATATTTTTTGCTTCCCAAAGAGAAACTGCTTCTATTTACTATAAACTACTTGAAATTCACACTCTTGACAATGTACTCAATATTAGGATGGCATCCTTTATCTATAAACTTGAGCATTTCCATGATAACACCCCAGGAGTTCTTCATAATTTAATAATACCTGCATCCAGAATTTATAGCTGTAATACTAGATATGCCTCAAGAGAGAACTTATACAGACCAGTGTCCAAAACCAATTATGGGCTTTCAAGATTTACACCGACAGCTTCTAGAATTTGGGAAAATATACCTCATAATATTAAAACTTTACCTTTTCCTTCATTTATTAAACAGTATAAGCGCTACCTCCTTGACAGCCAAATATAACAATGACGATTGGGAAGGAAGGGAATATGATTGTTACATTCCCTTCCTTCCTGATTATTATTGTTGTTATTATTATTATTAGTTGTAATTTTTTGTGTTTGAACTTAATGTAAGACTCCTTAGATGCAACTCATTGATGTAAATAATATTGTATAGTTATGTAAATTTGTTAATCTCTTAATTTATTACTATTAATTTAATCTTTATCTGTACTATCAATTTTGCCAGTTCGCTTCTGTACATATCTGAATATATTTTGTTTTCCTTTCATTTAATTCCTGTGGTAGTGGCCATCTCGAAAGCATTTGCTACTATGGCCACTACGCACTTTTCCACTTTTTCTCACTCTAGTATAATTAGTTTGTTTCCTTCTTTCTTTTAATTGTTATGTCAATTATTTATTTTCTGAAATAGTGCATAATAATAATAAATCTGAGTTACCGTATAGCATAGAGTGCTTTTCAATTGATTGTTGTAATTACAGAACCAATCACGTTCTGTGGCCAGTTGCTCGAAGCTTGATTAGCGCTAACCATTGGTTAAGTAGTATCACGACCAATCAGCCTACGTGTAGCCGTACCCACCCCCCGAAGAAAAACGGGAGGAGGGAACGTCTACGAAGACCTGGCGCTTATCTTGTTATGTGACGTCAGAGTAATTTATGAAAGTGAAGAATGATCATCGCAGTTAATTTTCCAATTTAAGCAATTGGAAAGGAGAAGCCTGAAAAAAACAGGGCTTCAACGGGATTCGAACCCGTGACCTCCGCGATACCGGTGCGATGCTCTACCAATTGAGCTATGAAGCCACACATTGGAAGCGAGGTCAATTTAGTGAGTTCATATCTCCCGTGCGGAGTGAAATAATGTGAAGTATATATGAAATAATTCATATGTGAACTGCGGTTGTAGATGAAAGTGAAGAATGATCATCGCAGTTAATTTTCCAATTTAAGCAATTCGAAAGGAGAAGCCTGAAAAAGTCAGGGCTTCATTTCACTCCTCACGGGAGATATGAACTCACTAAATTGACCTCGCTCCCAATGTGTGGCTTCATAGCTCAGTTGGTAGAGCATCGCACCGGTATCGCGGAGGTCACGGGTTCGAATCCCGTTGAAGCCCTGTTTTTTTCAGGCTTCTCCTTTCCAATTGCTTAAATTGGAAAATTAACTGCGATGATCATTCTTCACTTTCATCTACAACCGCAGTTCACATATGAATTATTTCATATATACTTCACAGAGTAATTTATGTCAATTATTTTTCCCGCGATGCCCCTCCTCCCGTTTTTCTTCGGGGGGTGGATACGGCTACACGTAGGCTAACGACCAATAGGTAGTCATGGTATTTAACGTTGGTTAGCGCTAACTAAGCTTCAAGCAACTGGCCCCTCAGCCGACCACAATTTGAAGTAATTCACGACTTGGTCTTACTAGCCAATCAGAACGCAAAGAAAGTTAACACTGCCGGTGCTAAACGCGGGAAAAACCAGAGTGACGAATTCGGACTTCGTTTTACTTTTGCATCTGATTGGTTAAAAACTTCGGGCGAGTTCTTTTTCTTTTTGGTCCAGTCATAGGGGAAACCAAAAGCAAAACCAAAGCAACTGCGTACTTACTTTCGAAAGTCGATTGAAAACAGCTCTATTGAAAATATGGAAAGACTTCCGTATTGACCACACGTAACAATAATACACTCTATGCATAGCTGAAATGTAACTGCGTATGACCACGTGTACGAAATAAACTTAGGCAAATCACTGTTTAACTGAAGTATATTTTATACCCTGATGGTGACTTATCCGGCACTGGATTATTCAGGCTTGGAATAATTAGTGCCAGATATATTTTATATATAGACCCTTAAATTTCGGCCAAATCAAGGCGGTGATAGCGTTAGCGCAGGAGTGCCAGTTAGGATTTGCGTCAACTAGGCGACCATGAAGTTTGATTTCATTAATTCATAAACGCACTTCTTTCTCTCCAAAATTTCGCGATAACAGCAACAACAACATCCTCGATATTAGTCAAAGCAACGGAATTACTTGTGGGGTGGTTTCTTTAGTTAAAGATTAGAAACAACTATGTACATGCAATGATGAATTTTTCAGTAATGACCCCGTCATACTGGGAAAAAAATGAGAATAATACACATAATCGTTCACTTTTTGACACCTAGTCATGGCGGACGGTTGCACACTCTCAAGCTCCGATGATAATCAATTCGTGGACGCTGAAATGGAATCGCTTTTACCTAATCTTGAGAGTTCTGATTTACAACACCTTCAATTAAATGGAGATCGGTTGACCTGGAAGAGTAGTTTGAATTCGTTGAAGAGTTTCGTGAAGTGCGACTTGCAGCGACAGGGAAAGTGGTCGTCGCCTGGCGGGAGCATGAAACAGTTCAAAAGCACCGACAAAAATCTTATCATCAATTGGTATAGTAAGAAGCAACAAACTCTATGTTTCCATGGACGAGATGGCCCCACTTTAAAGGATAGGCTAGTTCAATTAGTTCAAAACATGCCCGGAATGACAGCTAACATGCTGGACTGGAATACATCTACAATTGCCGTGCAAACTGAGAGCCAAGCAATGTTGCCTTCCACGTTGTCTGAAACATCGCCCGACGGAGAAGGACAGGAAAGTTTAATTCAAGAGCGACCATATTCTATGATGAGTGCTGACATAGAGGGTCTTAAACTTGATCTACTCATCCTACAGAAAAAGGTAGAAGAAAATGCAAATCTCCTGTCAGCAAATATTCGTAAGCAAGAAGAACATATGGTAGCCGCTGAGGGCATTGATTATAAAACGAGGTATGATCATTTGTTGTCATCTTTACGTAAAAAAGAAAAAGATATCGAAGAACTAGAGGAAAAATGCCTGTCCTTTGAAAATCGAGTATTGTCCTTGGAACAAGAGAATGATTCATTAAGGCTGGCGTTAAAGATCATTGTCCAAGAGAAGAATGAATGTGATAGCCGTCCACAAAATTCAGATGATCATTGGTCCCTGGTGGAAAACCCCCATGCGGCGAAAAGTATGAAGAATAAACGCAATCAACAGACAATTCCCAGCGATAACGTTGGTACTCGTAATAGATTTGAGCCCATTGCGAATGAGGTTCAAAGTAGTTTCATCAATGTGAGCCCAACGTCAAATAA
>BLFK01001075.1:2384641-2410560 GCA_014634185.1 Astreopora myriophthalma
ACCCTTTTGATTGCTTTGGATTACAATTCACAGGCCTCTAAGAATCCGCTCTGAAATGTTCTTTATTAGATATGTTAATATTAGATGGTCTTTGTGTTTTCTTAACAATGGTTTTCATAACTTCTTTAACATCAACCTCTCTTTCTGTTGTGTCACTTTTGTTTCTCAATGTCTTTCGTTACTTCTGTTGCAATTTAATTCCTTTAGCCCTCAATGACTCGCCAGCAGGAGCCCATTACCCGGAGCTTCCATATCAGTTGTACCCTTGAGTCAACCCTGTCCCGTATCTTTTTATTTTTAGAACTGTGATATCTGCGGGGGTTCTTTAATTTGCCGCGAAAATACGCGATTATTGAAATACTTTCGTGCGGCCTGCAAGTGACAATAGAGACAATAGACAATAGAGACGACAGCTCTCTTATGATTGGCTATTATAAAAACACCCGCGAAAACCGCCGTGGGAGGTGCTTCTAAAAATAAACAGATACGGGACAGGGTTGACTCAGAGGTCAGTATGGAGGATGGAAGCTCTGGAGGATGGAAGCTCCGGGTAATGGGCTCCTGCTCGCCAGCTTGCAACATCCACTTTCTTATCTTCTTCTAAGTAACAGCGCATTTCATTGTTTGTTCTCTTAATGTGAGAGGACTAGGGGACAGCTTCAAGAGACGTGAAGTTTTTAATTGGCTCAGAAAGAAAAAATACTCTGTCTATATGCTTCAAGAAGTGCATTGTTCTGAAAAGACAAATCCCTTGTGGTCTTCTGAATGGGGTTACAAAACTATTTTCTGCGGTAATGCTAGTAAACGAGATGGCGTCGCTATGTTGTTCAATAATAATTTTAGTTTTGACATTAGAAAACTCTTTTTCGATCCAGACGGTAGATACATCATTTGCGACATCCAGATTGATCAGAAATGCATTACTTTAGCGACTCTGTACGCGCTCAATGATGATGACCCGAGTTTCTTTGAAACCTTACTCGTCCATTTGCTCGATTTTGAGTGTGATGACTTCATTTTAGGTAGTGATTTCAACCTCGTTTTAGATGTAGGCGTAGATAAAAAAGGTGGAAATCCCACTACCCATAGCAAATGCCTTGAAACTATTAGAGACGTTTCTACTAAACTTGATCTCATTGATGCGTGGAGAGTCCTGAACCCGGACGGTCGCTGATACACTTGGCGTCAGAAAAAACCCGAAGTCTCATGCCGCTTAGATTTTTTCCTTATAAGTAAAAGACTTATTTGTAGTGTTACGAGTGCCAATATTTCCACCGGCTTCAAAACAGACCATTCAGTAATTGATATAAACTTTCCTTTACATTCCAATCCAAGGGGCCCTGGTGTGGAAACTTAATACCTCCTTCCTCAATGAAACTGAGTATATAAATCAAATTCGAACAGTTATAAAAGAAACTTACGAGGATGCTCATGATAATACGGTGAACAATGCTCTGCTGGGGAGATGATAAAACTTAAAGTCGGAGAACATTCAATAAAATATGCCACTGCAAAAAAAGCCAAAATTTCACGTCGTGAAGAAGAACTTGAAAACGAAATTAACGCCTTGCAACACTTGATTGATTCTAACGGATCTCACGTAACTGATATTGCTGATGTTCTCAATACTCTAGAAAACAGCAAAAGAGAACTGGAAAAAATTATTGAATATAAGACGAAGGGTTCAATCTTGAGGGCCAGATGTAGGTTACCCTGCGAGCAGTGGTTTCTCCTACGCCAAACGAGAGAGAAACCACTCGGCGAGCAACCGTTTGCTTTTCCATCGAGCATGCGCGAGTGTCATGCTACACGTGATTTTTCACGTGATATAAACTGACTTACTTACCGTGACTCACGTACCCTATCGTTGTATCGTGACCCTTTGAAAAATGGAGAAGCTCTTGTCTTTGTTCTTTGCTTAGCTTCGTTATCCCAAAGGATTTCAAGCCCTCAAGAATAGTACGCAAAGCTTTATCGTACAAGTAATCGTTCGCAGGATTAGGACCGCTGGCAGTGGACTTAGACGCCATTTTGATTCTTGATCGCTACACAGTGGGCTCGCCTAAATACAGCGGTTGTTCTTTGACGCATGCGTGAGTGCTTAAACCAGTTTCTAAACTGGTTTTACTGGTTCAAAATTAATTTATTCGTCCCCGGCGCTGGACGGTGGTTAACTCAAAGGAACGAGCGGTTGCTCGCAGTGGTTTCTCTCTCGTTTGGCGTAGGAGAAACCACTGCTCGCAGGGTAGATGTAGGTGGTTAAACGAGGATGAAAAAAACACAAGGTATTTCCTGAATCTAGAAAAAAGGCATTTTAAGCAATCAACGATTTCTCAGCTAAAACAAGCAGATGGAAGCTTTGTAACAACGGACAAGGAAATTCTAAATCAATGTGAAACGTTTATAAAGAACTCTACCGGTCCAAAACTGACCCCTGTAGTGATAAGTACGACGACCTTTTCTTCAATGAATCTTCCCAAAAGAATTTAAACCAGTTTGAACAGAAGCTTTGTGAAGCCCCCTTGACGATGGAGGAATGCCTAAAGGCTCTGAAAGAAATGGAATACAATAAATCTCCAGGATCTGATGGTTTACCGATCGAATTTTACAAAGTTTTCTGGAGCGACATATCTGATTTGCTCATTAACTCTTACAACTATGCATACCTTTGTGGACATCTCTCTGTATCTCAGAAACGAGGCATTATCAAACTTATCCCAAAAAAAGACAGCGAACTTTATTTTGTTAAAAATTGGCGTCCGATATCTTTGTTAAATTGTGACTATAAAATAGCCGCCAATCGTTTGAAACGGGTTCTTCCTAAGCTTATAGATTACGATCAGGTGGGTTTTCTGAAGGGTAGATTCATCGGGGAGAATATTAGACTTATTGATGCCGTCATTAAGTATACTGCCGCCAAAAATATCCCGGGACTGCTTCTATTTCTTGACTTTGAAAAGGCTTTTGACACAGTGGAGTGGTCTTTACTTCAAAAAAGATTTCAACACTTCAATTTTGGCCCAACAATTATTAATTGGATCAAACTTTTCTATAACGACTCAGAAAGCTGTATTTTAAACAACGGCTGGTCAAGCCATTTTTTCAAACTTGGGAGAGGGGTAAGGCAAGGCTGCCCTCTTTTGCCTTACTTATTTCTCCTTTGTGCAGAAATTCTTGCTGAAGCAATACGAAAAAACTGTGACATCAAAGGAATAACAGTCAACGGAGGCAAAATTATAATTAGTCAATATGCTGATGCAAAGCTAGAAAAAAACCTAGCTGAAAGGGATTGGAATGCATTCAAGCGAGCGAAAAACACCGTGACTCAACTTATCAGGAATACAAAACAATCTTACTTCAAAGATAAAGTCACCGAAAACAGGAACAATTCCAGGAAACTCTGGAATCTAATCAAGTGTTTATCGAATGACGACAAAGTGTCTGAAAGTAGAATAAAGGAACTTGTTGAAAACGAGACAAATATCTCGGATAAGCAAGGCATTGCTGAGACACTAAACTCGTATTTTGTTGACCAACCGAAGAAACTGGTTGCTGCACTTGGGCTTAGCTCGCTGACCGACACCTCAACGATGACTACTACCAGACAAGGCATCGGTGCATTTGACCTCCCAAGAATAACTCAGAAGAGGGTTGTAGAGTTACTGTTATCTATTCCAACCCATAAGGCTACCGGAGATGACGGCATCAGCGCCAAAATACTTAGAATTGCTGCTCCAGCAATTGCACCATCGCTGACGAAGTTACTGAATTACTGCCTGTCTACACAGACTTTCCCTACTACCTGGAAGATCGCAAAAGTTACCCCTGTTTTTAAAGGAAACGGCAGTAGAAATGACAAGAACAACTATAGACCGATTTCTGTGCTCCCCATTCTTTCGAAAGTGCTGGAGAAACACATCTGTGAACACCTGTGTAACTTCTTGAAAGAGAACGACTTGTTCCACCCCCTCCAGTCTGGGTTTAGAAAATCTCACTCCACTGAAACCGCGCTTATCCGATTGGTAGACCAGCTACTATTCAACCTCGACAATGATAAAGTCACTGGACTTGTTTTTATTGATTACAAAAAGGCGTTTGATCTGATTGACCACAAACTACTACTATCAAAATTAAGGGCCCTTGGAGTGGGCGAGAGCAGTTTACCCCTGTTCCGCGACTATTTGGATGGCAGATGCCAGTATGTGAACATAGACGGGTACCATTCTACCCAAAGGACCTTAACATCGGGAGTTCCACAGGGCAGCATCTTAGGACCAATTTTATTCCTTGTATTTATCAATGATCTACCTGCAGCACTGCAGCACTCTGTGGCTGATATTTATGCCGATGATACAACTATTAGCTACTCCACCCATTATATGGCGGCACCGTATGATATTTCGAACGGCCTTCAGACGGATATTGATGAAATCTTGAATTGGTCAGCAGACAACAAAATGATACTTAATGAAACCAAAACAAAATCTATGCTTGTTACTGGTAAACGGTTAACCAAGAAAATGGAACAGTCCACTCTGCAGTTACATGTTAACTCTACTGAACTTGAACAAGTGAGCTCGCATAAACTATTAGGGGTCACGATCGACAGCCAGCTTACCTTCGACCAACACGTCGAAAATCTATGTACGAAGCTATCGCAGAGAATTGCCGTGTTGCGGAAAAATAAGACGCTTTTTGCCTCTTGATCAAAGGAAACTCTATTATAATGCTATGATCAAGCAGACAATGCTATATGCATCAACCGTATGGACATCTTGCTCTGTTGAGAATATGCATAAAGTCTTTAAACTTCAGAAACGCGCGGCACGTGTAATTCTTGGGGCCGATACCAAAGCGAATAGCGTACAACTATTTAGAAAATTAGATTGGGTTCCATTTTTTCATGAGGCCAAAGTAAATAGGTCATTAATGGTATATAAACGACTGTCTGGGGACTGCCCGTCTTATATGTCTCAGATGCTGATAAGAAACGCTGATATCAGTGAAAGATCAAGCAGACTTGGACTATTAAACCTTGTCTGTCCCCGATTCAAACGGGAATCAGAGGGAGGAAGGTCTTTCATAGTATCGACCACACGCCTCTGGAATACGATACCAAGTAATATTAGAAACAAACCAAGTCTAGCAAGTTTTAAGAAGACCATGTTTGATCATTTTAAGGACAGCTACAAACATTTAGATCGCTTTATCTTCTAGTTTATTCTTTTTCATTAATTCCGTCTTTTAGAGTAATCTATACTTGTCTTTTTATAGTGTACTTTTATGAATCTTTGCAATCCTAGTTTCTTAGATTTTAATTACTATTGCTGTTCCTATTGTATTATATATTAGTGGGCCACCTTTCATAGCGTACTTAAATGAAATTTTACAATACTAGTTTCTTCGAATTTAATCATTATTTCTGTTCTTTTGTATTATATATTAGAGGGCCACTGGTTTTTCAGTTTTATACTGTCACGTGTTTACCCTCATTAAATAAAGTTGATTATTATTATTATTATTATGATACTACTCTTATTTTAGATGGGTTAAGAAGGTCTCTTACTACCTCTTTAAAGGTATTGGATTATTTTGGTGAAATATCTGGTCTCCGTTTAAAGCGTAAAAAAACTTAGGCTCTATGGATTGGCGATAAGGCCGGCTGTGAAAAGAACCTCTGCCCTGAATTAGAGTTTACATGGATGGGGGATAAGGTCAAGACGCTAGGTGTACGGCTGTCCACTGATCCGGTTTTAATGATGAAAGCGAATTACGATGAAAAATTAACAAAACTAAAGTCTAGTCTGGGCTGCTGGGAACTGCGAAGACTAAGTCTATTAGGTAAAATAACAGTTCTAAAAAGTTCAGGGTCTTTCTGCAGGTACCGGAAAGCTTTGTATTTTTGGTAACTTGGGAATAGTCTTTATTTGGAGTTGTTTTGTTTCCTGTCTTTTATTTCTTTTGTTTTACGTAAGCTTACGTAATCTGTGCTCCGGTACTCACAGAAGCTGCCAAAGTTTAATTATTCCCCAACTCGTTTACATTTTGTCAACCCTGCCAACAGACCGCGAAGCACGTAAAGAAGTTGATAATCTCTGTTTTAATTTTCTGTGGGGAGGTGAGGGTGACAAAATTAAGCTTGATACCATGATTTGCGACTATGAAGAGGGTGGGCTAAAAATGATCGATGTGACTACTTTTGTCAAAGCTTTGAAGACGACCTGGATTAAGAAATATCTAGACCAAAATAACCTTGCAAGATGGAAACTCTTCCTTGACTCGCAGCTGCTTGACTTTGGTGGTGCTACCGTTTTTAAGGGTAATTTGAATCAGAAGGATTTGTTAATGGTCAGAATATCAGATACTTTTCTTCAAGAAATACTGCAAACCTGGTCAGAAATCGCCTTTGATGATCACATGGCCTCTGTCACCCAGTTTCGATCACAATCTATCTGGTTCAACTCTCTTATACGAGTCGAAAATAAACCAGTATACCTCAAGCTGTGGGCTTCCAACGGAATCCAATTTATTAATGATCTAATGATTAACGAGTCTACTTTTCTGTCTTTCGCAGACTTCAAAGATCGTTATAAAATTAAATCAAACTTTTTGTCTTTTCTCCGTGTCATTTCAGCCATAAAGCAACTACGGAATAAAATCAAACAGAAAAGCCCTAGTGAAGACTCTAACTATGAAAGCTTTCGTCAAACTTTTTTTAAAACTAGCAAACCAACTAGATTTGTGTATCGAAAGCTTGTAAATAAAAGAAGAAAGCAGCCCAAAAAGAGCCAAATGAAATGGTCAATGGACTGCATGGTTGAACAAAATGAACCTATGGATTGGGCAGCCATATACCGAAAATCTTTCCAGTGTACCAAAATTTCCAAACTCTTAGTATTCCAGTTTAAGCTCTTCCACAGAAGATTAGCCACTAATAGTCTTTTGGGGAAAATTAACCTTACAGATAGTAACCTTTGTAATTTTTGCCAAAGGGAAGAAGAAACACTTATACACTTATTCTGAAACTGTACGGTTACCACCACTTTTTGGCAGGATTTTAAAGAAAGAGAAACCTTTTCTGTCTCTTGTTTTATCACCTTCATTAGTTATTGGTCTGAAACCCCAACTTTTAAGAAAGAAGCACCACTACTTCCTGTTTTTAGTTGCGAGATTCTACATTTGGGCTTGTAGGATACGCGCTCAACGCCCCACTATACAAGGCTTTCCCTCTTTCCTCTCAAATTACAACCCATACATTAATTAATAAACAGATTTGCGTGTGTTGCAGGGGAGCCATGAGTGCGCCATATGTAACGGTAACAATTTTAGCAGTGTTAATGTATGTATTTTGTACAAAAAGACCGTAAGTGCAGGTGTAAACTTTAGTTTAATGGATTAATTTTGAAACAAAAGGAAAGCATTGTAAAAGTGTAATGTAGTGCAGTGTAAGTGATGTATTCTAACTGCTTTTTAATGAACAATGTACTGTAAGTAAGGTATTGTATGTAATGTAAGTAAATTTAATAAATTTGAAAAAATGTTTACCAACAAATAAGTCGCCAAATAAAGACTACTTTTAAAAAGCTGGTCGGATAAAGACGGCATTTCATAACCTGTTTCAACAGACAATATTATGATTTACCGGTTTGATGTGCACCTCCTTCCTCAACACTTGTATATCCTGCAAAGACAAGGTGGCGTGTAAACAAGTGCGGGCCGCTCGGTTGACAAAACATCATTGATGTCTAATATCATTCAAAGCGATGCACTCCTTCGGAAGTCTCCACCTCAGAATTTTTTTGTTTTTTTTTTAACTTAGACCTTAAATAGTCACTGAAAATTATTGTTTATCGGATACCTCTTTCCGAAACAAGGAAAACCAGGAGCACATAACCAAGTTTACCAGTTTCAGCATCTGGACTCCGGCCTTCAATTTGACCACTGTTGGACATTGTTGTTATATGGTCTCATCGAACAGTAGTCCACTTAGAAGATTACACCAAGCCGACCACTCGTGTTGAGACTAGCGCTCCTGGTCACAGTTCTTTAACTTCCCACAGAACAGTTCCCACGGGGCCTAAGGCTTATCGTCCTTGTCCGAGAAGACTAGAAAGTCTAACCATTTGCATTTCTCACTACAAAGGCAGCACTTTCTCATTCCTCGGTTATTTAAAAACCTTGCGCATGGTCCGGCAGAGGATTGAACCCATGACCTCCCGCACGGTAGCCCGGTGCTCTACCAAATGAGCTAGCAGTTTTGCCTACCGGTTGGAGTACAACTACTATTCTTGTGACACGGCGTTTTCACCGATCAAGCTACTTTTAGATTGATTTTACCGTGAGGACAGACTCGTAGGCCAACTTTGCTACGCAATCATGCACCTTGCATTATTAATTTTACCCTTGGGATAGGGAATAGCCACACACACATAAGGAACGGAACTGATCTTTAAACGGGAAACGTAACTTAAAGCCCCTTAATAGTTCCGTCTGTTACAACGTCGAAACACAGACCCAGTATCACGAGAGTCGCACACTCCCGGTAGCGGTCCGATTCAGCCATAATAGGCTAGATTATATTACCTGAAAGTTGAAGTCATAATTATCATCCCGTGCAATCTCTGGCAGCTCGACTCCATCACGAAAATGTTTAGTCCATGTTGCAATGCCTGTAATTGATTTCAAGTTTGCAGAATTTTAGTGCTCGTAGTATTGTTCCAGACGCAAGTACATAGTACATAGGGAGAGTTGTGGGGCTTGGAGGGGCAGAGGTCCCCCCTCCAATACTACTGAGCTACCTTTCCTTCTCTGTAGCTGCACTACTGTAGAGAAAACGGTTATTTTGCCATTAATTAGTGAGTATCCTTACAATAACAACGTGCAAGAAAACAAATAGCCTAAACGGGGCAAACTAAAAAGTACTTAGCGCAACAAGACGAATTATGAGTACCGTAACCATAAGTAATCAGTAAAATGAGTAGGGTCATAAGTTTACTGTAATGATAGCACTAACAACAAAACATTTTCATATCCGCAGTTCAAATATGAGGCACTTCATATACCCTCTAACAAACTTTGAGGCTTCACCAGGAGCCCATAACCCGGTGCATAATACTTATATTTTCACCGACCGAGGCATTTTTAGACTGATTTTCCCGCGAATTCAGTCTCCTACAGGAGCCTTGGTAGCCAATCAGAAGCCTTGCATAATTAAGTATTCGGATGCATGCGGGTAGGAACTGAACTTTTCGCAGTAAAAGAAAAAAAAAACGTCTAAAAACAGCTCGGTTTGTAAAAATGCCTCTGGGTTATGGGCCCCTGCTTTTACCTTATTGCAATGGTTTGAACTTCTTTGATGTAAAGTCAAACTAACCCGCGTAAACGCTCCATCTTACTACTAAGGCTCTGTTCATGCAATCAGCCTGAGAGATGTTCAACAATGCAGGTATCATATTCATTAAAATTTTTCGACAGTTTGCTGACAAGTGGGTATTTTATTTGCATCAGACACAAGACTGGCCAACAAGGTGACTATCGTGGATAATTTCTGAACACATTTAACTGTATTTATGGCTCGAAATAGTTTTTAGAGAAACTTCATATGGTCTGTAGTTTGGGATAATAACTGAACTTAGGATTTCCGTACCACCATCAAATTTAACCTAGAAACGAAGAAAGCATCATAGATTGCCTTTACTATATATTTTTGTTATTTTTTACCGCAAAAGCTGTCATCATAGCAACACAATGACATAGTTTAGTGGACCAGCAAAATGGACTTCACGCGCCTGACTCTGAAAACGGGACGGTGATTTTTTATTTATTTAATTTTTTTTTCATATGAAGCTCCAATAAAGTTCACAGAAATATTTACAAATTAATTAGTGGACTTTAAACAAATTCTGTAAGGTTGTTGACAAGAAAAATGACTGTAAGGGTAACTGCCTGAAGTTTTTTCGTACCAACACATTTTTATAAATCAAAGGGAACATGCATCAAAGCAATTACAGTTGTCACTAAAAAAAATGAGAAAAATTCACCAACTGGGAATTGAAATATAAACTATCCTACTCCAAAAATGTCGAGACGACAAGATTAACATTTTATTATATAAGTACTGAGATTTACTCAGTGCAAACTCACTGAATAAAAATCGTCTCTCGTCTCTCTTTGATGAGAAGCAATCCCATTGGTCATACGGTTTTGCTCACTAGTGAAGAATATCGTATGACCAATCAGAAGACTGATACGATTTTTTTCACAAGTGAGAAAATTCGTATCGGTTTCCCGCCTTTCGGGGCGGCCATGCGAAGTAACTGAGAGTTAATGTTTGCAACGTTCCCTGCTTTCCCAGAATAAACATTTGTAATATCTCAGTACAAATATAATAAGCAAATAACTTCATGGATAGTTCGCTTGTACGATTTTTATTCACTTGTTGTGAAGAATCGCAAAGTCACTCGCACATTCGTTTGCGATTCTTCACAACTCGTGAATAAAACTCGTACGCGCTCACCAACCATGAAGTAATCTATATATATTTGATCACGCGCGACCCAGGCCAGGCTTGGTTCGTTGGGAGGAGGATGATACCGGACTCCCAAAACGGCTGGAAATCGAGCCTAGACCCAGGCGTGCGTTGAACTTTTTCTGGTACTTTTGATTCCTCAGCTGACGCAAGCAGCTCAGGTGTAGCGTGTTTCGCTCTATCACAACGTGTTTATGACAAAACTCGTCCTTCCGTTTCTCCTACATCCCATAATAAGCTATCAGAGGCATCCCACAACACCACAAAATCAATCGCTAATCTTTTGTATAGGCTGTATTGTCGGCGGATAAAATAACATCACCAAAGCGCTTCTTATGTTCTTTTGTTTTCCTTGCTTCTAGGCTTTGAGGAAAAGAGTAATAGCATTCTTGTTACAATACCTTGCAGGTGGGTGTGAAGAAATGCGGCAAACACATTAATTCCTCCCCTTTCAAGTTTTGACGCTCTTAATTGCTCCTTCGACACAAAAACACAAAAAGAAAAAAAAGAAACATAACGTTGGACACATTCAAGATGAACTCACTTATGAAAGAACTGCGAAGGCATTACTTTTTCGTAGGAAAAGAAATATTTCGCCAGCTACAAGACATCATGATTAGAAAGAACTTATCTCTGTGCCCTCTGATAATTATTTTCGACATATTCTTAAATTTCGCCCCAGACGTAAAGGTTATTTTTATCTTGACCTGGTACTCCATTACGCTTTACTCGACTATTTAAAATTGAACTTGCAGGACCCGTTCTAGAGATAACTTGTCGCGTAGCCCTTTAGTAAACTTACATTACAATATATATCACTGAAGAGATTGATGACCCTGTATAGTGGATTCCTTTTCTTCCCTGGTGTTCTCTTGGAGACAATGAGAGCCTCTGATAAATCTTTTCCCCTCGTTCTAACCGTTTCCGTGCCTTTCAAAAACTTGGTCTATCTATTGGCAGGTATAATTCAATTTTTACGTAATAGTTCTTGTTTAATTTGCAGCCAAGAAATGGAACTACAGGGGAGCAGCCAGGTGGTTAAATTCTAAAATGTACACCAAACTGACGTCTTTTTGGCGGGATTTCCAAGAAGTACTCTTTTACAACAAAACTAATTTTAGGCAATGGTTGCACTGTAATTAAACAGCAAGCAATAATTACCAGATTGCATTCTTTCGGACAAAAACTGACGGTCAACCAGGTCTCTTGCTTTGGTGGTATAACCAAGAAGTTGGAACTTGCATCTCCAATAGATAGTATACCAGCATCGTACTGACGGAGATTTGAAGTATAATGAAAGCGTATTCCTGAACTATCATTACGACCTGCAAAAAACGTATGATTCGATGTTTTAATTCTTAAGTGACTTCAAGTAAACATCCTCTTTTGCACGTGGTGCGGTTAGTCGTGGCAGAGCAAAACCTTGAGAAAGAGTGCTCATGACACCAACACGAGTTTTGACAAACCAAAAGGCTAAATCATGCCACCTTACCCGTGGCCTCCCGCGCAGCCGTTTTCAGGGGGAGTGTTATTTCTCTCCTCCACACAATAGTTAGTATTAGTTACAGACTATGTCCTTAAAAAGGCCTGCTTTCCCAGTATAAACATTCCTTTCCCATTGTTTCCCTCGAGCAGATTTCCAGCCAGTCACGATGCGGTCATTGTCTATGCGTGACCAATGAAATCAAACAGTATGTCATGACCGTACCAAGAGGTGTTATTTACATGCGCGCGCGATAAAGAATTGGGTAAAGAAGGTAATCGTTGCACGAACCATGACAAACCCTCCTGAGAAGATCGAGTTTGTGTTACGTGAAATGAGGCTGCGCTTATTTAAATGCAGTTAATTATTTAAATATTAAAATTTGAATGAGTCGGCAGTTCGGTTATCAAACCAAGTTCTAGTGTTAGGAACCTTGGCTGCTTGCTTCACTCTAATTAAGGAGCGTCAACACGCATTATCAATGTGTTCAAATCAGCTTCTTTTTTTTTTTTCGTTCTATATCTTTTTCTTTCTTTTTTTCTAAATGCGACCGACTGATAAAAAATCAAAAGCGTTCGAAGCCACAACGAAAAAAAGGACGACCTGAGAGAGCGGCAAAGTTTCCAGACGAAGTGTGGAATGCGCGAGATGCGTCCTGAGCGGAGTACTTCTTAAAAGTGCCTCCTCAAGAAGTAGTCTGGTTAATGTACTAGTCGATTCTGAAAGTTTAGGCTTTTAACCGCTACCATTCTAGATAGAGGATTGGCTGGCTGCTAACCGCAACGTCGTAGGCGATGGACCTCAGCCAGTAAACAAGCAGAACAAGCACAGCAAAAAAAGAGAACTGAAAAGAAAGGAACTTAAGGCATTTTCATTCAAAATGTAAAACCCGGCTACACACATTTATCACACAGCGGCCATCTTGAGTCTCGAAGGACTGAAAACTCTTGCTTTGCTTCTCTGTAATTCGTTCCCAAACATATGAACTCGAACCTTGGGGCAAGAGATGCAGAGGCGGAGCTAAGGGAGGGGTGCAGGGGTGTGAATTCCCCCCCCCCCTGAGATGACCTGTGGCTTTCTAATATGACTAGTTTTCTTCAAAAGAAAAAAAAGAAACTTTGTTTACGTCATCCGTAAGTTACGTCATTCCTTAATGGTGCACCTACTCCTAAGAAAAATCCTGGATCCGCCCCTGAGATGTATTCTTTCTGGCAATATGACTGCGCGTGATAAAAGACCATCACGCTGTAGGATTTCGTCCCTACTCCCACCCCCTTGGAAAAGATAAGTTGCATGAAGAACCTGCATGAAGAACCCGCATGAAGAACCCTCAAAAATCGTTACGTACTAAGTACAATTATAACTTTTAAATAACTTTTAAACACAGGTGCTGTGCATTTTTTAATACGTATATGTAGACAAAAAGCGAATATAAAATTCACTCTAATGCTAGCGCGTGGTAAAATAATTTAGGAATCCTTCACTTCACTTGCTAACACATTTTAGATACAACATCTTCCGTGCAATCATCATCGAAACAATCTTCAGTTGGGTCATCCTCAGTACTAGAACCTGTGAAACTCACGGATGACGTAAAAGAAAGGAACAAAAGAGCTGTAATCAAAGGCATCCTGTGGTAAGCTCGTGGAGGAAGTAAGATACTGTGTCAGGGAGCTGATGTAGCGGATTATCAAGCCTATAACCTAAGAGTGCTTGCAGATAAGGTGTAATATATTTTTCAGTTGTACGATTCATTCGTTTCTTGTAGTTGCTGTATCTTGACTGTTGTTCATTGACTAATATAGAAAGCATATGGGAGAAAGGAACACTTACCGTGCATTTTACCTTTCGACACACCCATCCGAAAAATTGGTTTTTGCCCTGAGCGGGACTCGAACCCACGCCTCCCTGATTACTAGTCGGGCATGCTAAGCCACTACACCATCAAGGCTACCACGCTGGCAACGCAGCAAATTAATGAGGTGACTTAGCAGCGTGGGGATCCCAAGGGCCCAACTTTCCTTCACTTGAGTGTGTATCCTTGCCTCTAAAACCCCAGACAGGGTTTAGAACACATGAAAGTTAGAAATTTCGAGGCAAATGAAAGGTATAGACTATATATGGGAGAAAGGAAAAAACTCATGAAAGTTTCTAACTTTCATGAGTTTTGAAAGCACTCTAGTAGAAGAGTAGTTTATTCAAGAAATACTGTAATAGCAAGTAACAGTTTATTAACAATTAACTGTAAATGTACATTTCTTCGTAAACGCAACTGTAGTGCACAATTGAATGCCAGTGCTTACATACTATTGTACTTTGAAGTATCAATGGAAATTTGTTTGTCCCTTGAATGTGCATGATCTACTCCGTAAATCAATCGAACACCAGGCTACGTCCTACACTATACGCGTGATCAACCACATGTGCTGATTTGCCGAAGATATGTACCGAACACCGAAATATCACTTGACATATTAAACGTCTTTCATTGGTAGCCGAATAAGAGTACCAATGCATGAATGTGAACGACCATTTAACGAATGCATGGATGCGCCTGCCGAACTTGAGACGATCGGAAATCGATTACAAACTTTCTATTGTTTACGCCTGACATCCTGCTTCCCCAACCATCCCGATAGCTCTCCACGAGCTAAAAATAACCAACCCTACCACTAACAATAGCTCAGAAAACAAAGAAAAACTTAGCATGTTAGTTGCTTGGCAACGAGCAAAAGAGTCCGAGGCAGGAATCGAACCTACCACCTCCGTAATACCGGTCGGATGAAATCATCAGAGAAACTTATTGGAAAATAGAAAAAAAGCACTTTACGCTGCTGCTCCGCCAAAAGACCCCTACTCAGCGGACCAAATGACTAAGTCGGTGTTGAAGGCAAGCCGTGAATTGTACAGTAAATTTTGAGCAAGTTGGCTGACAATAGTCTCCTTCGCAGCCGTCTTTCGGGATGTCACGGGACCGTTGCGTGACATCCCAAAAGAGACCAGCCTAACAACAAACAAAGACCAGTGATGAACAATACATATCTACAAACCTTCAATCCCTTCGGGATTGTTATAGTGAACTTCAAGCATGTAGTTTCTGGGAGAATCGTCTGTTCCGATGGGAAAACCAGCTTTAGGTGGATAATAAAAGGCCTGCGAAACGGCAAAAGAAAAATCTCAGTACGGCAGACAATACAGGAAGCTCATTACTATTAGCGACCTTTAGATTGGAGTACGAGTACGACTAAAAGTACGAGTTTTCGGTATTGAGCATGCGCATTAGGTTTCGAGGTTGAAATTTTTTTCAAGTGCGCGTGCTGGGAACGGAAAACTCGTACTATTATCCACAGTTCGGCAACAATTTATTGCAAGAGTTTAATTTTGCGAATGACGGATTTTCTTTGTTTTTGTGAACGAACTTATCTCCCGATGCGATTGGGAACTGTCGAAGGAATGGCCTTTGTTCATGGGGAATAATGGCTTCCCTTGGATGGAAGACAAATGCCCTAAAATGCAAAAATTTCTACCGGCTCAATTTCGTCCTTTTATGTCTAAGTCACTAAATCCATCGTTTCGTTCCTCGTGAAATCTACCGGGAGGTCCGTAATATATTGAAAAAAAAAGAACAATTAATGTTTGCCTTTTTCTAACACTGTTTGAAGTAATATGAGGTAGGGAAATAGAGTTGCGTGTTTTTTTGAGCCATAAGGACGGTCAACCTCTTCTTTATTACCTATAGAATGTTTTCACAGTGATGTCATCAAATTCTAAAATCAAAATCGCTTGACCTTTTTTCAAATTTTTTAAATTTTAATTAATTATTCTTTTATTTATTTACATTCTTGAAAAGATGTGAATACGTTTATAGAAGTATTTACAGTTCTAACATTGATCATGGTGGTCATAACGGTATCTTAAACATCTTTCCCGAAACTGAGCAAAAGATGCTGAATTCCGAGGACAAAGAAAATTGTGAAGGCCTTTTAACTAAAGAACAATGCTTAAAAGTATTAAAGGATATAAGCCGCCCCAAAAAACGCCAGGAACGGATGGCCTTCCACCAAAATTTTACAAGGTTTCGTGGAATGATGTATCTGTTTATCTTTTAAACTCTCTTCATTTTATTGAGCCTACCAAAATTGGACAACTATCGGTGAGTCAGAAACGTGGGGTGATAAATTGATACCCAAGAATGATGGAGAGCCCCATTATGTTAAGAACTGGCATCCGATAACGCTTTTAACTGTGATTACAAAATAGCAGCTAAATCTATCCCAAACGGCTTAAAGCTGTAATTTCAAAACTTATTAACAACCATCAGACTAGCTTTCTTAAGGGCAGATTCATTGGAGAGAATATAAGACTAATCAATGGCATAATAAACCATACTGCTCAGTGCCCACAATATCCCTGGCCTACCAATGTTTCTAGAGGCTTTTGATACAGTAGAATGGCCTTTCGTATGGAAAACGCTGGATGCCTTTAAGTTTGTACCAGTAGTAGTATGGGATACTTTAGACCAGATTTGACAGGTAGTCATCAAATGACGTCATCAATAACAAATTCGATTAAACTTTGCTATCACAATACTTGAAAGCTGTATTTTAAACAGCGAATGGGCAAGCAACTTCTTTGCGCCTGAAAGAGGCGTTGGGCAAGACTGCCCCTTTACATATTTCTACTTTGTGTAGAACTACTTCCCAAAGGGTTAGGAAAAACAAAGATATAAAGGGAATCTTGATAAACGAGAGCGAAATTAAAATCAGCCAATACGCGGATGATACTACATTTATTCTTAATGGATCTGAACAATCTTTGGCGTCCACTCTGCGTGATCTAGAACTCTTCAGTATTGTTTCCGGCTTGAAACTCAACAACAAGAAAACGGAGGTGCTTTGGATAGGTTCTTGTATTTTATTTATGTTATTTTATTAGCTTCGCCAAGGCTTTGCCTTTGGCAAGGTGACCGCAACAGCGTGAAGCCAATTACAGTTGGCCCACATAAGGTCAGACCACAACACCGGGTACACCGTACCCTACTCTTGGTACTGATCGTCAAGATCAGCTCTGCCCTGAAGAGAACTTGAAATCGGAGAAAGATAGGTTTATGGATATCAACACACCCGATGACAAGCAGATGTAAATTGTAACGAAAACGTAGAAAAGATTCGAAATTGTTTAAGTTGCTGGGAATAGTGCCGTTTAAGCCTTTGGGGGAAAGTCGTGGTGCCAAAAAGCCTAATTGCGTCAGAGCTGGTTTATAAGCCTTCCCGTCTACCAACCAATCAACAGGTGTTAAACGAAATGAACAAAATTGTCTTTAACTTCCTTTCGGAAAGAAAGGGGGACAAAATTAAAAGAAGCATTATGACTAGTGACTACGGAAATGGGAGATTAAGGACGATCGATTTAAACTCTTTTAACAAAGCACCTGAGCTGTCCTGGGTGAAGAAACACTTGAATAATGACAATAATGGGAAATGGAAGCTGCTTTTAGATTTTGAATGACAAACGTTTGGTGGAAAAGACCTTTTCAGAAGCAATCTTAACAAAAACGGCTTGTCTAAATACATCGTGCCGCACCCTCTTACGGCTGAAAAATATGGTCAGAACTTAGCTTTGTGTACGGTATTAAATCAACTGACCACTTTTTTTTTTCATTGAAATTATGGCATAATTCTCTAATTAAGGTTGAGAACAAGCCAATTTATTATAAATCGTGGTCCGCTAAAGGATTTTATAAGGTTGGGCATTTGATGAAACATGAAAACAATTTTGGTCTTTCTCGGAGTTTACGGAGCGTTTTGGCATTAAAACGAATTTTCTTGTTTTTGATGGCGTTGTATCTTCCATTAAATCTCTGCAAAACACAGTAAAAGGTAAGCTTCCTCAAAAAGCTAACCACGACAACTTTATTGACGTGTCGTTTCTAAGACCGAGAAAAAATCAAATAGGATAGCTTATCAGAAGTTAGTCAGTTTAAAACAGACAAGCCCCCAAAAAGCTCAAACCAAATGGCTTGCAGAGTGTAATATTCTTTTCTCAGATTCGACTAACTGGAAAGCCGCATATAACTTTCCATTCCACTATATCATTCTATGAAAGTGCTAATAAGGAACTGAGTAATCCAGATATCACTGTAAGAAGTGGTGGTCAACCGCTAATAGCGTATGTGGTCGAGAAAATTCTTCATCTACCCCACCCATTGTTGAAAACCAAGTGCCAATTTTCGATTCCAAGGAAAAAGCGATCATTTTTAACGAGTATTTTGTGTTGCAGACTGAACTTTCAGTTGCCAACGCTATTCCTCCTGTTATCCAGCCCTATCAAACACAGCGATTTTTATCAAGTATTATTGCTACAGAAGACCAGGTGCTTAAAGTGTTGGAAATCACCAGTTCACCCAACACTAGTCTCAATATCTTTTATTCGTCCCAAAAGCTCACAATAGGTCTCCAAACACGTTCTCTCTCTAATCCGAATTCCAGATCCTTCCTTACTGTTAATGTACTCTCTGTTCACGTGATCAACTTGTCGCTCAAGCTTAATTACATAAATTTGTTTGGCTGTTGATTACCGTCACGGTCCTTGTCACGCACCTATGAATCTTTAACAAACTGATGAAGGGCGTTGATATCTCTAAGACATGTGGCTATGATGGGATTGGTAATAAGATGATTAAGCAGTGAGGGTTTTCATGTCTTTTTTACTCATTTTATTAACTTGTCTCTTTCACTTGGTCAATACCCGAGCGAATGGAAGCTTGCAAATGTTACTCCTCTATTTAAAAATGACAACCGTCAACTCAAAGAGAATTACCGTCCTGTTTCTCTGCTGCCAAGTTTTTCCAAGATTTGTGAACGAGTTGTGTTCTTTCATTTGTATTATTTTTTAATGGAAACTGGCTTTCTTTATAAATTCCAGTCGGGTTTTAGGCCTGGCGACTCAACAATCAACCAAATGATTTTTCTTGTTCACAAGATTTACGAAGCCTTATAGGGCGGCAAAGAGGTAAGAGTTGTCTTCCTAGATATAAGCAAGGCATTTGATAAGGTGTGGCATGCTGGATTGTTGCGGAAGTTGGAGGCTTTAGGTGTACAATCGCCGTTACTTCAGTGGTTTGAGAGTTACTTGTGTAACCGAAACAGCGTGTAGTTATAGAAGGACAATGCTCTGGCTGACGAGCAATTAAGTTTGGAGTTCCCCAAGGGTCTGTGTTAGGTCTGCTTTTATTTCTTATTTACATCAATGATATTACTACCGTTGATCTACTTTTTAAAGCTAAGTTAAGGTCAACTCTCTTTCCTCACTGCTATAATAAGTTATTTGACTTCTCTTTTTGTAGACGTGCATCTATTTATCACACCCGTCTTAGACTTGGTTTTTCTTGCCTAAGAGAATATCTGTTTAAAATTGACCGTTGTGCATCGCCTTTTTGTGAGTGCGGTACTGATATTGAATCGGTGAAACACTTTTTTTTGTTTTGCCCCATGTATGCCGGCCAACGTAATCTTCTCCTTACCTCTGCTGCCAATATTCTAGGTGGAACGTGGTAATCCAGCAGCGATGCTAAGAAACTTCATTTTCTTTTGTACGACGTGAAATCTGCAAATTATGATATCAATTGCGCTCTATTTCGCGAAGTCCAGACTTTTATAATCAATACTAATCGCTTTTCGATGGCCACTATTTAACTATTTAACTAATTCATACTTTTGCTTATGTAAATTTATTTGTTGTAACTTTGTGTGTTATTGTTGTTTTTTTTTTAGCCTGATTATTGTATTATTGTAAGCCCCCTTGATAAGCCTAGGTGCTTTGGGGGCAAACAATGGAAAATATGTTTAAATAAAAAATTAAAAAAATTCCACTGTACTAAAATATCTAAATTAATTATTTTTCAGTTTAAACTCCTTCATAGGCGATTGTCAACAAATGACTTCCAGAAGAAAATGGGTCTTAGACAGGATAATCTTTGCACCCTTTGTAGCGACGAGGAAGAATCTCTTATTCACCTGTTCTGGTCCTGCAGAGAGACCATACTCTTCTGGCAGAGTTTTCAAGATCGGCTGAATAAAAACCACACCCCGTTAAGACTTAAGAGTCTGGTCTCTTTGGCCGTAGTTGTCGTATAAAAACAGATTTCTTTTCAAACACACAACAGTATTTTTTTTTCTTGTCGCCAGATACTATATTTGGATACGCAAAACGCGACAAACAACTCCCAGAATAGAACTGTTTTCAAGTTTCTTATCTTCCTTCAATGTTGCAAAAATAACCTCTTAAAACCACAAACAGAAACTATAATTTAGTGAAGAGAAGTCATGTGGGATCTTGCATGTATTTCTGCTTAGCTGTTGCTGTTAAGTATTTATTTTCTGTCCTTATCTCTTAATATTGTAATCTCAATAAATAAATAATGAGTCTTAATGTTGTAATCTCTCGCTTGGCCTTCTGAATATTTACGGCCCGTACGAGGTTGAAGACGTCCAATAAATAAATCTTTTTACAAGTTTCCAGTTCCGTGACGTCTTTCGTTCCAAAAATACAGCATTTTGAATTTCTCAATTGTCACCATGCCTGACACCATGATACGGGTTTCCACAAAACGCTGATCCTCGGTCCGTTGACCTTCCTACTGACTTCCTGCTGACCCCCTTACTGACCCCCTCTAAGACCTACTTGAAAAATGAGGAAATTGTTTTAAATAGGCTCACCGTTCTACTTTCGAGGATAGTAAATTGGCCGATCTGCCTCATGCCATTAGCCTCCCCCGCAGTCGTTTTTAGGGGATTCGTATTTCCCAGGGAAGTACGACTCCCCTAAAAACGACTAGCGGGGGGGAGGCTATCATGCCATGGTTCCAAGTCGTGTTACACGAAATCTATTTCATCCAATAAACGAGTGGAAAATGGACTGAAATATTGTCATCAACCTTACTGTCCACGTTGAGAAAAATGAATAAAGCAGTCATACGCGGGAAGATAAACTACATCGCCGGGCACAACCGGAAGTTGTCATGTCTTCTAGTAGGTTTTTAAATAGTTATCCCAGCATGTTGGTCCCACCGATCATATCATTCAAGGAGTGTGACGTTACCGACCGAAATGTGATGCGTAAGATATATATGTTATTTACCGGGCGGGAGGTCCGTATGGGAAAAAACTGTGCCCGAGGTCTTGAGTACGGCCCGAGGCCGAAAGCCGAGGGCCGTATTCAAGACGAAGGCGAGATTCAAGACGATTTATTCCCATACGGACCGACCTAGCCCGGTAAATAACATGTTTATTTTTTTCCTGTAGTAAATTGGTTTTACAGATTACAAATGGGTTTGTTTACGCAACTTTGTCATTGAATCGGCTTGCGCGCCGTCTACTAACGATTTGTAAAAAAAATTCGCAACGAACGAGTTACTCAGATACTAGAAAAGGAAAGATGTATTAAAGAACAGATATTTTTCGATCTACTTTATGTTAGTTGAATTTATTTAACCAGTTAGGTTCTCCAAAACTGTTTTTCCGGTGTGAAATTTCGTGCAAAGTTTGAATTTTTACTACAAAAATTAAAACAATACAGCCGTTGCTATTAAAATCAATTGAAATCAGACCTTTCTACTGTAAACTGAATAGCGGAAAGCGAAGAAATTCGTTAAGTGTATTCCACAGAAATTATCCTAAATACAACAACGATCAGAGGTAAACTCGAATTAAAATTGACTCAAATTTTACGGCGAGAGAAACACAGGGTTACACACCATCACAGCGCCAAGCTACAAGCAACCAAGCAAACTCTCACAACTTCAAAACACTCAAATAATTTACTTACGGTGACTTTCCTTGCCATTTAAAAGTGAACTGAGATAAACTTGCGTCGTCTTATCGTCGTTGGAAGTTTAAAAAAGGCAAAAGATTGACGATTACCGCTAACTTTCAGGAGCGAAATTTAGGTACAGCGTTGAGCGGGAAAAAAATCCGGCCCGTGGGCCGTATCGTAAAAACCTGGACCGGTCACGAGCGCGTGATTAGCCAATCAGATTCGAGGATTTAGGATTCCAGCCCGCTCAGATGCTTGAGAAGAAAATAAATAGCGTTATGCAATCTGTTACGCAATATATATTGCATAACAGCTTCCTCATCAGTTTAATTCGGCCTTAATGCTTTTTTTTTTGTTTTGTTGTTCTTTCCAGTGAATTTTAAAGGGAGTAGGTAAGGGGGTCAGGTAAGGGGGTCAGGTAAGGGGGTCAGGTAAGGGGGTCAGCAACGGGGCAATAGGGGGTCAACGGACTAGGGGTCAGTGTTTTGTTGAAACCCCCCATGATACAAGGCTGTTTAGTTGAAAAAATGTCTCTCCCTATGATTCTCAGTAGTTTGAACGTTTCAAATACATTAGGAGCTGTGTTAGTACACATGTATTTTATCTCATGAACGAGAGTAAGCGCGCGCTTCCATCGAAAAGTGAACTCCAGATGTTTTCGTTGATTACCGTCCGCCATGTTATTGGAGCCCAGAGGTCCATCCATCCATGTAAAACTCTATCAAGTGATGTGAAACGCTTCGGCAAATAACTCAGAAACGATGTACCACACTGACCTGAGAATTGGAGAGGCGGTTTATATATTTGTCGTCTATAACACATTTCAATTTATTGGCTTTTTTCATTGAACGGTAGACTGCCAAACAGCCCCATTTTTGCGCTGGTCGAATGCTCCCTGTCAAGGGAAAGGTCTGCAGCGAGGGAGAAAACGAAGAGTGAGACTGTTTTGCAGTTTGTTGCTAGACAGTGAAAACGATCTATAGCGGATTTCAATCAATGAAGGAGTGCGTGTAAATGGAAATCCCTTACCGGTCTAACTCCAGCGATATGCCGCCGTTAACTAATCTAATACTACAGCAAATTTGGAACCACCCAACCTGTCCAATCCAAAGTCTGCACAAAACCTTAAGATAACTATTTATTCCCTTCAATAGAGTTTACTCAGCTATGAGGGAAATACCAGTTCCATCTAAACTTCGAAACCGGATATCCGTTAAATCACCTTCTCTATCTTATTTCTACGGAAATTACAATACAATGCTACAGACAGAAGCGTACTGTGCGAGTCCCCACCTCTGCTCCGACTGCCCACGCAGCCACTATGCCGTGAAAGTAGCACATGCCCAATGGCATGTTGGCCTGGTCAAGACAGTCAAACCCAGGACCATAATGACTGTCATTGAAGTTTCCATGACACTCGTACACCAAAATATGATGAACTATACCTTCGTTTCCAGGTTGAAGGTATGGCTCGAACTGCAAAAAAAATGACAATGTCAATGATCAATGATCAATGATCAATGATCAATGACTGATTCATTAATTACTCAATTAATCAATCAAACAGAAGGTCCAGGTGAGTATAGCAGGGGAGTAGCCAGAGGAGGGTTCCAGGAGTTCCGGAACCCCCCTTTGGGCTACGACATTTTCTTTATTCCGAGCCGCTTGTATCAGTGGTTGTTAACATTTTTTTCACCATCTCTTCAGAAAGCTAGATTTGAAAACCACTCTCACAAAATGTTAGCTACATTTGGCAGTTAGATTATGAGAGTCACGGAAATGCCATTTCTGAGGGCCTGGGCCCAGTTGTTCGAAAGGTGGATGGCGCTATTCACCTGATAAATGACTATCCACTGGATAACTCAATTTGATTTGCTAGTATTTATTCGGTGGATAGTGTTATCCACCTTTCAAACAACCGGGGCCTGAAATACAAAAATCTTCTGGAAGAGCATGCTCCCAGACCCACCTAGGGAAGAGCACCTTCGGTGCTCGATTGTCAGTCGATTGTCAGTCTCGACCACCGAACCCCTCTATGCAAAAATGCTGCCTACGCGCCTGAGTTTTCCTTCGTCTGGGCAACCTCATGGGAAGTTATCATCAGAGTCGCATAATCTGATTGGCTTTTTGTCAGTAAAATGAGTCCATTTCGTCTATTTTTTTTTCTTCCTGATGAGTAATTTCTTAGAAGTCAATTTTATGCTGAAAACTAACGATAAAAAGTCACGACGTTTCGACCTTCCCGAGGTCATTTTCAAGAGCGAGTTAAAATGTACAAGTAATTAGCATAAATACGTTTATAACAGTTAAAATAGTCTAAAAAATGCCATGATCGCTAAAATGCGGCAAAATATGTAACTTAATTAATAAAATATTTTTAAAGTTAACAAAGGGGGAACATAAGGCAATTGGAAGAATAAAACAACAATAAGCTTTTTTTATAAACTGATCTAAACAAATAATTTTGCACGGGATCGAATCACACTGTTTAGCGTTGGTTTTAGGTCTTGGATAAAAAAACATTTCGAAAATAAGACAATAAAATTTGTTTTGACATTTCCCTAAAATTTTAAAACTTTTTGCGCGATGCCATCAGGCTCCTACTTTTCACAAACAACTTATTGAAATCATTACCAGGGCAGACAAAAAGTCGTGTACTGTAACTAGAGTAATGTCTATAAGCTCTTTGTCTTTTTGATTTTTTTCTTTTTAAAGTACTGAAAACAAAACCAAAAAATAGACAGGGAGGAAGGACGAGATCGATCAACCAACCTTTGTTACATGTTTTTTCGTGCTTATTGGAGGAGCCTTGAACAGAGAACACCAATACGTTGTCTCTCTCTTGGGAATTGTTACCTGGAAGAAGGAAATGAAGGCATAGCACCAATAGACTAAGAGTACGAAATTTGAGTACGAGTACGAGTTTCCAATTTCAAACTCTTCGCGTCCTTTCACGCTGGCACCACTTCACGTGCTTACCGGTACTTCCTTGCGTTAACTTTAGATGTCATTTTGAAGTTATGTCGTGCGCGTGCTTTGCTTGTTTGGTTTACGCGTGCACCTTGATTGCATTGTTTGCCTTTAACTGTGATCACAATGTGGGTGACTCCTCCTGAGATGTTCTACATTTGGTATAGGATTTAATGAAGCTGAAACCAGTTGAATAACTGTGCACATTTCAGGCATCCTACTCACAGCATTCACATATTTGCTGCAGTATTGATCATTTATAGTCTGTCCCCATCATTGTTTAAATGAATATAACGTGTATATTATTTTGCCAAAGAAAGAGAAAACTTAAACTCACATTTCTATTGTGAAAGGTAAAACTATTCCATCCCGTCTCGTCGATTTTTTTCTTGTCCATGTTGTTGAGAAGTAGTATGCTTCTTGATCCTTTAAACGTGTGATACTTGAAGCCATGTTCGGATGTGGGGTCTTCCGTGTGAAAGGCGAATACCACCTTCGTGGTACCTTCCTGAATATAACCACACAAAGCAAATACTCAGACAGAGCAGTGGTTCATGTGGGATTGTCAAAACAACAAGTCCTCGAGTATAATATACCAACTTAAGGAGATAGCCATCATAGAGGGACCCAACTATGGTGAAAATTTTCTACCTCTACCCGGTTCAAATTGTTTCATTCGAAACTTACACTACTGATTTAATCACTGTAATATGAAGATTCCAAACTTATAATGATTTACATCACAGTAGTTCGTTGGATTGTCAACATTTTCGTTGTAAGCGGAAGCAGATCGAGAAGCCACCGGGTAGCTATGAATTTGATATTTAAGACCTTGTTTCTGCTTTGTAATTATTACTTATTATGACGTCCATATTTCTTAGATTTTGAACGCACTCCTCCTCACGTACGCTACTAAATAAAATGGAACTGTGATAAGCCTGCGTTTGAAACCGATGGTGTTAAACGACCGTGAACAACGAAACACAAATCACTCCACAGAACCACCTTGCGCTTTTACCCCGACGAGTTGCCAGAGACCACCAAGTCACCGCCAAAAGATGATCAAATATGCAACTGACGACGTTTCACGCTTACTTGGTGAAATAAGGATTGTTTCAGTTCGTT